>CM066728.1:52982351-53582351 GCA_033961575.1 Aselliscus stoliczkanus | reverse complement strand
ATCTATCTATCTATCTATCTATCTATCTATCTATCTATCTATATTATATTATATATCTATCTACAATTTCTTTTTCAATTTATCCATTGATGGACACTGGGTTGTTTCCATATCTTGGCTATAACAATTAATGCTGCAATAAGCATGAGGGTGCATATAAATTTTCAAATTAATGTTTTCATTTTTTTGGGGGGGAGGTAAATAGCCAAAAGTAGAACTGCTAGATCATAAGGTAATTCTGTTTTAATTTGTTGAGTAACTTCCATACTATTTTCCATAGTGGCTACACCAATTTACATTCTCACCAACAGTGCAGAAGGGTTTCCTTTTTTCCTCATCCTTGCCAATATTTATATCTTGTCTTTTTTGATAATAGCCATTCTAACAGGTGTGAGGTTGTATCTTATTATGATTTTGATTTGCATTTTCCTGATGACCAGTGATGTAGAGCATCTTTTCATGTTCCTATTGGCCATCTGTATGTCTTCTTTGGAAAACTATTCAGATATTTCTGCTCATTTCTAGTTGGATTTTTTTGGTGGGCATTCAGTTGTATGAGTTCTTTATATACTTTGGATATTAGTCCCTTATTATTAGATACATGATTTGCAAATCTTTTCTCCCATTCACTAGGCTGACTTTTTTTTTTTTTTTTATTGATGGTTTCCTTTGCTGTGCAGAAGCTTTTAATTTGATGTAGTCCCACTTATTTTTGCTTTTGTTACTTTCACTTTTGGTGTGAAATTTAAAACAATCATCACCAACACCTATGTCAAGAAGGTTACTGCCTGTTTTCTTTCATGAGTTTTATGGTTTCAGACCTTACATTCAAGTCTATAACTCATTTTGGATTAATTTTCATTTCAATTTTTATGGTGCATGACAGTGTTTCAGATTGTTTTGCACCTGGCTGTCCATTTTTCCCAACACCATTTATTGAAGAAACTGTCCTTTTCCCATTGCATATTCTTTGCTCTTTTTAAAAAAATTACTTGACCATAAAAATGCAACACTTTTTATACTGTTTTGATACAAAAATCTTTCTCATGATAAAAGGCATATACCCTCTGTAACGGTATGTATACTTTGCAAGATAATTTGGTCAGATAAATCAGTAATAGAAATAATTACCTTCAAACAATTTCAGTCTTGAGTAATTTAAATTATCATCACCCTTTTGTCATCCATCATTCAGAATTTTAGTTTACAAAGCTAAAGATTCATGAATGAAACATTTAACCTAGTCTATAATTGCTTCTGATAATAAATGGTGATGGAAGAAAAGATTATCATGGAGGGAGGCGTAAGAGAACAGGTGGACAGAGGGGATCTAATCTTGGTGAGCTGGAGAGACAGAAGTAGATAAAAACGAAAATATGACCATCAGGAAAATAAAGGGGTACTGAAGAAAAGAAAAAAAAAAAAAGAAAAAGAAGTAGAGAGCAAATTGAACTAAGGACCATTCCAGAGAAGTCACTGTCTTGAGCAATCAGTTTAAAATAACATCAGTACAATTTTATTTAACCTTTAAAAGTCACTTCCTACCACAGAACCATTTTTTGCTGGCCCCATGGGTTATCTCCTCAGACAGATTTAAAGGAGTTTCTGTATGAAATGTATATACAACCTGTAGACTAATTCCTAAGGCTATATTTTAGTGAGGATCAAATATTTGGTGTCCATCAAGAATATCTGTAGTCTTCTTGAAAGACTCCACATATTTTATTATTTTGTTTCTCTTTTCTGCAACCATGAATCCCTTAATATAACCAAGTTCCTATGGGCATATTATGATGGTTTTTAAATCCTCACTAAATCATTTATCAATAATCTTCCAGCCTTTAGGAGAGTTCAAAAAGGTATATAATGTAGTTAATCTCTTCATTAATTAACTTCAATTGATTTAAAGAAAATCTAATAATTGAAAACTATACTGTGATGGAAAGAATGACCAAGAAGACTGGTTGACTATTCGCATAATAAAAAGGTTTTGTTTAAATATTTAAAATGATCTAGGGCTGGTCAAGTGGTGGGGTGGTTAAGCTCTGGCTTGGGAAGCCGGTGGCCCCGGTTTGGGTCCCACATGTGAGGGCCAGTGACACTGCCCTCAAAATAAAATAAAATAAAATAAAATAAAATAAAATAAAATAAAATGATCTATAGCTATCCATTTAATTATATTTTAGCATCAAAATGGTATATTCACTACTCTTCAGTTTGACTGATTTCCATATTTTATAATTATTGATATTTCATAATTAATTGATATTTCTTAAAATAATGTCTGAATTGGAAAAGAGAATCTTTATAAAGACAATTTTATTGATTTTTTATATTGTGAGGTAGAAAATCAAATTTTATAAATTGATACTAAAGGATCTTCTTAAATTAGAATGAATAAAATTTTTGTAAATTAACAAAAATATTTTTGAAATCCTTAAAGGTGTTTACAACAGTGTTTAAAGCTGTCTTTCCTACAATTTAAACATCTAATTATTAATTTGCTTGAACTGTTTTTCCAAACAAATAAAAGGTAACTAATCTTTTAATTTAAAAAGATCCAATAAACTAAAATCTGTCTATATATTTCTATATTTTCTTTCAACATCTCCTTGAATTCATAAAAATGATAAATTAAAATGAATGACACCACCACACTCTGGAAAACAAGAAAAGTGCATCATTAATGAATCAAAGTTTTATAAAAATTCTTGGAAGACACAGCACACAACAAGAGCCATTCTCGAAATCAAATAGGTACACGGGTGATGTTCCTAAGAAAGTTATTTTCTGAAGATGCTAGGGCCTAAGAGAGAAGTCACGCAGACCTCAAGACACTCTAGTCTGCCACATAGACCTAGAAAAAAAAATAGATTTCAGATGACAGGCAGGAAAACAGTTCCTTTTAGTAGTGGAATGTACCAGGCCTGTAGGAGTTTCCTTCGGTAACCTGCTTTTTCCCAGGGGTACTTCAAAGAGACTGACTGTCAAAACATTCCTCTGACTTCCCCTACTTACACAGAGCCTTCAGTCAGCCTTCTCACTCAGAGGAGAGGCCTCGTGGGGAACCAGTCCTGAGCAAGAGCAGACAGAGTATGTGCCAGCTACCTTTACTATTCAATAGAGTCCATCATTTATACGTGTGACTACACATCCAAGAATCATGTGAAAATTGAGGAAAACCAGCTACATGAAAGACAAGGTCAAATATGAACAAACAAAACAAATCAATCCATTTTTCCTTGGGGCTAAGGGAAGTGGCATAGAAGGCTTTTCAGCAGGGAAAGATGTGAGAGGGTTTGAATTTTTGGATGTTTATATTCACTCCAATATGAAAAACTAATTCCAGGGGAGCTCGAGTATCAGAAACCATTTAGAAAACTGTTGCAGTGATTGAGGAGAGAAATAATGGTGATGGATAAGGGTGAGCTAACGGAAACTCATGAATATAAGAGATGTTTCACAGATAGACTTAGTGTTGATTAAAAGGGAGAGTCAAGAGTCAAGGTGACACCCAGGTGTCTGACTTACTCTTTCACCATAATTATTTTCATTTTGGAATTCAGTGGATTTTTCTCTGACTCTCTGAGCCAAGTTATTTAGCAAGGTACATGATGGAGCTCACCTTGTCCAATCTGCTTTCTGCTGAAGCTGTGAGTAATGCACTGATTCAAAGGTGGGTAGGTCTGTTAAATTCCCACATATCTGTCTGGTTTTGGCACCCAAGCTACCTTAGTGTCTAGTAAGTCAGGCATATTAAGTGTCTGGATGTTTTAAAGGGCCCTTTAAGGGCTTTAAGAGCCCTTAAAGATAGATGAGGATAAGAATAATTTTAAAGTATAATATTAACATAAATCCAGGGAAAAAATGACTTTGCAATAGGATAATATTGAGGTTTGAAGTTTGCGATTGTTCACTATATATGCATATGCTTATGTGGATTTATATATGTATATGAATATGTTAATATATATAATATATAATGAATATGTGTTATATGAATATATTTAAATTCTGTCTCTAATTGATAGAAGGGTATGATGTTTTACATTTTTAGAAAGAATAAGCTATATTTTGAAATATTTTGGAATATTATAATTAAAGGCTGTAATTAATTCAGATTTTTATCAAATGGCGTGGTCAATTAGGCATATAATATTACATATGCAATAAACCCAAGTTTGTGCAATTGCAATCTATGGAAATGAGTTGTACAGTGTTTAGTTTTTCACTACATAATCTTTTTGGGTGAAATAGAAATTTCCGGCTGAATAGACTGTATGGCTTGTATCTCCTAATACTTCATGGACTGTGGGTATAAATGGACCTCAATGACAATAATATATAAAGCTTCACTCTTTGTTGTCTCCATTTCAGTCTATTTATAGAGGATCCGATGCTTTGTTATATTTCCTCAATTACATCTTGAAGTTACCAAAGGCTGTTTCTTGGTTTCCAAAATAAACCATGCAGTCTAATAAGTGTTTGCTATGATACAAAATTAAAACTCTATCTTTTTTTTTTTTGAGGTCCATGTCAAGGCTCTCATATGTGGGACCCAAACCGGGGCCGCTGGCTTCCCAAACCAGCGCTTAACCACTGCGCCACACGGCCAGCCCTTAAAACTCTATCTTAAATTTTAGTTTAATTTTAGTTCATCTTTGAAGTCTTACCTAGTACCCCGAATATAAAAGAAAAAAAAAGATCTAAAGAGAAAGGAAAAGAAGAATACTTTGTCTCAGGTGTTGAGTGATCCTGAGAAGTATATTGAGTCCCCTGGAATTCTGAAAAGCAAAGAGCAAGCAGTTGTATAAAGGTATCCCAACAACTACTTTAAAAAATTGAAACTGCATGTTAATTTCAGTTTCAAGAAAATAGTAACATTCTGACTTTCCTAAATCTTGAACTTGATTCCTGCAAGAAATAAGTTTTAATATAGAGCAAAAAAAAAAAAAAAATATTTTAAGACTGTGTTTTGTTTCATCTTATAGTATTTGATAATTAAAACAGGTCAAATTGGCAAAATGCTCCTAACTTTGTTTAAGCACGTTAGCATCTAATAGTCTGTTGTATCTCCACCAGCATCCCTTTAAGGCACAGATAGAATCACAATCTTATTAGATTCATGAGAGAACAGAGACCCAAAGACATGAAGTGTTTTCCTGAAAGCACAGGGTCAGTGAGCGCTAGGACCATGGCTAGAAAGCCACACTTATGATTTTTAAACTTTATCTATTTTAGCAAAATTAACATTTGAGTTACAAATAAAGGGTGGTGTATGTGAGGTTCGGTGTGATTTGAGGGACTTGAATATTTTCTCACAGC
The DNA here is from genome assembly GCA_033961575.1 of Aselliscus stoliczkanus. Classification (NCBI taxonomy): domain Eukaryota; kingdom Metazoa; phylum Chordata; class Mammalia; order Chiroptera; family Hipposideridae; genus Aselliscus; species Aselliscus stoliczkanus. Next base: position 53,577,026 of record CM066728.1, on the reverse strand, counting down.
CTCCTACAGAGCCTGAAGCCTCAAAGCTCCAGTTAAGACACTATCCCCCAAAAGTCCCTGGTTGAATGCAAATACCCAGGGTTTCTGATTTACCCCAAATCAATGTATACAATACCTTCTTTTGTGCCACACTTTTCCCACACACCAGTGCCTTGCAGCCACTGAAATGTGAACTACAGTGAAGATGAACGGGGGTTTTTAGAGTTCTACGGTGCAAAAAGCTTAAAATGAAAATGGTATCCAAATCATGAGCAAAAAGATTCAGAGGCAAAATTCTAGACTGGTATGATCTGCCCATGTGTTGGCTAAAAAATAAGTCCTTACATATTATCTGAACAGTTTTTACTTCAGCTTATTATGGTGAATTAAGTTTCTACAAATCCATGATTTTTTTGGATAGCAACTATTCTAAGAACTTTCAACCTTTGGAAGTTTAAGGGATTAATAGTCATTATCACTTTCATGAATTAGTAAGAATTAATACTCTCAAATTGTTTGCTATTAACACAGCTGAGATCAACTCTTCTAGGAAGATGACTTTTCAGACCAGGAGCAGGGGTAGCCAGGAGGGGAACAGAGGTACTAAATGTAAAACACAAGTTCAAGATTTGTTTTTATTTGTTTTCTGTGAAGTTAGAAATATAACAACTTTTTATTGCATTATTTCCATTTATAGAAAATTCTCTAAATAAAATCCCTTGATAGGATGGATATTCGCTTACATATTATATAAGATGTTTGCTATACTGATATCCTTATTACATTACAGTCCACAGCACTCAGAACTGTAGTCTAGAAAATTTGTAACCGTAGATGATAATGAGCAAAATCTTTACATTGGGTACTTTCTCAAAATCCTAAATTTTCAAGGGCACAAAATTGTGGGCTCCTGGAGGCTTTCCAATTAGAATAAAATGTAGAAAAATATACTGGAATATATACCAGAATAATACAAAGAAATGCAGAAGATAATAGAGTAAAAGTATACTCTTTTCTCCTATTTATATAGGGCCAGCCTTGATAAAGAATAATTTTCATGACAAAACAGACATGAGAGATATTAGGCACTATTTTTAGCTTCCATTTCCAATATTGATTTCACAAAGAAATTCAGGATACATGCCCAAATGAAGGTTTCATCTTTATTTCAAAGCAACATGTGAACAAAATGAGAAACCTGACAAACATCATCACTCTGTAAGAGAGGAACACAACTTCATCAGTTTCATTTTGAGATTCTCCTTGTGTATGTATGTGTGTGAAGACTAGAACAAACCTCAATTTTCCAAGCATTACATGAAAAGAAAATATAAAAAGGATTTCACTAAACCTTTAAGAAGAAATCATACTTTCCACATTCAGTCAGTTCTTGGTTATCTATTATATAGTAAACTTAAATCTCTGTCTGACTTTGTCCTGTCACCTAGCAGACACTTAAGTTACCTTGTCTTGGTAGTTATGCATTTAATCTTAGTTTATGGCCCAAATATTTTTTAATAAGAAGGTTAATTTTGTTTAAGAAAAATACTTACTTTGGAAACAAATATATGAGTTCTATCTCTACAGTTATAGCCAGATAGATAGATAGATAGATAGATAGATAGATAGATAGATAGATAGATAGATAGAGGATAGAGAAATGATAGATAAATGACAGTAAATAGTTTACTGTATTTAAGTGAGCTTAATGGAAAACTTCAACTTTTGGGGATCATGGTTACAATATATCTAATCATTCTGTGAAGAATAAACTAAAAGATAAGACTATTATTGTGAGAATCTTATTTTTATTCCTAGGTAAAATTTTAACTGGATATATACCTTTGCATATTTCCAAAGGTGACTAATACAATTTGTTGGCAGATATGTGATGTCTACAAAATCTGGAAATCTCAAGGACAGGATTTCCCAGATGATTGAATGTTCTATAAGTGCATTTTTGTATGGGGATTTTTCTTAGGTTCTCAACTGCTAGGGTTGAGAGCCTCAGTGTCCAAAATTACAATTGATACTAGAAACACAATGTCAGAGATTCTTTCTACACTCGGCCTTACTGTTCCATTTGAAAATTGTTGTATCACATTTCTACTAATAAAGCATTTCTAAGGATTCTCTATCACTCTTTTGCATGGCACGTTCACACCCTTCAATGAAAGTTGCTATTATCAGAGTAATGTGCTCTTACTATTTATTTATCACTACAGCCTTCATGACTTCTTACCCAGGCAAGCACTAGAAATATCTAACTTATTACCACTACATGAAATAACACAGGGTAGTTTCAGAATGAACAAGATCAGAGCATGAAATTCTAAAGCTGCTCGTGTTCCTGGTTCTAAAGGAAACGGTTGCTATTTAACAAGCACCGGTAACTTTAACTATTGGAGAGGATATACTAGACTCTTAGTGAAAATATTACCCAGACAAAATCTTGTTGGAAATACCTATTTCCTACCTTTTAAAATTTAAGTCTGAACACCCATGGATGTTCTCAGGCTAGTTGATGAAAGAAAACTGACCCAGATAGAGTCAGAAACTGAAAATGCCTGTTGACTTATTCAGCTGGAAGTTGATCCTGGTTGCTATTTAAATCTATTGCTTTAAGTGTCAGCAGACATACTGCATTCCTTACGATGGTTCAGAGTGCAGACATTTGGGTCAAAATATTCCTTCTCATTCTGAACCTAATGTGGGCTTTCTAATGTTTACAAACAGCTGTTACAATAACTTAAAGATCCAAATAAAAATGTGACACATTCAAGAATCTGACAGTCAAAACCGAGCATTTGTTCAGATAGCACCTTGTGGTTTGAGGTAATAAGACCCATGATGATAATGGTATTTGTCACATTCACAGCAGCTATATTCATGAGAATGGAAGTGACTAACCTCTTATACACCCAGTTACTACTTTCCATCCAGGTCTATATTTTGGCTGCCTTGGCAACAGCACAGCAATAACAACTGGAGCCATAATGGTGATGTCAGTCTAAGGACATTTTTGGATAAAGCAGGAGCCCTGACTTTCATTATAGACAGACAGAAAGAGAACATACAAAATAAACCGAGAAGATGGGGTCCATAGCACTAAACTATACAAGTACACTGAGACTCATATCCCAAGTCTCTAGGATATTACTACAGTAGTCTGCTTTTACAAGTCCAAGATTTTTCTAGTGGTTGTTGTTTTGTGGGGGAAAACATTTCAGAGACATGGATCTCTGTAAGTAGAGGACTTTTTTTGTTTAGTTTCTTTGTCTCAAATGAACTAGGAAGGAAAACAGTTGACTAATTTTGACCACATTAATCAGTGTAGGTTTCCACATAATCATTATAATGAAAGGGATTACAAACAACAATGAAAATAGACAAAATTGATTATTTGAACTTCCTACTGGTTGATTTATCTCTTATGATTGGCCATCGGTATCTCTTCTTTTGGCCACATAGTCAAATTGCTTTTCCTTGTCTTCATGACATGAAACATTTATATCCTCATGACTTGCTTTGGTTAATAAATGTGAGAAGTGACAGGCGTCAGTTCAAGATGAAACGTTTTAAAGAAAAGTTCAATTTGCATTTTTTCCTTTCTACTGCCAGGTACCCAACACTTTCCAGATGATAGCAAGATCATAATTCTGGCGTGAGAAGATGTGGAACACAGTCCCCAGTTGTCCTGTCTCATGACAGGACATATGAGCAAGAAATATACTTTTCTTTGTGCTGATCTACTGCACTTTTGGAGCTGTTATCACAGTATAACCTACCCTATCCTGATTACATTCACAGTGTGATTTATATTTAAAGACTACAATTCCTTATTAAAATATATTTAGCATACAACATTGTGTAATTTAAGGTTCAATAAAAATAAATACATACATATATCTATACATACATTCATACATATATACATACACTGGGGAAAGAAAGAACACCATTCTTTATTCTTTCACAGAATCAGAGGCTATCATAAAGATAACACTTCAACTCTTCATCAGCATAAGATCGACTATTTCTGTCTTGTCTAGAGATAAAAGTGCAGGATTATGAATTTATGCCCAAACTTATGTTCTTCAGGCAGAAACTCAAATGTACCCTTAGACCAATCCAGATGAACTGCTTTACTGCCTACACTAACCAGAAATAATTTCTTTAACTTGTTTCTTGTAAATCAAATCAGAGTTTATGAAATAATCTTCATTGTCAGCCAGACCTCTTTCATTTTCCTTTTTATTGGCCTTGTCCTTTCATATCCTTCACACTCTTTTTTCCTTACAGCCACTTTCTCCTTTACTTACGCGGTATTCTCCTGTCTGACAACAAGAGAAAGTGATTATTACCACTTTACATAACAGATTCTGGCAAAGTATTTGTGCTTCTGTTTCCACAGTAATTTAAACTATTTCTGCTGGAAGTGGAAAGCAAAGTTTGATCTCGACCATATGGAATCTTTGCTGAGTGATATCAGTTCTACTGGGCATTTCTAGACTCCAAAACATATTTGGACCCTTTGTGATATAGGTAAAATAGAACACATTTAACTTTAAGGCAGACCTACTATGTTTCTCTGTTTATTTCTGAGATCAGCCCAGAACGACAGCTTGAGTGTTGTTTCTGTTAGCATAGTTAAATGCATAAAAAACAAGGAGTTGAGTGTGTGCACTCACATGCATATACATACGTGTTCATGTGTTTCAAGTAAAATAAAAGACAGTGTAATCAGCTTAAAATGGACCTTTATCGATTTTTTACTTATGATAAATAACATCATTATATTTGTTCATACTCTTTCTCCAAAATTACTACAATAAAAGTCCACATTTACAGACTTTCTTGAAAGGTCATGATGACTTTTAGAAAAATCTAAATGGACACAAAGTATATTCTATATATTACTGATCAGAAGCAAATTCTTTTTCTCAAGATACAGAAAGGAAATTTAAAAATTTTATGATGTAATTTTTTCAAAAAGATTATTTTTCTCATTTGCAGACTATCATTTTTCTCTAAAGTAGTGATTTTGCACAAAATTAACTAGTTGTCAGTTCCACCTACATTATATATACTAATATAGAATCTCTATGAGAAATTTTAAAGATAACCAACTTTCATTATTCCACAGGATTAAAATAATTTTCTAGAAATTAGCTAATATTTCCCCCAATTAATCATATGTATTAATTTCAAAACTGCTTTATTTAGATGATTTGTTTATTAAAATGAAAAACTATATCAATTTAAAATAATTTAAATTCATTTTTAATTTGTCAAATATTGAGAAAGAAGTTCAGTAATCAGTTTGTAAAATAATAAAAATCCCCTTTTTACCCAAATCTGTATATTTATAAAATTTATTTATCTGTGACAATATTACAACTCTAAGTATTATTTTCATGGATCACATTCCATACTCATATTATCCTTTCTATGAATCCATGGATTGGGATTGTATATACATAAATTAAGGGGAATTTGTTAATGAAATAATAATTTTGATACCTTTGTTAGTAGAATTCATGGTAGTTATGTCTCTCAATAGGGGATTTTTTAAAGAAAACTCCCCAACCAGAGCTACCCACATACTTCTTTTAAATATGAAAACCCACTTTGCATTGATCATAGGCTTTATTAAGAAGACTGTTGACTTCAACACTAAAAATATCCCAAAGAATTTCTGATCATTCCAGAGAATTGCTGAGCAATCATTTTCCTAGTGGTTAAACTGATCATATGCCATTAGATAGTCCAGGTTGAGGTAGGTAGAGGTGAGGGAATTCACATTTTCTGAGCAACCACGATGGGCCCAAACTTCTTTTAGGCAGTTTACATATATTACTATGTTTAGTATTCATAATCAGTCCATGATGAAACAATTATTATCTCCTGATTATAGAGGAGGAAGCTGAGGCTCAGGAAGGTGGGTAATTTGACAGGGCCATATACCTGGTAAGAAATGGATTAGAAATTTATAATTTAAGTCTTTTGATTTTAATATCTGTATTATCCCATTATGCCATATTGCTTCCCAGAGAGTACAATTGCTGCTTCATTAATTAGGGATTATTTTCCAATGGATTGTCTACAAGTACTTGGCCAATTATTTTCCTCCTATAAAATTAACTTAAAATTTACAAAAGATGTGTGGTTCAAATTCTTCATCCTTTGATATGTATCAAGAATTTGACAAAGTAATCTGAAAAAAAATACTGAAAAATCTCATGAATGGGCCCCAAAAACATTCAAGAAATGCTTTACACTTATAGCTTAGCTCAAGTCATATGTAGGAAGAGCAGAACTGACCCTCAGAGCCAGATGTTTCCACTCCCTGGTCTCCCTTGCCAACCTCTTTTCCTCTTCTTCTTTTTAATGATTTGGTATATTAGAGATGAAGCAATTCCTTGCTCTCTGCCCATTATCCAGGATCTGGAAAACTCTGAGTTAGAACTATCGTTTTCTTTCTTCCTGTCAGCGGAAATGAAACCGTAAATACATGGGCATTTTATCTCCTATCTATACAGAGTCCTGCTGCTTTGATCTTGCTTCCTTCCCAAATCAGATTCCAGAATTGTCTCTAATTCTAGCTTTATGCTTCTGAGAGGGTGCTGTGCTTTTTCTTTTCAAACGTATAAAATCTTTTGGTATTTTTCCACTCATGTTTAGAATTCTGACTTTGATTTTGACATTCACATTTTCTAAATTTTAATGTAAGAACTTTCTGCCATACTTTGTTCCTCATTTAAGATTTGTTGCAAAATTCTAATTAACAGATTGAACAACAAAAGAACCCACTGAACACCCACTAGATTTTCTTTTTTCTTTTTTTTTGAAAGGGGAAAACATTCTATAAAAAAACACTGAACACTATAAGACACACGCTGATGAACACCTACTGCTTAATGAAATTCATCACCAGCTAAATTCAGTTCCTTCTTTCCCACTTCATCGCCTCTTCCCCCTACATATGCACACACACACACACACACACACACACACACACATGACCTCAAAAGACCAGTTTTAATAGCATATACCATAATATACATTTTTAGAAGAGGGTTTGTAAAACTGGAAATCTTCATGTTTCAAATAGATGAGATGATAATTCTTGGGTGTCTGACTTCTATTTTGTTGTATTAGTCAAAAGGTTGCTCTGTTTGTGCCATTATGAGGATCATTTAAAATATTATTTATTTCTAGAAGTTATAAAAATATAACATGCTAAAATTTTTATCATAGACTTTTTAGAAATAATTTTTTTTCCAGCAAATAACAAGTAATAACTGGAGCTAAGCCCAAAGTGCACTAAGTAAAGATTTATGATTTTCTGTAGATAACAGCAATGTTGAGTAAAATGTTTTCTTCTAACAAAAAGTATATGATGTGTAGTTTTCAGTCATTTTGTAACTTAAGTTCTAGAAGACATCACTTTAGATTATACTTAGTATAGGTGTAAGAATGAAGAAACACTTGCTTATACATAATTTCTTAAAGTTTCAGGGAAAAAAAATGTCCCGAGATTTTTAAATAAGTAAGGTTTAGCCCATAAAAAAGATAGGACTATCTTATCTTCTATTCAGTTAACAGGTTTTAACAGTTTTCTGAATACTTATGAGTAGCTCAGAAATTCATATAAGTTCATGTAATTCACACAGCATCTGTTGTGAAAAAATAAAGTGATAATTTACATCCAATTAAAATATTTTTCATTGGATAAAATGCTTTAATAAACTAACAAACTTATATAAGAAAATAGTATTTACTGGGAATAAAACAAGTCAATTTTCTATAGAACATACAAAAAAATCAAGATTGGTCAACTGGAAAAGGGGTAAGAGTCAGTATGTTATGTAAAATTTTAAAACATTGACTACTTAAAAAAAATAGTATGTCCTTAATGCCTTACAATTTATGTAAGTTATTTGAAAGCATATTTACTCATAAGGTGAATCCTTATTAAACTGCTAAAAATATATATCTACCAACCGTCTCACATCTACTATAGAAGTGGCAATTTCAGGAGTGCTTCTTATATGTAATTGCCTTTTTGTCTTCAAATCTTTGCCAATTATACTACACGGGAATCTATGTAACCCTGGCTTAAAATGAAGTTAAAAGTTGTTTTTTATTTATTTATTTTTTCTGATATAAGGTTTCTTTACCTTTAAAAATAAGCTTACATGTAAGTTGGCAGGCAATTATAAAATGCATTACGTTAGGGCAGATTCCAATGGTAAAACATAAAATAAATTTAAGAGAAAAGGGGAGTCAAGGAAAGAGAAAGTTAATGGGTCTTGATTTTTTTTCTGTACTTTAAATATTTTTAGGCCTCTTTACCGCTGCTGTTAGGTCATTTCTGTTAGCTATACTAAAGGGCCTTTGTCAGTCTGGAGGAGGCAGCCATGTGTCCATGAATGCTTATTTAGTACAGTGAGGACAGATGGCCTGGAATTGCTGAAGAAGACCTTAAGATATATTTTTAAAAGGAAAGAGAAAGAAACAATAAGGAAGGAAAAATTAGAGAAGAGGCAAATGTGTAGCCAGGAAAAGTGTGCACAGGAACACACACACACACACACACACACACACACACACAGATGCACACACAAACACAAACACACACAGGCACACACACCCAAACACACACACAGCACATGCACACACACACACACATGCACACACACAGGCATACACACAAACACAGGCACACACACACACAAATACACACACACACAGGCACACATACCCAAACACACACACAGCACATGCACACACACACACACACAAACACAGGCACACACAGAAAAACACACACAGGCACATACACATACAGGCACACATGCACACACACAAACACACACACACATATACACATAGGCACACACACATGCCTACAAATAAAGGCAAACTATAAAGTAGTAAGTAGGACCTGATATATTTACAGATTTATTTTTTCTGTAGAAACTATAATTTTCATTGTTGATTTGTGATCTTTTCAGCAGAAACTTAACAATCACAGTACTTCTGGTCTGGGATTATATATAATACACCTTTTGCTTCTTATAGCATCCAAACTTGAAATATGAAATTCTAAAAAAATTTTGTTTTTAATTTTTTTTTAAAAATTTTTTTTTTTTTTTTTTGAGGGCAGTGTCACTGGCCCTCATATGTGGGACCTGAACCAGGGCCTCTGGCTTCCCAAGCCAGTGCTTAACCACCATGCCATGCGGCCAGCCCTTGAAATATGAAATTTGATTTATAAAAGCTCAAGGAATTTCCTTAAAAAATACTAACCCCTGACACCATAGGAACATTGACTCAATGCTCTTGACTCAATGCTCTTAACACAATTTTTTTAGAGTCTCCCATAATGAATTTATCTTGCTTAACATTTTGTTTCATTTTTTTTCTGTTATTTTAAGAAAACATATACACTATTGCCCAATCAAAAACTCATGAAGGATTATTTTATGTGTATTAGAAATGGGAGAGGAAGTGAGGGTGGAGAATAGCTGGGCATGGGGGCATCGGTGAATATTATTGTGTTTGCAAGTAGAAAAACTTTCTGAGATGTGAGGTGATAAAAATTGACATTAGTGGATTTTTATTATATATTTTTTCTTTCCAAGTTATCAAATTAACATTTTTTCCACTTTCTTCAGATTTATTCTATTTCAACCATGCTTTGACTATGCCAGGTAACAGAGGACTGTTGCTTCAATTGCCAGATTTTATGTTGCTCATAAAACAAATATTAGATTCCAAATTTCTTCTTATTGCCTTCTGAGTTGTCATGGTTATCAAGTGACACCTTCTCTGAATTCTCTCTCATTTTAACTCTTTTTCCATGCTTTGTATAAATAGGCTGCTTGAAAATCAAGAGAAAAACAAACCATCAAGTTTGGGTGCTATAAGAAGCAAGCAACACAAGAAAGAAAAAAAAGATTTCGTTAACCAAAAGTGATATTGGAAAGATTTTATCCAGAAGTATTAACTGTCATTAAATATAAGCAGTCTGAAAAATACCTGTTTTATATAATGGTGCTGTGAACAAGCTCTGGGTGACTTGCTGCCTATTAAGTGTGTGACTCTTGCATTGTGGTTAGAACTCTTCTGCAACACCCTACCCCACCCCCAACATACACACACCCACCCACCAACCACCACCACTACCAGCCATGGAACAGGCAGCAAGGATGCTGGGTCGTTCTAAGGTAAATATAAGAAATATTTTTTTGGATACAAGCACCTTTCAAAAATAGAAAGGCAAGAAGATTCATAAACAGAACCTTTGAAATTGTACAATACGTTTGTCCTACAAAAACATCTGTTGCTCAGATGAGTGTTTGGAACACTGAGTGCTTCAGATTACCCCTTAGAAGGTGTGTTGGGTGGTGGCTCTCTGTGGACTTGGCCCCAGGGGAGGTCAGCCTGACTCCCCAGCCTGTTAGCTCAGCAATTTCCCAGTGGTCAGCCCGTCTTGCCATAATCATATGCTGGCGCCTCAAGCCTGTTTCTTAACTGTACTATGTACCTTCTAATGAAAGCATCCCAAAATATCCCCAACCGCTCAAATTTTGGAGCAGCCTTGACCTCAGACTGGACTGCTGGGCACACTGCATTTGCTCAGACAGAATGGCTGATAAAAATCTCCCTGCCACGATGACTAAAATGCTCACTCTCTCTCTGCTAGTTGTTGTCGCTTCATAGCTTCTGATTACTTGAAAGAATTCCACAATCTTCAACATACAGCTGATTAGGAAGCTGTAACCCAACACACTGACACCCCAATTTCATATGAGTGGAAGCCTTGACAACAATGAAAAGAAGAAATAGGAAAAAAAGGAATTATACAATAGCTTTTTGTGCTTACAGCAACAAATACAACAATAACAGCAATAAAAAGTAATGTGTGAAAGTCAAAAGAAATAATTCTTTTGAAAGTTATTTTAAAAATGTAGTTTACCTCCTATATGAATGGGAAATGATATTATTATGATTTTTTTCTAAGGGAGCATTTCCAATAGTAACTCATTTATGGAGGAGAGACACTTAAGTAGCTGTGGATGACCGCCTACTATCCGATTTGACTACAGCCTTTTAGGTAAACTTTCAGCAGCTTTGAGGATAATAAAACAAGATGGGGAGGGGGAGCACATTCTATGAAAAGTTCAAATGTAATACCAGGCAAATAACTAAAAGAGGCTGTGTTTAAATACAACAGGTGTTCCTCTGGGCATTTCATCTTGTCAAGCTTTTGTGTGATAAAGGTAACTCAGGGTCTTGTCCAACGTGGCCTGAACAGGAAAAAATATATTTTAACAATCTGTTAATGAAATACGCAAAAAATAAAACTTAAGATAGAAAACAGAGAGATCCCTATTGTTGTTTTGCCATGTTTTATATGCATTTTGAAAGCTTTGAAGCCTCTTCAAAATAATGCTCATAGACTTCTAGCACAATTCACACAACTTGATTCTTAAAAGTGCTTTTGCACTTCGATAAAATCAGCTAGAGCATGTTTGAACTAGCCTCCTAGTATTAAAGCTTTCATTTTCTTCAGGAAAAAAAAATTGCTTATAAAAAAAGGCTAATACAAAATATACTAACATGGTTTTGTTAAAAATACAAAGCATTATTATTTATATGATAGAGACTTTTACCCTACAAGTATGCTTTGAAAAGGTGATTGAGAAAGAAAAGTCTTTTCTTATCTCAGCTCTTGTATGCTTTATTGTGTAAGCTACACTTGCTCGGAAGTATAACAGAATTAAAACACATCAGGATATTGTATAGCAATATTTAAGCAATATTAAAGCAAAATTTAAGACATCTGATAAAGAGGAAATAGACTTAATTCGATGGCTGGCTTTTATTCCTGTTAAAAAATGGGGTTCAATGAGGGAGCTAATGGGGGGTCAGCAAAAGAGATTTCTGAGATAATTCTTGAGGTAAAAAGGATTCCTATTTCGGGAGAAGTATGGGGAGAAGTATGTAACAATATTGTATAGCAATAAGGATCTGTTGCATGCATTTAGGTATACATTGGCAAAAAGAATTCCTCTATTACTTATTTTAAAATTATAATATTAAAGGCCCTAATTCTGATTTAACATTTCCATACCTAATCATTTCCTTATAAGATTCATAGATTTCAAATCTACACACTTCATTTTGCTGAGAGTCAATGACATTTTCTTAATGTATGCATATTTATATATAGTATACAAATATACATATGCATATATACAGTTTATATATATATATATCATATATACATATATATGTTATTGTATATGTCTTCTTATATACATATAATAATTATAGCCCACTTCCTACAGCTAAAAAAGAAAGCACAAATTCACTTTAACCTAAGAACTCCCTGGATCTTTGGCTACTGTCTTATTATTTTTCTTTCTCCACTGAGGGAGAGGGGTGGGGCAAAACAGCTAGAGTTACAAGCAATGTTGAAAACAAGTGAAGTCAATTTACTTTGCTAATTTTTCATATGCTTCTTCCTTTAACTGCAGAACTCTCTTCTTTTCCTTTTTTCCAGAGTCACTTAATTTTTTTTTTTCTCTTCTTGCAATTCTATTTTTTACCCCTAGAAAGTAACCCCTTGTGTCCTACCTTAGGCTCCTCACTGAATGATCTCTTTTTCTTCTAATTATATTTCTTCATCTTGGGAGGAACTCACACTGCTTCAGCGTAAGCAACCCAGAAGAGCCTAGGGTCAAGTGTGCCCTAGAATCTGAATCTAGAAATTACAATCATGGTATAAGAGCAGAGAAGGAAATAAGAGCCAGAATAGGGAATTTGTAACAACATTGAGGTGCATTCTGAAGAATAATTAATTGAACAGCATCCTATGTTACATCACTTTCTTGAAATCTCAGAGGACAGACTAAAGAATTTAGAAAGCTGATCTGAATCTGCTTCCTAAACCATGGGGTTAACAAATTAGTTGTACCATGGGCAAGCCTCAGAATTTTATTTCTTAAGTATTTCCTGTTCTAGGGTTCAAAACCCAGTTCTGTTCACAAACCAGCAGAACACAATGAATGTTAATGCCATGCTACACATTAAAGAAACTCAACTTTAAGACATCTGAAAAAGAGGAAATAGACTTAATTCGATGGCTGGCTTTTATTCCTGTTAAAAAATGGGGTTCAATGAGGGAGCTAATGGGGGGTCAGCAAGAGATTTCTGAGATAATTCTTGAAGTAAAAGGGATTCCTATTTCGGGAGAAGTATGGGGACATTTGTGAAATACAAACACTTCAGGTAGAGAAATTGTAGGTAGAAAAGGCAGAAACATTAGCAGAGCTTTTAAACCAAATCTTCAGCTGGGCTTTTGTTTAACACATATGCAAATGTGTGCACTGCTTCATTTGAATATTTATTTACTGCATTTGTGAAGGAAATTGGGGGATTATAGCCTCTTCCCAGCTGTGTTTTAGTTAATGACTGGTCAGCCCATTAGCCTGCTCCACTAAATGGATTCTCTGCACAAGCAACACCTTTTTTTACCCCACTAGAAATTCTTCATATAAACAACAGTAGGGGAAAGCAGCAAACCTGATCTACAGAGAGCTGTGTACCAAAAATGAAAATATTCCCCAGAATCATTAGAAATAAACAAGAAAGTTACTTAATGATGGTGACTTTTGCATTTTTATAATAAAGCAAACATTTACTATCAAATATTGTGGGGAAAAAAGGGAATTAGCTGATCTTTACTGAGAACTAACTCAGGATGCTGTTCTAAGTGGCCTCTCTCTTCCTTCCCCAGTACTTACTCCCTCTTGTCCCTTATGGTTATAAACACACAACACACGCATCAATGGAAATGTCATGAATTATTTGTGCAATATTAATATTTTACAAATTTATTGGCATGTGAATTTCACAATTTCCCCATATCTTCTCACTGTCAAAAAAAAAAACAACAACACAGAAGGAGAAAGAATAAATAACATTTCATTTCATTCGCAGGGCCGGCCGAGTGGCACAGTGATTAAGCGCTGGCTTAAGCCAGCGGCCCTGGTTCGGGTCCCACATATGAAGGCCAGTGACACTGCCCTCAAAAACAAAAAACAAAAAAACATTTCACTCGCAATTAAACCCAGTGTACTGTCATTGCTCAAATCAACTTATTTAGAGGCATCAATGCTAGTTATGAGATTAAAGACTTGTAGAATGAAAACCTCATTTCTAAGGATTAATGGTGAGCAAAATCTTTAGGGCATAAAGCTCTAATATATATCCTTTCAATTTTTATTTAATATAGATCCACTCTTCTTGGGAAGAACGTGCACTATTCTAATACAGTCAGAATTAATCCATGGGAATGAATGAACTAATTTTTTTATTTTTTTTAGGGCAGTGTCACTGGCCCTCATATGTGGGACTGAACCGGGGCTGCTGGCTTCCTAAGCCAGTGCTCAACCACCACGCCACTCGGCCGGCCCTGTGAACTAAATTCTTATCATCAAAATTCTGAAATTTTCTGTCTGTGTAAGAAAAACCTGGTGTTTGGATTGATTCATTTGTAAGGTGATCTTTACAGAATAAATATAAATTACTTATTTATCAAAAGTATTAACACTTAAGATCATTTATGTAAACCACTTATTAGTGCTTGATTATGTATGAAGCATTGCTGCACGTAAATAGACAGCTCAGAACCTCAGAACTACTTGGACATGAGGAACTGTTCCTGGAGCAAAGGGATCATTTCTCTCAGCTGGGAAAAACTGAGTATAATACATTAAACTGATAACTCAAATATTTACAGAACAAAAACAAATAATGAAGAAAGAGATGCTATCAGACCTCAAGGAAAGCAAAGAAGTAATAATTATGTCAATGAAAGAATATTACAAGAATTCTACCTAAAAAACCTAATTTGGCTACTTCATTGCTAAGATCCCTTTAGTTCTGCCCGTGATACTTAAAACCGTTTTCAACAACAGAAAGAAGCTTCAAGTATACATTTTATACCATACTTCTTTATCAGACATAAATGGTGTGCACATGTCAATGGCATCATTTTCCTCCCTTCATATATGTTTCCAAACCATCTCAGAAGCTCGTCAGGCATATTTCTTGTTCATTCCTTCTGTGGGGCAGAGACAGACAGATTGCTGGATCAGATAGTGCAATACGCTGTATACTGCATTTCAAATGTGCCTTTTTTTAAGACAGCAGATTTATTGATTTTCTTAAGTAGAAAATATGCACCCGGACATTAGACAAACACAGACTAAACACAGACTGAGGAAAAGCTGATAATTTGATTAAACTGACTGAGCTTTTGTTGTCTGTGTTTGGGGAATTTCCAATAATGCACAAGTGCCAAGCTCCCCTCTTCTTCTGAATTTAACAAATGTAATCCTGAAGCACAATGAATTGTGCAATTATCCTGTATTTGGAGAATTCTTTTTCTTTAGAAAAATCTACTGATGAACACATATATTGTTTTGAGACGAAGGTGGGGTGAAACTCTTGCCTTGCTCACAATATAGGACTTTACTCAGAAAGGGTAAGTATTGACTAAGCAAATAAAACATTTGGTTTAAGGGACTACTTTATATCTATCTATCTATCTATCTATCTATCTATCTATCATCTATCTATCATCTTTCTATTTTCCTTTCTTCAAGATTACTAAGATATAATTGGTTAGATGTAATTTGCTCAATTTGGGAGCCAAATTGAATTAAATATTTAAGATTTACAATACTTCATAGTGCAGGTGTCATTTCACATGTCTTAGAGAGCAGTTTGATAGTCTCAAGGTTTCAAAAAGCTCTGGTTATTTAATTTACCATTGCGGATGCCTGCAATGAAATTAGTGACAGCAGGTGTGTGTGGGTATGGAGCAACAGGGATGAGGGAATAATAGCTGAAAGTATGTGACGATTACTGAGTTTTATGAATTAGTTGAATGAGGCCTTGTAAATTTTTATTGTGAAAATTTCTGATCAATCCTTGTATCTTTTTTTCCACCATTTTTTTTCAACACCATGGTATTGACAAAAAAAAAATCTAATTCCCTAATATTCTGCAAGAACAAAGCTATAAAATAAGCATTCTTAACTGCTTAACCATAAACACTTTCATCTTTATTATTTTCTAGATGTACACTTATTAGGTTTTAATCATTTTTTTTCTCATATTGTTCTGTACCTTCATTAGCCATTCTTTCACAATAATATTTTGTCCCTTTTTCACTGGCTCAACCCTTAGACTTTTATGTCTTATAGTAATATTTCCCCTTCTTCTAATTTTTGCCCACTTCTGCTCATATTGGATATGGTTTCCAGAACCCTCCACTTATCCCAATTTATCCTAGCTAATTTCGATTATTTGATTATAACTTTTCACAAATTTCTTGTGCTTATATTTGAAACTCTGGTTTCTTTTCCTTAGCCTATACATACGTCATGACTTTTCCGACAAACACACACACACACACACACACACACACACACACACACACGTATACACACACACACACACACACACACACACACATATTTTCTAAGTAGATATTTGGACCCCAAATAGGTAATCATTATGGTTACCAGATATAGTCATAACCCAGAATGTCACCAATTTCTTAACAGCTGTTGATCACTGATGGGACAGCTAAAGTATTAGCAAGATAATCTGAATTTTGTTTTTAGTTACTGAAATAAATTTCAATTATAGATTCTACTGTTCTTTTAAAATTTCCTTTGAATCAAGGGTATTTATGCACAAGTTAAGGTAACACTGAAGTTTAAAATCTCTTTGCCTTTTTTGTATTAAGATTGGAATTTATTTAATGATCCATCTCAGATGGCCTGAGGATGTTTAAACAGAACCACATAGGAGACAGATTTAAAGATAATTTAAATCTATTCTTTTTCTGATTTGCCTCTCTGCTTTTTCAAGTGTATGACAAAGATAATGTCCACTAACTCCTTTTTCACCCTGTATGAACTCAGTAGGGAAAATAAGATAAGCAAAACAAGTTGCCAAACTTTAGAGGACATTTTATGTATTTGTGTGAAGCTTATCCCAATAACTTTCTATGGCAATTCAAATACATTTTATCTCATTCCATCATTTATAATTTTAACATTTGGAAATTATATATATTCTTTAGGGGTTCTAAGAACTAAATCATATGTAACCAAATTATGGCCCATTTTAATTTGACATACATTTTCTTGCTCTTTCAATCTGCTCTTTTGAAAAGGACCTGGGGGAAAAGTAATTTTCACTAACTGTATTAAATACAACATTCAGGTGCTTAATATTAAGTAATAGTTTTCTTTAGAGAAATCAGCCTATAAGGTCGAATGGCTAGAAGTCAGGAAAACTATGTTCACCTTGCAATTCTACCTTTGGCAAGTTATTTACCTTTTCTCAGTCTTTTGTTTCTCATCTGCAAAATCACAAAGTTAGAATGAATGTCTCTTCCACTTTAAGGGTCTAAAGTCATGTATTTAAGTTCTACGATTTTTTTTTTTTCTCTTTGTGAAAACTTCTTTTGGTAATGATGAGAACCTTTGAACTCAATAATTAAGGCTTCATTACATTCTCAGATGTCTGGGTATTGCATCAAGCTCTTCCGACCCACACTCCATGAAACCTAATTCAAATCATGAAACTGTGCTGTGTAGGCGTGCGCTCTAGCAGCACACAGGAAGTTTACCAGAAGATATCAACAGAAAGGAAGCACACATGGAAATATCCTCTCACCCATACTGAAACCTCCTGCCACAGACCGAGGCCTTTCATGGGATCTCCCAAGCATGGCCTCCCACAGCTGCCATCACACCATCCAGCTTCTCTTCTCTTTTTTAAAAAATGACTAAATATAGACTTTTATGATGTGGGTATTGCTGCTGATGTATCTCCTGAATACCTTCAAATAACAGGCTTTTCTTAACAAGGTTTTAATGCATTCTTTTAATCTAAAACTTTCTACATCGTTCCTTGTCATAGTACTTGAAATTTCTTGGACTTTGGTGGAATGGAGAGAAAATAAAGACTTCATGGTCCCTATTAAAGAAATTAGTTTTGATAGTAACAATGTTATTTTCCATCTCTAAATAGAAAAGAAAAAAACAACCTTGCCTTACATATAACTTATTAAGTTATTTTAACAAATCACAGAGATTTTATTGTTTTTTTTTAAATAATCATATCTGTTGCCCAAAATAATTATTCAACATAAGCTCTTATTTTTAAAAAAAGCTATTTTTCTTCTCAAACTTCCATTCCTCCTAATGCAGATATGTACAACCATGCAAACAAAATTACAGTTACCTATTTTATATGCAAACATGTAGGTTTTTAGAAAACAGAAGGATGCAGCTGTCTATACCATGTCATTCAACCAACTAAATGTATTCAGAAAACTAAAGCCAGCTTCCTCTAACCATCAACAATATCCTAATTATTTTAAATAGTCAATCACCTAAAAAAAATACCACCTAGTAATAAAGTTCGGAATTTTTCTTAATAGTAACTTAGTTATTTTATTTTATATTTACTCAGAAGATATTTATCAAGATTTAATCTACATTATTTGTACTGATGTTCATGGAGCCAGGCAACTTTGTTTGGTGATGGAGAAAGAGGGAGATATAAATAAGATCTGGTTCTGGATACAAAGTTATTCTTAATACATTAAAGGAGATAAATAGGGAATATAAATACCTATAGCACAAGATTGACTATAGTAAGGAATTGAAGTTTAAAAGTGTATTGTGTGTGTAACTATGAAAGATTTGACAGGGAGAAGTGGGGAAGATGTCAACTGAGGTTGACATCTGGTTTTCCCTTTGAAAGAAAGAACATTTCAACATGTGGGGAAAGTGGGGAAGCCTCTTGACCACATGAAGACAGCCACATCACCAAAGTGTGATTAACCAAATTCACTCAAGAATGGTAAGTAAGGACCAGCCGAGTGGTTCAGTTGGTTAAGAGAGCAAACAGGGTTGCCATTCAATTCCCACATGGGCCAATGAGATGTGCCCGAGTTGAGCTGCCACTGAGCTGCCAACAGGTGGCAAGATGGCTCAGTGTGCACCAAGGTGGCAGGTTCAACTCCCACATGGGATGTTAGACTATGCACCTCCTCCCCCACCTCAACTAGATTGAAAGTGGCGACTGGACTTGGAGCTGAGCTGCACCCTCCACAACTAAGATTGAAGGACAACAACTTGACTTGGAACTGATGGTTCCTGGAAAAACACAATGTTCTCCTTCCCCAATCCCCCAGCACTGTTCCTCTCCCAAAATCCCCCCAAAAAAATCTTAAAAAAAAAAAAAAAGAAAAAAGAATGGTAAGTAAGATTTAACTGTAACAGTGTAAGGTGATTGAAGGAGACTTTTAGGTGGTGCATCATAAAAATTAGGTTCAACCTGATTTGTAGAAGGTCTTGAAATCCAAGGTAAAGCCTTCAGGTTTGTTTGAAAACCCATGGAAGAGGATCAAGATATGCAAAAAGGAATGGCTAACAAAGATAAACTTGGAGACAGGAATGAGCAGGTAAGATGGGATAATCAGAAATAGATACATCTTTCTGGGATGGTATACGATAATGTGTGCAAAGTAAAATAAATGTATAAACAAAATAACTACAATAGAAATGCAATGCATGTATTGGTTGCAAGAAAAATTCCAGGAGAATCAGAGGTTGCGATGACCATTAAACATATGTGAATATGGGAACTGAGATCTGAGCTTTGATTACTGGCAGAGAGACAAGGTATTCACATAAAACATGGAGATGGTTAGGGAAGAACACAAATATGGTGAAATGAACTCAACATACAAACTACTTTAGGGGACATGGCACCTCGAAAAGCGAGTTGCAGCAGCAAGGTGATTGTCATACAGAGAAGTAGGGGGAGCCTGAGCTGTTTTGTACTAGAAGAAGCAGTTAAAAGTGTTAAATGAAATGAAGTGATCAGAACATGAATCAACTAAGAAGTTAGTCAATGAGGATTGTCTTTATTACTTAGATATTCTGTCACCAATCAAAAACTTCATGCCTCTCTCTTCTCTGTCCAGCCCCTCACATGTGCCCTCTCCCAGGCTTTATCCTCTTCCAGGTTTGGGGTCCTGATGATGCTAGGGTTTTAACTTAGAGTGAAGAAAAAGAGTTAGCTGTCATCGTCATAAAGATGAAAGTAAAACTTGTGGAAGTGGATGATATCACTAAAGCAGAGGGAATAGGGAGGAAAGGGAAGAAACCTTCAGGACATGCCTAGATTTAGATTTGTAGGAGCAGAAGAAACTAGAGAAAGCATGATGAGAGGTAGTGGAGGAGAATTTTAGAGGAAAGTGTCTGGAAAGCTGAGTTTCCTGGAAAGGGGAAAGGGGAAGTGGTCAAGAAATCTAAACTGCTTCCATGAGATTAATGCAGCGAGTTTGAGAGAAAGCAACCAGAGAAGAGGTGTTATAACAAGGGGGTTTAGATCAAAGGCAAGATTTTCAGTTACTAAAGGCAGACCCAGACTACATTGACTAAGGCTGAGTGGGAGAAGGTGAGCAGTGAGTGGGGAGGGAGGAGATGGGTAGATAGGATAAAGCCAGCTAAAGAAAGATTTTTTTTTTTAAATGAGAGAAAAGATTAGAATTTGTGTCAGGTTGGCAGTTGTGCATAACACTCAATTGGAGTAGTCTCGTGAGACTTCTTAGGGAAAAAAATTGGTTAAAATAATGCACATGGCTAATCAAACTCAAAGTTGCAGTTGTAATATCAAAATGTTTTACAATATGAAATCTTAATGATCAAAATTTATTGGTTCTATTGAAAACCTTACCATCAAGCTGATAAAATCAGGTCTCAGATTTTGAAACAACCATCTGCTAGAGACTGAACTGTGTTCTCAGTAAATTTGTATTTCTAAGCCTTAACTCCTAATTTGATGGTATTTGGAGGTGGGATCTTTGGGAAGTAATTAGGTTTAGATGAGGTCATTAGGGTAGTGCCCGCATTATGGGATCAATGCCCTCATAAAAGAGGCACCTGATAGTTTATAATCTTTCTACCCAGCATGGGAGGGTACAGTGAGGAGGAGGTCATTTGCAAATAAGAAAGAGTTCTCAGCAGAACCCAACCATACTGGCATTCTGATCTCAGATTGCTAGCCTCCAAAAATGTGGGAAAATAAATTTATCTTGTTTGAGCCACCCATCCTATGGTATTTTGTTATTGCAGCCCAAGCTGATTAAGACACAATCATTGATTTCCGCCCACCCCCTAATTTGGGATATTTATAGTAAAATCAATTATAGTCTAATTTAAGATTATGAAACTTTATAAACAAAATAGAATCCTACTCTTTATATGGTCTGAATATAACTATAGTAATAAAAAAGGAGCAAAGAAATAGACTCATTTGAACAATTTTTAAAATGTCTTGCAAATATCTCCAAGTAGAATAGAATAAGAATAATACCAGTTGAAGCTGATTGATTTTTAATTATGTTTGTATATTTCCAGCACCTTTCCGAGCTGTCTCATTTAATCCTCATAATAACCCTATGGGGTAGGTACAAGACTATTGCTACCCTCTTTTTAGAAGGAAGAAAAAAAGCCCAGGAAGGTAAAATAATACTTGCCCAACCTCAGCATACAAACCAATGAAAGAGCTAGGCTCCTGCTTCTCCAGCATTTATATGCTTGGTAAGATTTACATCTATATAAAAAAAGGATTTTTCCCTAATTTCCTTACTTCTATATAAAGCCACACCCACATAAAACATTCCATGTTAGCATTTACTTACTACCTCTCAGTCTCAAAATGGAGGTAGTAAACCAGCAGGGGTAGAGGTTAACATATATATGAAATGTTTAGGACAAGGCTGAGATCTAGACTTTCAAAGCTATATTTATTGCAGCTTTATTCACAATAGCCAACATATGGAAACATACTAAATTTTCTTCAATGGATGAATGTATTAAAAAATGTGGTATGAATATTATTCAGTCTTAAAAAAAAGAAAATTTTGCCATTTGCAACAACATAAATGGAGATGGAGGATACTATACTTAGTGAAATAAGCAAGACACACAAAGACAAATACTGCATGATCTCACTTACATGTGGACTCTAAATAGTCCAACTCATAGAAACAGAGAGTAGGAAGGATGGTGATTGCCAAGCGTAGTGAAAAGGGGTAAATGGGGTGAAAGGGTACAAAGTTTCAGTTATGCAAGATGAAAAGGAGTTCTGGAGATTTACTATACAGCAGAGTGCCTATAGCTAGCAATGCTGTATTGCATACTTGAAATTTGCTAAGAGAGATCTTAAATGAAATCTCACCACTCCCACACCCACATGAGAGGTGATGGATGTTTTAATTAGCTTGATTATGGTGACCATTTCACAATGTATATGTGTACTAAAATATCAAGTTGTACATCTTAAATACATACAATTTTTATTTGTCAATGATATTGTCATAAAGCTGTTAAAAGATTGTTTCTGAAATGTCCATCATTTAAACTTTAATCACTTTCCTATCCTACAAACCCACAGCAAAGATCTTGATCAATTCAAGTGAAAATGAGGAACCTTTAACCCTCAGTGTCTCTCTTCTTTCTTAATTGCATGCCTTTAAAAAGCTGTCTATCCAAAATTAGTTGTAACTTTCAAACTTGAATTTTATAAAAAGAAAAGGGAAATATAACAATCTTCTAAATGTAAGTCTGCAGTTTAGGTGCACTGTCATTTTATAGAACAAGTGCCAAGCCCAAGCTCAAGCTTTATCCAGCCCAGGCAGTTTTACACTTGCGTCTTTTTATATTGAGAGCTCATTCAACCCCTCCAGTCTCTTGGAGTAATTGAGCTTGGTGGCCTTGCCTTATTTAGGTCAGCACATTATGTGGCTATAGGATAGTGACAAACTTCGTTGAGGTTAAGAGTGGTGATGGCAAGTAAAATTTTACTAGGTGGCCTTTAGAGGAATCTGTGGTTTTACACTTTTTCTAGGAGTTGAAGAGCAGCAGGGAGTGACTTGATCCTGCTGGAGATGTTGCCCAATGGTCCGTTAACAGGAGAATACATCCAGGGCAAACTTGGCCAAGTCTGCCCAAGGCCAGGCGGCATTCATGTGGTTTATCAAGATCATCTTTATGAATGTCACTGAGGAAGCAGCATTTAACTTCTTAAAATATCTCCTACAAAACTGAAAGGAAATTGCACCAAGCAGGGCATCTGGGAGTGAGGTACACAGCTGCTAAAGACAGGAAATTTAAATTAAAGCTGCCTCTTTCCCCCAACATTAGATGCCTTTTTATATTTTTTTTCAGGTCCCATGATAACCTATGATAATGAATGCAGAGTTTCATGGAGACTTCTGAATTCCTGTTTTCTAATAAGGCTAATCCAATGTGCCTCAAATTTTCCATTGGTGGTGGGTCTGAGGAGACAAGCATAAGGAACAGGTTGATGGTTTGAAGAAAAAAAGAAGAGGGGAACAACTTCTTCCAATTGCTTACAATTTACACTTGGCCAAGCAGTAAACACAACTTCTGGACTTGCCAGCCTCCTCAAACTGGCCATTTTTATCTCCCTTTCTCCACTAGCTCCTCAAAACCATACCCCAAGGGTGTGGTCTCTGCTTGTACTGGGCAACGAACAGGGAAGCTATTTATTCCTACGGCATCTCTGTTCAGTGACTCATGTTTCGACTGGAAAATTGGCCACAGCTTTCTAGCAGCTCTTTCCTGCCAGCTCTTCTGGCATTCTACCCAGTGCTCCTACTGCCCCTCCCCCTTTCTCCTTGCCCAGTCTGCTTTTATATTCCTAAAGCCCCCACTTAATAATAGTCATTGTTCCACGTTAACCTTGAGGATGTGGGAGGAAGGACAGTGAAGGGCGTAGCTGTGTGCTATAATGAGCATTTGGCGCTATAGCAGGTGGAAAAGGCTTTGGGGATCTGGGCAGATTAGGAGGAGAGGGGGCTCTAGCAGATGTTGAAGCAAGATGATGTATTGCTGCTCACTCTGGGATTCAGACAATACCAGTGCAAAAGTAGAACAGGGAAAAGGGGGGAAAACTGATCCCTTTTGATATAAACTGGGCTAGAAACCAGACACACTTGAAAGTGAGCATTTAAGAAAGACAAATTTGTTTCCAGGCCTGGGTTTTTGCCTGTCCATTTTTATTTTTGTTTTTGTTTTTGTTTTTGTTTTGTTTTCCTAATGGAAGATCAATTGCCAACTTAGTCTTTTAATTTGAATATTAACTACATCAAGGGCTTGACTTACCAATCTGACTTCCTTGTAGTAAAAGAAAAGTAGAAATATATGTATCAAAAATTTCATTTTAGTGTGTTTGCAGAACCAAGAAGTCATAGAAAACAAAGGTTAATGGTAGCTAATTAATGATTGGCTTCCATTTGAAGAAATATATTTTTAAAGCTATTCTTTTGCCTTGCACTACTTTGCAAAGGAGGATAATAAAGAACCAAGAATGAACATTAATCTTAAATAGGTTTATACTACTATTCCCAGTTCTGATTTTTATTATTTATTTCAATGTGTTTTGTGAAATCATAGAAATAGAGATGAATTCCCTACTGTCCTATGTGATTTGCATAATTATTCACGCATATTTGCACATACACACATACACCCCTACACATATATATATATATATACACATATACACACATACATGCATATAAGCATATAATATGTTCTGAATATGAAAGGATGTGAAAATCAAGGGCTAATCAGACGTAACACAACAAAAAAAATCTCAATCCACAAATGTTGATAGTACTAATGAAGACAGTTATAACCAAACATATTTTAGGGTATGTTATATATGAACAGCTGGATTGTCAAAAATTATTTCTGGAAGTTTTAGACTCTGCTTCCACACCCTGCCATGCACTCAATACATGCATTCTACTAAATCAATTTGTGTAGAAAGGGGAATAAAACCTATACATATTTCATTATAGTCAAGGATGACAATTAGAAGCTAGAGATTATAACCTCTGACCTATGTCTACTTGTGCTACATTCTTTATGACTAAACTTGTTTAGGGACCATCTATATGATAGGAAAAAAATGATCCAGCAAATAAGGAAATATTTGTGAGAAGGTTTATTATGAGGACCCTGATATGAAAACTCTGTATTAGGGTTCTTCAGATAAACAGAACTGATGGTTGTTTATTTATTTATTTATTTATTTATTTATTTATTTATTTACTTACTTATTTAATGAATTGGCTCACTGATTCTAGAGATTGAGAATTTCCATGATCTGCCCGCTGAACGCTGTAGAACCAGGAAAGCCAGTGGTGTGATTCAGTCTGAGTTCAGAAGGCCTGAGAACAAAGTAGCTGAAAGTATGTGCTCATGTCCAAAGGTCTGAGAATCAAGGGGCCAAAAGTGTAAATCCTGGTCCGAGTTTGAAAGCCTGAGAAACCCTGATGGCAAAAGATGGATGTCTCAGCTCAAGCAGAGAGAGCAAGTGAATTCGCCCTGTCTCAACTTTTTTGTTTTTTTCCACCTCCTCCATGGATTGGATTATGTCCACCTGCATGGGTGAAGACAATCTACTGTGTCTATAGATTCAAACACTAATCTCTTCCAGAGACACCCTCACAGACATACCAAAAAAAATAATGGTTTTTCCAGCTATCTGGACATCTCTTAGCCCAGTCAAATTGACACATAAAAGTAACCATCACACACTCCCTAATAACAGTTAATTAACTAAAAACCTCTTTGAGCTTAGAGTGATTTATTTGGGTCTTTAAATAGGAGCAATTAAATACTACTATTAACATATTATAAATCTGATTTAAATCAAGGTCTATGAAGTTTGTGTCTGTATTGCCATATCTATAAAGCACTAGTAGTCACTAGCCAGTTAGGTAGCTATTGGGAAAGATACATAAAACTTTTCATGCTAAAGTTGTTAAATATCCCATTTTGAGGAGTTGAGATGGGAAATGGAGGAATTGTTTAATATTGTCAATATAAGATCCAGTAATTTGAGCGACTTAATCAATGAATCTTTTTTTATTATTCATTTTAATAACTTTGGAATTTTTGTATTCAAAAATCAGATTTGTGTGATGGTAAGTATTCATTAGGGAATATTTAGTATTTTATGGAACATTTCAGAATTGTCATTTTGATATTTGGCAGGTAGAATCAGGTATCTCACTAAAACTTGAGTAATAGAAGATGAAATCGCTAGTGCTAAGATATCTGATAGCTGCTGTGTAACAATCCCCATCATCCTCTAACAACAGCCATTTTATTATGCTCAAAATATGTCTGGGTCAATACAGGACAGAGTGCATATCGTTTATCTATTCTAGATTATGTCTAGGGCCTTGAGAAACCCAAATGGCTAGGGGTGACTTGTTTTGCTGGGGTGTAGAGAATCTGGAAGCTGCTTCACTCATGTATGTTTCCTGGATGGGATAAACTCCACCTCTGGGCTCAGCTGTGACTATCAACAGAGTGTCACCCATTGAGGCCTCTCTATGTAGTTTGGGCCTCTTAAAAACAATTATGGGGCTGGGTGAGTGGCGTGGTGGTGTTTAGGAGATAAAAGAAGAAGCTGCAAGTCTCCTTTTACTCAGCCTCAGAAGTCATGCAGTGTCCTTCCTGTCACATTTTATTGGTTTCAAGGTTCACCAAGGCCAGCCCATAGTCAAGAGGAAGTGAACAAGACTCCACAACTTGATGGGGAGTAGCAAGATCACATTGCAAGAACGTGTGAGATAGGAGACTATAGTTGTGGCCATCTTTGGAAAATGCAATTGCAACATATTTTTCTTACAACATATTGCAACCAGTTCTTATACTTTTTTTTTGAGGGCAGCGTCACTGGCCCTCATATGTGGGACCCGAACAGGGGCCACTGGCTTCCCAAGCCAGTGCTTAACCACTGTGCCACTAGGCCGGCCCCAGTTCTTGTACTTTTTAACCCATGCTTTACTCTCATAACCCATGCTTTACTCTTCATAATTCCTGAAGATAAAAATATGACCATATAAATATATAATAAAATATTGTTAAAAATTGGTAAATATCTGTAAATTTTAAATGTCTTTAAATTTTCAAGACATATTCAATTGAGTATTATAATGAAGATTCTGTGGTAGACAGTTAAGATATAAAGATGATCAAGACTCAATTCCTGATCTAAAGGAGCTCTCATTCTCTGAGGGAAAGTGACATATTAAAAGATAATTCTAAAACAAAATTTAGTAGTAGTAATATATACATGACTATTTGGATGGTAAAGTTTTCCTGCATAAAGGCAACATAGACGTTTTGTCTCAAGGACAATTATTAATTAACTTGATGAAATCGGGTGAGAGAGAGGAGTGAGAATAAAATGTTCACAAAACTTTTTTTCTTAAAATTGGGGAATTGGGGGAGGGGAACAGTGTTGGGGACTTGGGGAGGGTGACCAGCCAAGTTGTTGTTCTTCAATCTCAGTTGTGGGAGAGTGCCAGTCCCTATCTGGCTCCCCATCCGCAGTTCGTGACCTCTCAGCTCAAGGTGCTGTGTTACAATCTTAACTACAATCTTAGTTATGAGTGGGCTTAGCCACCATCCCATGTGGGAGTTGAACCAACAACCTTGTTGTTAAGAGCACATGCTCTATCCACTGAGCCATCTGGGCGGCAGCTCAGCTCAAAGTGCCAAGTTCAGTCTTAGTTGTGGGTGGGAATAGCCACCATCCCATGCCAGAGTCGAATCTGCAGCCTTGTAGTTAAGAGTGCATGCTCTATCCACTGAGCCATCTGGTTGGCAGCTCAGCTCAAGGTGCTGAGTTCAATCTTAGTTGTGGGTGGGCATAGCCCACCATCGAACAGGCAGTCTTGTTGTCAGGAGCAGGTACTCTCACCAGCTGAGTCATCCTGCCACCTGTTGGCAGCTCAGTGACAGCTCAGCTCGGGAGCAGCATCGCTGGCCCATGTGGGAACCGAACCAGCCCCCCTTCTGCTCAAAGCTCGCTCTCTTAAGCTAACTCTTAACCAACTGAGCCACTCGGCCGGCCCACAAAACTTTCTTAGAGGTTTACTCTGAAATTGCACTACTTGTCTAACTAAACATAATAGAGTATATGGTGGACAATTTGCCCAGATGATGAAGTTTTGCCCAGTTCAACCTGCAAGGAAGAGCTTGTTGTCCAGATACTGGGCATGCTATTAATAGATAACTTTTACCTGTTAATCCCTTCAAGAAATTGCCTCAGCTGGGCTGTGCTGCCTCATCCAAAGCCATGCCCTTTTTAGGGAGGCCAACATCCCATGTCCGATGGAGGTGTGAGTATCAAGATTTGGCCATTTGGCTTAACATGGGGAACAAAGGAAGGCCATTTTAGCTCCCGAGTTCCCAGAAGGGTCAACTAAAGATGACATGGGGCCTGTGATACAGTTAAACTTCTCCCTCTGCTTCCTTCCTTTCCCTTCCACAGGTGTTGATCCCAAGAGTCTTTCTCAGTTAACATCCTGCACCTCTGTCTCAGAGTTCCCTTCCTGAGAAACCCAACCTGTGATAGTATGACAAGCAGAAAAAATTTTAAGAAATTTAATTGCAAATTTCTCTTTGTCTATTGGATCCCCACAATATAAGCATTTCCCCACTTTATGTTTTTAATAGACTGCTTAACTATTAGTCATATCAGTCTGCATTGTACAAATAATTACTCAAATTTGGTTTAAAAATATTACTTAGAAAGCATAGCACGAAGCTGGGTTTTAGTTATGAATCTCTCATCCATTTATCATTTGTTCATATTTTTGGATAACTGCTTGCCAAAGCTAAAAATTTTAATCAGAGCCATTTTTGAGTAGGAAAAGCAGAAAAGATGCTTTTGAAAGCAATAATTCCTTTTTTGTTTCTTTTTACTTTTATATAATTTAAAAATAGTCAACTGAATTTTTAAATTTTAAATTGATAAATAATATTGCATTTAATCCTTGCCAAGTTGACTCATATATTTCATTGATAGATTAATTAAGATACTACAAATTTTACAAAGTTATTTATGTTACTCTTTTGCTGAATAGTAAATATCAGTTTTGGTTACACAATGATCATGAGAAATAATTATCTTGAGAAATTTCACAATATTTATTATGATAATTTGTTATATTGCATTTACATAATATTTTAAAACATTTTTTAGTCTTAGAGCCCAATCCTTTCATGCATAGTCACAAACAAGGTTTGTTTCTTGATGTGCATATGTAATGGTTTTTCCCTGATACAGTGATAAAAATATAGTGGAAAAAACACAGCTCTTTGCTTTGTTATCTTTGCTTTGGGTTTGACGTGGCCCTGTTTTCCCTCCTTTCTTTGCCCTGTTCCTGTCTATAAAACCAAAGTGACCATATAAAAAAATAACAATAACAATGACACACAATAATAACAGGTGATATTTGGTTAACTCATACTATATGCTTGCCATTGTTCTAATTACTTCACATGTGTTCATTCATTAAATTTCATACCATTATCTTTGGAGGTAGGTGCTATTATTTTCCCTATTTTAAAAACAACAAGTGACCCTTATCTAGAATGGGGAAGAACTGCTTAAAGAAAGAACATTGTACATTATGATCATTTCCATTTTGGGGTTAAATATAATTCCCACCTGCTAATGAGATGCATAGCTTGTGTATGTATTTAGAAAAGTGGGGAAAAAAAGAGAGTAAATACAAATGCTTCTAATTCTTCTCAATATGATGTAAGTAATACAGAGATAAAAACTAAAGCAGAGACAGGTGTTTTCTTCAGATCTGTTTAATACGAAAAATAGCTATAGGTGTGTGTTTTGCGGGGAGAGGGTTTGCTGAAATATGGAAAGGGAATTCACGAAATGGTCCACGTACCTGTCCACTGGTGCTGGAAAATGTGACAGTTCCTCTTGTCTCTAATACTTTCCAATTTTCTGTAATGACCATGTTTTACTTATGTGTTTGAAATATTAATTTGAAAGCTTTTTAAATGCTAAAATTTTACTTTCATAAATATTTGTCTACCACTATGACAAGCAACTGTGGACCATCTTCTGAATTCCAAAGAGTAACTCATTTCTTTCAGCAAATATGATTTTAGGGCTCCCTGCATGCCCCACACAGTATTGAGTACTAAATGAAGACTCCAGGATCATCTTTTATCAAAGTCTGAAGGTGGCAGGGAGTATCAGGCCACTTATGCTTTTATATACTTTCCTAATCATTAATATTTTAACTGGGGAGTTAATGTTACTAATATTACTAATTTATATATTAGGCCTCATTAAAATGTCATCTTTGCATTTGTTGTGTTAGTATTTTCTGAAGCAAAACCCACTATGTGCCAGGCACACAGGGAATATAGTTGTGAACAAGAGAAATATGATTCCATCCTCATCAAGATACAGGCAGAGGTGGAAGACCTGACTTTGTTTCAGAATCTCATTCAGATTTTCATTTCACTTGGCTTTTTATTATTGATTATGTGTTTGCTTATTTAAGGATGGTCAAATTTCATGTTATATTAGATTTCATACTGCAACTGATTTTCTGAGAAGATCTTGGTCAACATCGAATAAGAACTGAAGTAATCAACTGGTTTAAGCTTTTTGATCAGCACACTCCAGCTGACTTCACAAGCAAAGTGAAGTGAAGAAGGGAAGTTTTTAGATAACACAGGTGGAGATGGTGCTTTTTCTCATTTTGTGGAAACTGCTAACTGCTACTTATTTATATATTGATAAACTGGTAAAACCTCTTCCTCCTCTCAATGTATATACTTCTGAGTTCCATGACTAAAACTTTATAGTAACTTGAAAGTTTGCTTTTTTTTTTTGTTTTCCTGAAGAATATGTTAGCTTCTAGTCTGTTACTACTTTTAAATGTTAAACTTTTAATAAATTTCACTTATGTATACCAATGGGCATGATCTATTTCAGAAGATCTATTCTGAAATAATTACTGTCATTTTGAATTTATTTAAAAGTCATCATTAACATGTGTACATTTCTATAACTTAGCGGATGTTATTGGTGAAATAATCTCTTCTGTGTCAATATGTTAATACGGACTTATGCAAGCTTGCCTCCAGCAAGTGCTAAGTGCCTGGGAAAATATAATAAATATTTGATGACAGGAAGATGTTAGAATAAGAGGAAAAAACAGATTCCTAACCAAAAAAAAAATACTTATTATGTTCTTATTTGTTTATTATTGTAACATAAGACTACTTTACTTAGGAATTAGTTTTATTAATACAAATGCTTTCTGTATGCAAGAATACAACATACATACTACAGAAAACTTAGAAATTACAGAAATTTGGAAAAAAATATATACGTGTGTATTGGGGGTGGTTGCTAAAATATGGAGAGGGAATTCATTTAATATATATACATATTTATATCTATATATGGTTGTCGGAAAAGTCATGACATATTTTTTTCTGTTTTTCGTAGCAAAAATGTGTCATTCAAATATATATATATATATATATATATATATATATATATATGAAAAAGAAAAGAGAGAGGAATTAAAATAATAAATTATTCTGCAATAAATACCGTTTGATGTCATTTATCTTCTAAATGTAGAGTTTTACATAGTTAATGTTATATAATAGATTCAGTTTTGAATCCCATTTTTAAACAAAATATTACATCCATTAGAATGTTCATGACATTATACATGTCTTTAAAGTATTTGAAAAAAATCATAATTTATATCTCTATAATATTTAGTTTATCTAAAATATGGGGCTATTTTAATAGTAGCAATTGCAATAATTTCTTGAGAGTTTACTCTGTGCCAGGCACTGTGTACTCTTTATAATAAACCCATTATGCTAGACATTATTTTCAATTGCAGGTGAAAGAGTTCAGTTAAAAAGATTAAACATTTCTCTCAAACTTACTGCTAGTTCATGGTGGAGGCAGAATTTGAAGATAGGTTTTTTTCTGGCTCCCAAGTTCACCTGTTAACCACTTTGCTCTTTTGGCTCCATATTACATGTGCCATTTTGATATACATCTTTGTGGTGTAGACTTTGTGCACATTTTGAATTACATTCTCAAGTATATTCTCAGAAATAGGATTATACAATCAAAGGGGTAAATCTTTTTTGAAGGTCTTAATATATTTTTTCAATTTACTTTCCAAATGTGTTAATCAAATTTACATTGCTATTTGAGTTGAGAGGATCTTTGTATTGGTTAATTCTATTTAATATTTGTTAATTAGATAAGCCAAAATATAGTTCATAGATTTAACTTTTGTGTTTTTGAGTTTTAGATATATCAAATATCTTTTAATATATTAATTAGCCATTTGTATTGCTTCTTATGTGATTACTCTGTTATATTGTTTAGTTTGCTTATTGCTCAGGTATGCTAAATCTTACTTATCTTTAAACTCTTAGTATTTAGGAAGTTAGCCATTGCTAATGTGCATATTAACAAATTTTCACATAACCATTCCTAGGTGTCAGTCACAGTTTGGGGCACTTTATATTTACTCTTCACATTTACCCTTAGAGATGGTTGCTATTATTAGCCCCATTTTTATAGATGAGGAAATCCAAGCACACAGGGAGTGTCCGTTTCCCCAGTCCATATAGCTAGTAAGTAAGGCAGTTAAACTCTGGCAGTTTAGATCCAGCAATCACACTTTTATTATTTGTGTATCTTGCAAATATTTCCCAAACTTCACATTTTCTTTGGTTTGTTATTACACATGTTACAAATTAGGTTTCATATAATTAAATCCATTGATCCCATACCTTCTTTTTAGGCATAGTAATTCTTTCCAAATATATCCTAAGGAAATAAAATAATTGCACAGATGTTTTCTCAGGTATGTTTGTACCGATATTATTTAGGATAGCAAAACAACTGGAAGCAACTTAAGTGTCTGTCGAAGTAAAAACGTCCAAACCTGAAGAGAATTTTTATAAAAATTTATCTGAGCCAAACGGAAGATACACCTGGAAGCAAGACTTAACAGACTGAGATAAATACTTTGGAGAATTAACAGTTTTGAGTTTCTTTTACTCATATCCATTTGAGATTAAGGAGAGAAAGTAAGGAAAATTATATATATATATGGAGGTGGGAGAAAGTAAGGCAGGGATCAGTTTACAGGATAGTTAAGCTCTTGAGGGTGGTCATGCTTTAGAAAGAGAGATCTGAAATAGTGGTGAGGTATTAGCAGGAGGGGTCTGACAGGATGATCAGGTATTAGAAGCAGGGTTCTGAAAGGGAGTGTTTGAAAGATGTGTTAATCGAGATGCACAGAAGCAGTACAGGGCTTGCTTAAGGCAAAGAAAAACCTTTTACTAAAGAAGTTACAGGCCTGGGGAATGACTACCCACCATGACCTGCCCAGTTAGGATTTTAAGATCTGATCACCCTGTGAGGTTACTTTCTATACAATCCCTTTTTCATCCATGTCCAACAACTGAGGATTGAACAAATATATTATGATATATTCATACACGAATCTTGTACACTCATTAAATATGATGGGGGCCGGCCGAGTGGCTCAGTTGGTTAAGAGCTCACTCAAGAGTGCGAGCTCTGAGCAATAGCGTCGCCTGTTCTATTCAGGGCCTGAGCTGAGCTGCTGCTGAGCTGCCAACAGGTGGCAGGATGGCTCAGCTAAAAAAAAAAAAAAAAGAAAAAAATGATGGGGAGTCTGTATATTTGTTGACATAAAATGTAGCCACCATATATTGGTAAATAAAAAGGTAAACTTTAGAAATATAAACTCACCTATGTTTAAAAAATATGTGTGTATATATCTTTACCTAAAACTATTAATAAATTAGTAAAGCTTTCTCTAGGCTGCTTATCTCTCTTTTTAAAATGTTCTAAAATGAGATGGTTTACTGGTGGAAAAACAGCATTTTCAAAAAATCAAGGTCCTAACTCTTTCACCAATGCACATGGTTCACTGATTCAAACTGAGAAACAACCTTATTCTGGGAGGAAGGGGATTGGGGGTAGGTAGGGGGAGGCTTTTTAGCAAGAGTCTAAAGAAATATTCACCTGTTTTTTGGTTGATAGTCTTTCTGAAATACATACAATTGATATTAAACTAATATGTTTTCTGTATTTTTTTAGAAATCTCTTTATAGGTGTCAAACACAGTCATGTGTCATTTAACAAAGTGGATACTTTCTAAGAAATGAGTCCTTAGGCAATTTCTTTGTTGTGTGAACGTCACAGAGGGCACTCACACAAACCTAGATGGGATAGCCTCCTGCACACTTAACTACATGGTGTAGCTTATTGCTCCGTAGGGAAGGAAAAATAAATTTCCCTCTATCCTTCTGGATTCTTGACTGAGACATCCTTGTAATAGAAGATAGATTAACAGAAGGAAGAAAAAACACATAAAAGTTTAATAACAGGTATACCACCTATATACCTGGGAGAGACCCAGGAAAACCGAGTAACTTGATAAAATGGCAGATTTAAGTCCATGTCTTCTGCATTGATTAGAATTTCTAGAGATAAGTTCATCCATTCTTTTCCTGGTACATCCAGAGAGACACCCTTACAAATGGAGATTTCCCTTATAAATGTAAATAATTTTTACAAAGGGTAACTTCTACTTGGTTTTCAGAACTTCTCCCACCTTTGCCGTTTTGTAAAATTAACCAGCCTAAAAGTAATCCTTATGCCAAACAGACATATTTTGGGGTGACAAATTCTGTTCTCCTGTAGCTCCTAGGCTACAAATCTGTACAGTATGTTACTGTACTGAATATTATAGGCAAGTATAACACAGTGGTATTTGTGTAATGGGTTGCACTATGATATTATGAAGGCTAAGATGGCACTAAGGATAGGAAATTTTCAGCTCTGTTATAATCTTATGGGACCACCATCACATATGTGGTCCATGGCTGAATGAAACATCCTTATGTAGTGAATGACTGTATAAGCAATCCCTTTGTAGGTGAGACTGGCCATGCTCTCTTATATATAGATGTTCCTAAGAATCATCCTTTTACACCATTATGAACTGGATAGTTATGCTTGGACACATAATACACACTTAGTAAACATACATTGTCTATTGAAGGAAGAGCATGCACTAGCATACTGACCAAAGTTCAAATTTAATCTGCATGCAGGCTGAATGTGGAAGGCTGCTCTTAGAATAATTAGGAAACATGTATTTCTGTGTACTTAAGTGTGAGCTTTGAGGGGAGAGGTTATTATCATTGGTTGCTGCTATATCTTAGCTCCTAGATTAGTGCCTGGCACATAGTAGGTGCTCAATAAATAATGCTAAAAGAAATGTCAGACAGAAAAGTTGAGAACCATTATGATTTTAGTGATATGTGGTATAGAAAACTGAAAACAATGAAAGAAGAAAAACAAATGAAGAAACAAAACTCAGACACAGACAGTAGTTTAGTGGTTACCAGAGAATAAAGGGAGAGGGGGGTGGTAGATGAGGGTAAAGAGGTAATGGAAAGAACTGACTTTGAGTAGTAAACACACAATGTGATACATAGATGATGTATTACAGAATTGTACACCTGAAATCTATGTAACATTGCTAACAATTGTCACCCCAATAAACTTTAATTAAAAAAAAGTAAATAGTTGGTTATATACTTTGTAAAATGACCCATTTTTATAAAATAATCCATTTGTCCTAATCTCCAACAAGTGAGGTCAGTTTTATTGTTACCATCTCACAGTTTTCAAAACTAAAACTCAGAGAATTTAAGTAACTTGCCCAAGCCTTCACAGTTTGTAAATGTTGGATCAGGGACTTGATGCCATACTGTCTGACTTTAAAATTCATGTAAGTGCACTGTAAATCCTCTCAGAACATACCACTCTAGGGGTTCTACAAGGAAACAGAGACTTATTAAACATTTTACACTGCTCGATTGCTATGAAAATATATTTTCATTCTTTTTTAAGCAAATATTTACTGAATATCTATCATGTGCCTGTTTTAGACACTAGGCTTAAATAATAATAATAATAATAATAATAATAATAATAATAAAAACTCAGGTGAGGTCCCCGTCACATAGTTCTTACATTCTACTGGGGAAGGAGAGAAACAACAACTGTGCCAAGGAGGGAATAAATAGGATAATTTTAGAAACTGATACGTGCTCTGGGGAAACTTTAAATAGGTCAATCAGGGATGGCTCTGCTGAAGAGGAGGAGGCCTCCACTAGAAGATTTATGGTAGCCTGTTATGAGCACAGTATCAAATAGCAAGTGCAAAAGCCCTGAGTAAGAAATAAATAAGGTCGGCACGTTTGAGGATATCAAATTGGACAGTGTGCCTGGAGCTAGGGAACCAGGGAAAAAGTGAGAGCTAGGTGAAAAGTCCTTCAAAGTCATTTTTATTTCTTTGGAATTCTTAAAACTACCACAGAATAGGTGTTCAATTCAGGCATATTAAGCTAAATAATCAATACAATATCCCATTAAAAAATAATTACAAATAATTAATCCCTCTACGCAAACATAAGAATTATTACAACTTACACCAATAGTGTTTTTTATATATATACAAAAGAGGGAAAATAGATATAGTAAAACCAGCATTATGAACCCACTGAAAAATGAATTTAAAATAAATCACTAGGGATGTTAGACTAGCTACAACAAAGGTGGCTTAATACTGGCATTAGATTTCCAGAGAAATCATGGAATGTCTCCTCTGGAGATGGTTTAAAATAGGATTAGATATATTCACTCAGTGCAGTCTTGCCTGAAAGCCTCCGCTGACCTCTCAAGGTCTTGCCAGTCCTGTGATTCTGTGATAAAATTAGACTCTTTCATTGGGCGAAAACAACCCAGGGTTCACCATGCCAGCTGCAACCTGGAATAATTGGAAGGGACTGATTTTGGAGTAGTATACCTCCTACAGCTGAGACAAGATGCAATTAACAGATCCCCAAACCTCTCTTATTTCATGCTGTACTGAGTACTCTGCTGGTTCTCAGCCAATAATGGCTGGTATCAGTGATACAAGCAAAGTCAAGTGGTCCGATTCATGATTAAATAGTAGATATCTTTATTAGCTGCTGACCTTGCTTTGAACAGCATGGCTTCAAGAATTGTGTACCTATTAGCTGATTCTTTGATCCTTGAAAATAGGAACCAGATGAATCCAATAATGCATTTTTATTTGGCCTCTTTTCCGCTGTTCTCAAGATGAAATAACTCAAGTTCTTATGCCATGAGCCTTAACCTCATTAAGCAACTCAGCTCAACTGTTCAGATACTTCATCATCAGCACTTATCCATTGTATTTTCTCCTTTAACCATCACTGCTTTGAATGAAAATTCAAGCCAATATATTTTTTTTTTGGTGGCATTCTCATTTAGAGGCAACTGGGCATAGAGACTAGAGCACAACTCTGGAGTGAGGCCTGGGCTTAGTGCTTGCTGACTCCTTCTGGCCAAGATGTTTGAACTCAAAGTTACCAAATTCCTCTGAGATTTGATTTCTTTATTTGTGTATTAAGCATATTAGTTTCTATCTCATAGACTTGATGTTAGAATTGAATGAGATAAAGTAGCTATCTTTCCTCATCTCCCACACTGTTCTCCAGCACATCTCAGTTCACTAACATAAAACACTGTCAGGTAAATTATATACCGGGGGTGCCAAAAAAATGTACACATTTTAAGAGATGTTGTCTATGTATTATTTTTTGAAGTTGAATGGAATGATGGTAGCAATGTTGAGTATGATGTTTGCTCAAAAGATGGTGTTAATCAAATCATTGCTAGCATTGTTCATTGTATTACAATTGTAATAGTTTTTTTTTTCCTTTCTGAAAATATGTATATATTTCTTTGGCACACTCTGTATTTACTTGCTTATCGTTCTTTTTCACTCCCCACCTTCACCCTCTGTCTACACACACAGTCATGCAGATGTAAACTCCATGAGGACAGGGGCCCTCTTTGACTTTTCCAGTGTCTACAAAGAGGCTGCGCTTAATTGTCCTTGGACAAATATTCATGGAGTAAATGAAAGCATGAAAACATCTTGCACAGTGCTGTCTGGTATGTGATCAGCACTAATAATTAGGCGATTTTTTTTTTCTTTGAAAAAATGGAGGGTTTAGCTACATCCATCACTTTAAAATCTGAAGAGGCCTAGGCCCAGCGCAGAGTGCAGGAAGACTCCACGATGGACAAGAGTTTGGTTCTGGCTTTGCCAACAATCATGTAACGTGAAGCAAACCATTTTATCTTTTTGGTTTCCTCACATGCAAATTATTTCCATGTATGAGATCCTCTGAGATCTATATTCTTATTGTTACTAA
The DNA here is from genome assembly GCA_033961575.1 of Aselliscus stoliczkanus. NCBI lineage: Eukaryota > Metazoa > Chordata > Mammalia > Chiroptera > Hipposideridae > Aselliscus > Aselliscus stoliczkanus. Next base: position 53,538,675 of record CM066728.1, on the reverse strand, counting down.
TTGTGATGTAAATATAGATCATGTTCCTTAGTAAAGTATAAAAAAAAACAAGGAAAACACATAGTTATACTATTAGATGCTCTAAGAACCAGCTCCCAATTTCCTGGCATCCCCATTAACCTCATTGTAAAATGAAAATATCAGGAAATAGAAAGATTAAAGAATGCATGAGTGCATGAAGCCTTCCCAATGAAGATGTTCCCTCTTTATTCAAGCCTATTCCATAAAACACAAAGGAGGGAAAATCCCTCAAGCTTGGATTACCTGAAAGAACCCAAGCAGTTTGGGGTTTGCTTCTGGATCACACTTGTCTGCTCCGAGTGTTCAGATATCTACACGTTTGAGTTACAGAGCAAGTGTTTGTTCAGTCTCTTTCATAGAGATGCCTTTGCTTGTTTACTTACTTCTTTATTTATTCACTATGTTCATGATATAATTCACATCTTATGAGTTGAATAGGGCAAGGTTGGGAAGGAGAGTGGTTTATGGCATGAGGCTCGAATTTCAGAAGGAGAAACGGCAAACCTGGAGATTCAGACTCTAACGCAGCTTGTTTCCATGTTAAATTTTAAATATTCATTCCAATTCAAGATGAAAACATATGAGTATACGCTGGTTTGTGTTTCAATAAGTAAATATCTGACAAGCATAAGAGGGTGAGATAGATGATCATGGAAAAATAAGGAAAAGAGGCAGAATAAAGACAAAATATGTGTGAAAGGCACAGAAAGAGGAAGAATAATTCTCAAATCCAAAACAGAAACAAAACAAAACAAACAAACAAAAAAAAAACGGCATCAACAGGAACACGGGATCAACTAGAAAAAGGCAAATTTTTAAATTTTTTAAAACTTTTTTCCAGAATTTAGAAATTAGATGGTGATTTGATTGGGGAGATGTTTTGAAAAGGGGAAAAAATGAATAGTAAAAATGTCTAAAGATGCCAATTGAGAGGAACAACAAATCCAAATAGCATAAATGGCATCTTTAGGGATTTAAGAAACTATGCTAAAAAGTGTCCCCTCTGTTCTGAAAATGCTGCAGCCACACTGTGTCCTGAGCTAGCCATGATAACCAACTCAACGTGCTCAACCCCAAAACCTCTGACTTTCTTCCAGTCGTTCAGTCTCTGTGTTTTTTAGCTGTCTTCAGTACCTCATCTAACTGATCATGATGTTCTAGGTATCTTAATCAGTAAACGTTTTCTTCTTTGTGAAATAGTTATGGTATATCCATACTTGAGAATTGTAAGCAGCTATTAAAAAGAACGAGGAAATCTCTATGTACTGAACTTAGATAAGGTTAAGAACTTAAGTTGCTGTATAATTTGTATATGACCAAATTTTGATTATTAATGACATTATATCACTTATTATTATAATTCTAGAGATATGTGGGAAAACAGACACAAATTGCTTGCTTTGGTTTTCTTAGGAGTGGCAAGGGTGAAAGAATGGCAAAGAGAAATGGGGTGATTGCTTTCCTTCATATTGCTACATTGTTTATTATAACAATTGTGTTTTATTTTTGCTGTTAAAATAATAACAAAAAAGTATTTAAAGACTTATGTTGGATTACTAATTTACATGGAGTGGAAACTCATTCATAGTTGAGCCCTAAAAAATTCTCATATTTGAATGCCGGGTTTAAACACTGACAAACACTAATTGTTTATCCAATAACCCATTCTCCCTTCTCCCTTAATATGAAACCTAATAACAGTAGCAGAGTCACCATGGCCAGCTTAAAAATAAAACAGAACAGAATGAAACTAATCAAAACAAAACTGAAAAAAAAAATAGAAAGTTTTATCTCCCCATAGCTAAGGGTGGTCATAAGAATAAGATCCTGTCTGGAGTAGAGCCTTGATCACTGCACTGCATACCTGAAATTGATGTTGTATAATATTGTATGCCAACTGTAGTTGAATGTATAGATAGTCATGGGATGTGGATTATACGGTGGAAGGGAGTCAAAGGAATTGTAATAGATAGTATGATATGGGGGGGAGGAGTGGGGTGGAGAATTGGGGGAGGGGGGTTGTCACTTTGAGGGGTAAAAAGTATAACTAGTGCACTGTGTTGTACACCTGAAGCTAATTTTAAAAAAAAAGAAAGAAAAAAATTATATAAATTATAAAAAAAAAAAATAAGATCCTGTCAAAGTGATGTAAGTGGAAGTTCTTGTGTGGGACTTTCAGAAGGACTCTTTTACAAGGAAGACTTCCTGGAATAATGACATGAAGACAGGAGCTCCAGCAGCCACCTTGGATCATAAGGTGACATTGAGGATGGAAACCACACTGAGAATGATGCTGCAGAAAAAGAGAGAAAAGAAGGTTTACAGATGATGCCAAGGTATCAATTATCACACCTGGACTGCCTACTACTGAAATGCTTTTATTTGAAACAATGAATTTTGTTGTGTGTTTAATTACTACTATTTTTGAATGTTCCATTGTGTGTGTATTAGTTTAGTTCTAATTTATATAAACAGACTAGTTACATATGGAAATTAGAATTTCTTTTGGGAAAAAGGCAGGATTATAAAATTAGATCCTGTAGTTTTGCTTTTTGTAACACAGGTGTATTCTTTTTGCGCTCAGATTTAGAACAGGTCACTTGTGAAATCATAATAATTCTGGTTCTGTCTATTTTGTTTCCATTAACACTACCACTTCTGATGAATAATCCAGTGTTTGGAGCTGTCATGAAAATTTTAAGTCTCTGCTTTTTTCTACTAACAATAGAAGGTATTGATGAATCGATTAAGCAAAACCAGAAGTTGAGGCAAGAGTGCTACAATCACTTCAACCTGCTTCTAAGGGGCCAAAGCGCTAACCTGTGAAATTTCTGACAACAAAATATCAACTGTAAATAAGAAATCTGAGCTGAAATGGAGCACAAACCTTGTTCAATGAAATGATAACATACCTGGAAGTAAAGCCATCTAATGGGTTCTAATTCCAGCTCTGCTATCTAATTGTCATTTGTGCCTGAGTGATATCATTTAGCTTGTATATGCCTCATTAGTGAAATGGGATAACTGACCCATAGGGAAAGGAAATATTCCATGGTGGAGTGAAGCGTGGTTGAGGGAACTTTGCGAAAACCCTCCTTCCATGAAAGAGGGTGTATTTCTGAATGTATATGTGCCCAGTCACCCAGGTATTATACTTACACTCAAAGCATGATTTGATTCCTAGAAAATGGTGTTTTGAATAAATGATGATGGAAAAAGTAAAGAAGGTTATCGTGTATAAGGGGTTGTAAGCAGGCAGCGATCTCCCCCGCTTACTCCTCCAGGTTGTCAATGGCCATGATAGTGAGAGGTAAATGTGGTATTAGCTTCCTTTTTTTTACATAGAAAGCCGCTCATGCTACATAATTAAATTAATTGTCCTAAGTGTCGTAAATCTCCAGTGAGATCCAATTTTCTTTTTAAAAATTTGATTAAGCAGACAATGGGAACTATTATTCCCATTTTACAGAATAGATCACTCAAGTTCAGAGGATAAAATAAATTGACCAAGGCCACTTAGGTATTGATGGCATGGCTGGTATCCAAACTCAAGTTTTCCACCTCTAAATGTAGTAGTCTAAACATTCCATATGCTGGTTTGCATGGGATATAGATGTGCGGGTTGTAACTAATATGCAAGCTTGATTGGGCCTGTTTAAAGATATGAGAATTATCTCATTCCTTTCTCTCCAAGCTGTATACACTCTTGACAAACAAAATATTCTTAAGTACACACACACACACACACACACACACTCCATGTTGATAATTTTAAACAGGGAAGAAGAAACAGGTCTGGGGCTCCCTGGGAGGAGGATAAATATAAGTGTGAGAATTTATATGAAAATTAAAACTGTGTTGTTAATAATTTAGTAGTGACCCAATCTCTTAACATGAAATTTTCTAACAATAATCTAAGATAACAATGAGTCAGAAACTCTGGAGGACAATAGGCACATCTGTCTTGATCACTCCTAACTGCTCAGGACTTAGAACAATGCTAGTTAAGCCAAATGGAGTAAAAAAGTAAAAATAAAAAGTAGAAGAAAGGGATGCTTGAAACTAATTAATCTACCTACAGGTTAAGGATCTTTTTGAACATCTAATAATTTTTGAAACTCTGAGTTCTTCCCTAAGCCACTTAGTGCAGGTTCTTGGATGTAGAAGACTTGAAATTTAAGAATGTTGCACAATGACACCCATGAGGGCAGAGAAAAATGACTTTTCTTTGTTTTTACTATTGTATTTTCCGGAATATCACAATGCCTGGCCTAGGTTTAATGTTTGGAAATTTCATAAATCAATGATGCACTAGGTTCATTTCCATGTAAATAATGGCTTCACTGCTAGAAAATAAAAAAAAAAAAACTAATCTAACGAAAATCTAACTAGAAATCTAATGACTGAAAAGTTAATGCAGTTTTTACAAGATGAGAGGCTAACTTTATACTTGGTAGCAATTTGGGCAATACCCAGTGTAGTCTCAGTGGAATCACTTATTATACAGAATTAAGGAAATCCTAACAGGAGAAGAAAATGTATGACTTAGGTCATCAATTACCATTGGTTTGAGTTTAGACCTAAAGAAAAAACAAAAATGTACTTCTTTATAGCTCTAGTTCATACTGACAAAAGTGAAGACCCTTACATTAATTTGGATCACAAGTGCCCTAAATATATGTAACAAGAAATTATTTTCATTATTGTGACCACATAATGTGTTCCAACACTCGTGAGCTATGGAATTTCCCTGAAGCAGATGGGAAGCCATGTACTCTGGTGAGGGCATAACCCTTTTTAAGATTTAGATCTGACAGGAGAGCTGTTTCAGCACAAATGAGAGAAATCTGGTGGCCCTGGAGCAAAGTCCCTGTGCCAAGAGGACCAAGAAGGAATTTCTTTGGGACTCTGACAGGAAAAAACTCTGCAAAGGATAAGTAGTAACTCAGATCATTAGACCCTTTCAGCTTCTGCTAAAGAAAGGATTAAAAATCTAAACGAATCCAAAGAAATTAGAAAACTGGATGAAAAATGACCTAGAATACAATACTTATTTTGTCTACATGTATCTTTCTCCCAACTGCATGCAGAGTCAGTCAGAGGACTTCCCTGGCCAGAGACTCAGACTAAAACAGAAAATAAAATATTTATTAAGCCACATATGTTAGCAATAGAAACAACCTTACAACAACACACTCAAACCCTTAACTTATAGGTGAGGAATGCAAGAGCCAGGTAAGAAAAATATATTGTCCAAAGTTACTTTATTAGTTGCTGTCAGAGCCAGAATTAAAAACCAGTTCTTAGCTCCCAACCAATTCAATGAGGTAAAATTTTGGTGTTGATTTGTAAATACTTATAATTGTGCTATATTTCCCAGGGAAGCTGGTAACCTAATTTATAGAAACACAAAATTTCAATTATGAATTTTTGAATTAAACATCATAAATCATGCAAGTTCACATTAAATGCACATAAGAATATAAAACTCTACACATATATAAGAATGGCTAACATACAATACCTAGAGTTGGGAAGGATTCACAGTGATGAGAATTTTTATATGCTGATGGGAATATATATTGCTTTAACCACTTTGTGACTATTTGTCAAATAATCTTAAAGCTACATATACAGCACTCCATAACCCAGAGATTATACTGTAAGGCATAAACATAAGAAATGAAAATTTGAATATGAATACATATTCCACTTTTATTCATAATGCCCAAAATTTGAATTAGTCCAAATGTCCATTAATACTATACTGCACCAATACATTTTGTGGCATTCATACAGTGGAATACTATGAAAAACTAAATTGCTGCTTCATCCAACAATTTGGATGACTCTCACAGATGTAATGATGAGAGAATGAAGCCAGACACAACAGCTAACTACTATGTGATGTCTAAGAATAGGCAAAACTAATCAATGATGACAGAAGTCAAAATAGTGGTTGCATTTTGGTGGAGGGAGGGGTGAGAGGTGGGTAGATTTTGGTATTGACTGTGAAGGGACATAAGGGAAACTTTCAGGGTAATACAAATGTTTTATATCTTGGTCTGGGTAATAGTTAAGTGGATCTCTCTCTCTCTCTCTTCCATCCATGTGTATCAATTTACCTATACACTTCAGGCTTACACACTTTCCGCCCTCATTGTATGTATTTAGACCTCAATCAAAAGTCTGTGTCCTGGGGGCCAGCTGAGTGGCTTTTTGTTAAGAGTGTGAGCTCTGAGCAACAGAGTGGCTGGTTCGATTCACACACGGACTAGTGAGCTGCAACTGAGCTGAGCTGCCAACAGGTGGGAAGTATGGATCAGCTGGTGAGAGCATGTGCTCCTAAGAACAAGGTTTCCAGTTGGACTCCCACATGGGTTGGTGGGCTACCCCCACCCATAACTAAGATTGAACACAGCACCTTGAGCGGAAGGGGTGCGAGCTGCCAAAGGGCAGCTGGATGGCCACTAGACTTGGAGCGGAGCTAGCTGTGCCCTCCACAACTAAGACTGAAGGACAACAACTTGGCTGTTCCCCTTCCCCAATTTCCCAACACTGTTCCTCTTCCCCAATAAAATCTAAAAAGAAAAAAAAAAGTCTGTGTCTAGGAAATTCACCTGAAAAAATATTTTTAAAAATATGAATTGCTCATATTCTCATTGATCATAAAAGTACAGCAACTTTTTCAATCAAAATATAGTGTTTGAACATTTAGGGCTAATGACATACCAAATGGGTAGCTATTTTTTTATGCTGCAGAAGCAAAAAAATACCCATACTTCTGAAACTGTGAGTTGCAATAACCCATTGAAGGGTGATAAAGTCATTCCTTAAAATAGTCTATAATCTTTCATCATTGTTTTTTAGGTTCAAAAACCATAAATTCAAAATGAGTGATAATATTTAAGATGAATAAGAGCTGATAAAAAGGGTGAGATTACTCAAAGAATACAGAGAAAAGACAGTATGGGCAGGTGATTATTGTTAGTCAGTATATATTTTTTGTGAATCACAGCTTGAGCATAAAGTGTACAGGTATGGCTCAAAAAATAAAAGGAAAGGGAAAACTGTGGAACACAGCAACTCTAGGGGTTTTTGGGACTGAGATGGGAGGCTTTGTAACTAACACTTCCATTCCCTCCTATAGTGTCTCATAATTTGCTTAGGCATCTCTACATGCAGAAGAACATATGCACAAGTCTAGGGCCATGTTTTAGATTTCATGAGCAAAACCTAGGGTTTCATTTTGTCAAAAAACCAAACACCAATTTTTCTCATTCCCCTTGTGTCAAAGGATTGTCCTACCTGTCAGAATAATGAGGATATTCCAAAATAGCAAAACAATAACTGTAAGCCAGAAAGCTTTAGCAGTGGTCAAGGCCAAGAGCTCTGCCTAGATCTTATTGCATCTCACATTCTGCCCTTCATGGCCATAAAGTTAGCGAGCCCTAGTTTTCAATTTTCATTGAACTCAACTTACTTAATGTTTTCCTGAATGTCTTACTTTATTTAGCCTGCTTAACTTTATCTCTTCTACAGCACTTTGACAGCTCTTTGGTCAAATATCTCAGAAAATCATCTTGATTGCCTGACAAACTATTTCCTCTTCACAGCAAAATCTTAATCTTAGAAGACTTCCTCTTAAAGAGTTTTGAAGTCCTGGGCCAGCAGAGTGGTGTGGTGGTTAAGCGCTGGCTTGGGCAGCCAGCGGCCCCGGTTCGGGTCCCACATATGAGGGCCAGTGACACGGCCCTCAAAAAAAAAAAAAAAAAAAAAAAAAAAAAGAGTTCTGATGTGCCAACTCGTCATATAATTGGTATTAATAACCAAAATATACTTTTATTTAAAAAGAATTTTGCTGATAATATTGCCATTCCAGGACCTTAAAAAAGTTGCTGAGCAAACTGTTCCATGATTAGCCAGTGTTTGGCAGTATTTCTTGCCAGGTAGCCATTACTCTTTTCTTCTTAAGGTCTTCTTTAAATTCAGTGTCATCTTGTCCAGATGATCACTCCAAATGCTTTTCTTGCAACTAATCTAAAAACTCGGTTATGTTTTCATTAAATTTTCATGATAGTTCTAATACCTGTGCCTACATAATTTTGAGATATCTTAACAAAGTATTCAGAAAATACGGCCATCAGAATTCCTCCAGCATATACTCACATATTCAAAAAATGTGAATATTAAGAAGAGCTTATAAGTTTTCTAACTTGGTCCTTTACCCTTGAAGATAGGCCACTTAAGACCCAGACAAATTGTGACTTGTCTGAAGCCACATGGTTTATTGACAAAAAAACAATAACACAACAATAGAAACTGAGTAAGAGCCAACATATGTTGGATGCTTATTGTGTGTCAAGAACTATGTTAAATGTTATAGATAAATTGTCTCATTTAATCCTAACAACAAGCCTATAAGATAGGTTCTATTGTATCCCGTCTGGCAGCCATTTTGAGTGTTCTTTCCATTGACCTACAAAACCTCTTGTTAATGTGAGGAATGATGATATTCTTAGTGTTGATCTTAATCTTCTACCAGATGTGAAATGATAAAATACTAAGCAAAATGTTTGTTTTTGCCATTTTAAATGTCAATTAAGTGGTAGCCATACTATAAATTAAACACAATTATTTTCTTAACTTTACTCTGATGTTATTCTGCTACCATCCTCTGACCATTATGATTGTTTTTTTTTCTATTTTATTCATTAATGAAATAGTCTATAACCCCACCTTGGCACTAAAAGCCAGTGGCTTTCATTGAGTAATTCTGAGAGAATCATTGTTTGTATTTTTATTTTATGAAATCTGGCTGGATCTGCTAATCCAGAGGTCTTTGCAGAATATGTAATATGACCTGTTTCATAAGCTTATGATATAAATGAAGTCATTTCTATTTTTAGTATTCAAATTAATCTCTAGAGCCTTCACATGCTCATTAGCAGGAACTCAAGCATCTCTCTTGGGACTCCTCCAAATCCCTGAATATTTCAAAGACTCTGGAGACTTTCTCATTCCAAGGGGATGAGTTCTGCTTCACACTTTGGGGAAACAACCAGAAAATATGATTAATTCAGTGGAAGAAAATTCCCCAGTTTCTGCTGCAATCACATTGTTCACAGCCACATTTGTCATTGTTAAACACATATGAACCCACATATTGGGATGCTTTAGTCATCTGTTATTCTGATGTCACTATCCTGGCAATGCTTGCTCAGGGTCTAAAGGGTAGGAAGTTTATTTCCCAAATGTTCCTCATACCATTGCAAGCACAAAGTTCCAGCTCTGAAATCATTCCTACCATCTTGGATTTCAGCCCTGGAAGTAAGGTCCCACTGTGTCAGTGTGTTAGGGACAAGGATGTTGCAAGCTTGGAATTCCAGAATGTTATGATGCAAAAACAGGTAGACACAGGAGTCAAACTGCCTGGGGTAACCCCTGGCTCAACCACTTAATAGCTGTGTGATCCTTGTCAACTAATTTATTCTCCCAGTTTTCACATAGGTAAGATGTGTATCATAAAGTTATTTTGAGATGACCAATGTAAGGCACACAGAAAAATCCCTGATACAGCAATATTATTATTTTGTTACTATTAAATCACAGATATTGTCTGAAAGCACAACAGCATTGTCTGAAAGCACACTACTAGCTTGAGACAAATTCCTCACTGCCTTTGTCCACCAACCCATGAACAAAATTTAGTTACCACTCCAGGCACACCATGTGTTATAAATCCACTGAGGTGCCCCTGGGGAATCTCTTCCACCTATGGACCCAATTTTCTAACCACCTCAATCCATCAAAGATGATGTTCTAAGATTGAACTTCAAAAGGAAATGGTGGAAGTCTTGATCTCTTCACTCCTCAAAGGTTCTATGAGTCCTAAAAAAAAGGTTTCCACCTTCTCCTCAGTGATCAACACTTTGTATTAAGTGGGTATTTTTATTTGTTGGTTATAAACTTGGGTTTTCACAAGGTAAAATCTGAAACTGGCTGCCTTATATAAAGGTCAAGAAGAGACCAAAGAAAGAGGTAGACCACCCCAGACTGGTAAATGTCAGGCTTAGTAAGCAAGGGAACTTGCTTATGAGGCTTGTCTTGGGCAGCCGTAAGATGAATAGATCTCTGCATTTGCCTGCCAGAATCTTAAAAGTTTATACAGATGAACTGGGTTCAGTCATGTGTACTGTCCAGATGGTCTCAACACCTTACTCTTTCAAGGTTATATCCTTGAAATGGCTAGTAGTGTGGGAAGAGTAGATGAAATGTACAGTCCTAGGACAGGGCAGAGGGTGGAGTCTCCAATTGCCTGGGTCGAGCTCGAGAGTCAACCAGCAGTCACATCGTTGCGATGATCCCCTCCAACATTATGCATAAAGGACATCTTGTGATACCCTTTTCCCTGGACAATAACATATATTTGTCTTATACTTGTAATTGTAGAGTTGACTTTAGAGAGACTTTCTGGATCCCAAAATTGAACTCCTCCAAGTCAACTTCCTCTTTTACCAAGACAAAGACTTGGCTGCTGGCTTTCATAAAACAGTCATTTGCTTTTTATTTTTTTTTAAATAATTAAAGTTCTATCTACATCATGCAGCATGGTCCCCAACTATTTCACACCTAATTACATTGACTTGCTTTCTGATATGAGAACTCATGGTTATGCCTAAAGCAAATGAGCTGAGAACACAGTAGGATTTTAATAACAACAGAAATAAAACCCATAATACTACAAACATAACACATGTGCTTCCTGAAATCATATATATTGAGTTGTCGGAAAAGGTCATGAAGCATTTTTACAATGAAAAACATAGAAAAAAATATGTCATGACTTTTCCGACAACCCAATATCTTCACTATGATATTGCCAATTCAGAGAAGGATTGATTGAAATTTTCCAAGCTGGCAAATTGTCTATAGTAGATAGTCCCCAAAAAGCTGTCTGCGAAGTTAGGCTACTGGTAACGTAGTTGTACCATATGCAAACAAATCTTCCTCACTATCATACATTTACTCTACTGGCATATCCTAATAATGTGCCTAACACTGGGTCTGTGCATCTAGTAAATATTTAATTGACTCATTTATTACATACTTTTAATCTATCTTTATACTATATCCATTCATTGCCAGTGAGTTTTCTATGTTTGTGTTGTCTCTTAAATAAAAGGGAATAAGGTTATGATAAGCTCGATATAAACATCACACATTTCAGCATGCTATACTAACGACTAGAAAGTAATAATTGTATTTCATACCAATTTCAAAAAAATCATAAATAGTAGTATAAGGTTTATAAACTTAATATTTCTGTTTTTTGAAGAACCAGGAGGAAAGAATGTATTACACTTTTTAAAAAAATGGAGGGTAGTGGTGATAGTCAAATTCATAAAAACCGTTAAGTTTTATATAAAAGGTACATGCAATGAGATCTTCTATCCTAAGAACTAGAGTTCTCTCATATAGTTATTTGAGAAGTGATTGTTGTTGGTTTATAAAGTATATTGTGGTCAGGAGATTACTTTTAAAGGAAAAACCACATGATACTTAAGTGTGAAAAGTAGATGTGCATTACTTACAGTCTTTGCTTATGACACAACAGAGCATCAACATTAACTGTCTTTGTAGTAATGCTCCTATGATGCCATCAAGAGAACCAAACTTTGGTAGTCCAAGTTCATGGATACCCTATTATAATGCCATTATGGTAGGAATATGATTTTAGTGCAAGTTAATGGAAACCACATTACACTGGTAAGCAATTTTATTGTAAGTCTATGAAGACCACATTATGATGGCCAAACAATTTCCCTGTAAGTCTATGAAGACTGCATTAATAATGCCATTATAAGAGCAAAACAATTTCAAATAAACTCTATGGGGACTCATTTCACTGTCATGATGGTGGCAAAATGATTTCAGTGTATGTTTATGAAGAACCCCTTACAATGCCATTATGACGGCATTACAATAGTAAAAAAAAAATATGGGGAGCTCATTATAATGCCATTATAATTCCATTACATTGGTTAAAAGATTTCCGAGTAGTTCTACAGCATCACTACAATGGTAACAATTAGGTCATACAACATATCAGAGAGTACGACACTTAAAAGAAAAAAAAAAAGTCTAAGTTTGGAAAGATCAGATTAATGTCCAGCAAAGAATCAGGTCTATTAAGAAAGTTTGACCTTACTAAGCTTGTATAATTTTATGATAACTCCTTTGCCTCTAGAATATCCAATCTGTCACCATAGCGAGAACCATTTGTGATTTAAATTAGAAGTTCAATTCCTCCTCTAGAGGTAAGTTATTTTTATTGCCCCAAATATGTTGCTACCCCTGGAGAATGTATCCAACTTATGGACCTCTGTTGTCTAGCTGCCACAATCCATCAAAGAAAATTGAATTTTGAGTCCCCATAGGAAGTGGTGGAGGTCTTGGTCTGTTTCCAAAAGATTCCCTGACTGCTACACAAATTTGCTCAACTCTTTTCAGGTGATCAATACTGCCTTGTAAATGGGTCTTCATTAACCAGTGCAGGGTTGGCTAATGGTGAAGATTTTACAACTCATTTAGTTTCATGAACATAAATTTATTGTATCATGACCATAGATTTTCTCCCTTTCCTCACCCAGCTCATTAATAAGCATGGGCTATTGATAAGAAGGTAAAGTATGTAAGGAAGATTGTAGATGGCTCAGTGTGATAGGCTGAATAGTAGTCCCCTGCAAAAATGATACCATCCCAATCTCTGGAACCTGTGTATATTTCACTTAACATGATAAAAGGGACTTTGCAGGTGTTAAAATAAGGATGTTGAGATTAGGGAGATTATCCTGGATTATCTGCATGGGCCCAACATTCTTCTAAGACAGAGGTGGGAGGGTTGAAGGCCGAGAATGCCATGTAAGGACAGAAGCACAGATTGGTGTGATGCAACCATGGGCCAACAAATGCTGAAAGTCTCTAGAAGTTGAAAGAAGCAAGAAATGAATTTTCTCCTGGAGCCTTCAGAAGGAACCAACCCTGCCAACACATTGATCTTAGCCTAAGACTCATTTTGGACTCTTACCTCCAGAACTATAAGAGAATAAATTTGTGCTATTTTAAATTGTTAAAGTAGCAGTAGGAGATTAATATACTCAATAAAGTGGATTTTTTCAACTGCTATGAAATAAGCAAATTAAAACATTTTATTTTAATAACAAGACCAGAATTATGTTCAACTTTTGCAAAAGACTGTAATCATTTATGTTTAGATAATCCACTTATTTGTTTGCATGTTTTTAGGTGTTGAATGTTTTAAAGATAACTATTTTTCTACTCTTATTATATTCTTCTTCTTGATTCAAATCCTTCGAATAATGTCCTTCAAAAAAGATATTTGAAAAATAAAGAAATACCAAATACTTTAAAAACATAAGGAATGATACTGCCATCAATAAGCATTTGAAACTTAGATGAACATTTTAAACTAAAGGTACCTCTAGAAATATTGCATTCTTTCTACAGATGTTTGTCCTTTTTTTTTTTTTTTTCTGGTGCAGTAGAGAATATATGCATACAGAGATACTTCAGGGGGTATGTCACCCCAACCTGGAGTGAGGATAGAGCAGAGTTGCCACGATGTACAAAGACAAACAGTGTTCAGCAAGGGTCATTGTGCCTATTTCCATTTCTCAGCCTCCTTTGCAGTTGAGCTGGGGGCATAGAAGTGAGTTCTGGCAGATAAGAATGTGAGTGAAGTGATGTGTCACTTCTCGTTCAGAACATGTAAGAGCCACTATGCCTCCTACTGTCTCCCCTTGCTACAACAAATTTGGAAGTCATATGGTGATAAAATAACACATGACAAAATGGAAGAAACCTGAATCCTTGAATTACCAAATGGAAAAGAGCCCCTCTGCTAAACAGTGTTGGATAACTTTTATTGTGTTAAGCTACCAAGATTTTGGAGTTTGTCTGTTGTGAAAACTAGCATTACTTATCTTAATTAATTAACATACAAGGAGTGAAAAAGGAGTTGAAAATTCCTTCTCAAAGTTATTACATTTCAAATAAAGTTCAGTTTTTCCAGAGGTATGGACTCCCCAAATAAAAGTTACATAGCTTTTAATGAACATGCCAACATAAGAGAAAGGGCAATAGGAGATGTGACTTTGAGACATGATTCCTTAAAAAAATATGTAATACAAAGAAGTGAAATTGTTAATCTTTATTAATATTATCATGGGGAGGATATTATAAAGAAACATTTTATAATTGCCATTTACTTTATTTTCTTTAAAAAAATTGGGGAAGGATTCAAGATTAATACAGAAGAAACTTTAAAGTAGTAGAAGAAAGTTTAAGAAAGAACAAGGTAAGCCTGGGAAGCCTAACCTTAAAGGTATTTGCACAGAGAAGGGAAATAAATCTAGTTAAACATAATTGTACGAGGTGAATTATACCAAAGCAATAAGTGTTTCAATCGAAGATTCATTCTTAAAACTTTAGTGAACTTCAGGCCCCAACACAAAGATTAACATTTTATTCATATGCAAGGGTATGCCAGCATGAAAGGATGCCACTGAGCATCCTTTGGTTAGAGTGTGTGCTCTGAGCAACAAAGTTGCCGGTTCCATTCCCACATGGGGCAATGAGCTGCACCCCCCACAACTAGATTGAAGACAATGATTGCGCTGAGCTTCCTTCTGCTGAACTGCTGGTTGGCAGCCAGATGGTTCAGTTGGTTAGAGAGAGTGCTCTTAACAGCAAAGTGTAGGTGCATTTAGCAGACAGTCTCCAGCTATAGCACTTCTAGATCCACTGTGTCATTTGTGCTGAGTCCAAGCTTCCCCAACTAATGAATAAGCATATGGGGGTACTTGAGCCCAATCATTCATGCTCAGTGCTGGGCTCTAGTGAGTGGCCTTTGCTGGGAAACCCCTCAGGGGGTTGCCTGAGAATGAACCTAAAGTTTTAAAGTGTTTGCTATCCAATTCCCTTGTCTTCCCAACCTCCCTTAACAAACATCAGATGTGCGTTGTGCTGGGATGCAGGTCTTGCCCTCACCTCTTTAATTTTCACAGATTTATTCCATTTGTCATCCAGTACTTCTTGAAGGACCAGAACTAACACAGGTGATACTGATATTTAGGTTCTAACACTGGCTCCCTCCACATTCAGGAAACAATGAGGAAACTCAGTCCAGGTATAATAAGAGTATGGTCAGCCCCTGGCAAAACATGACTGCTACTGTTTTCAATATCATTTTTTTAATCCAAAATTTATTTATTTATTTGTTTGTTTGTTTATACTATTTATCATCTTGTTGCCCCACTCAAGGGTTTTGTTTGGCTGTTGGGAAATCTAGACTTGCTCTGGGCCAGTGAAGACTGAAGCTGTCTCAGTGAAGTACAGTGAGGTTTTAGCATTAACACTTCCACAGTCAACCTATTTTTTTTCATATTCACTTTAGCCTGAAGGATCAGAGACCTCAGGCTAAGAGACCTGCTATCCCAAGGGTGTCTAGTATATCATTACATGCCAGTAAAACATTGCATACAATTATATGTAGTATATGTAGATCTTTCTTTAACCTTTGAGTTTTGTATCTTTCAGATATTAATCTTGGGGGACAGTTTAAAGAATTGGTCTCAGGAGCCTCTCATACCCAAGGGGAGCTCAGTAGGCTGGTATATGGATCAATAAAGGTGGCCTGGTATCCTTACCTATAATGACTTTTGAACTTATAAGCAGGTGAAGTATAGCTCTATTTTTCACAGAGGCATCCTTCTTGGCCTCCCATTTTGTAATTAGCTTCAATATGTAGTTAATAAAAAGATTTGCAGAAAATTTTGTGGGGCATGGCAGGGTGGTGGGACAGGAGTTAGGGAAATGGGAGAGGGTAATGAAAGGTACAGAACATTTCCCTTCAGAGAAAATTTATCATTGAAATTAGAATTTTATATGAAAAGTCCCCAAATGCAAGTGCTCACCAAATATAAGGTTTCTGCATATTTGTGTGTAGAGTAAGCACTCAATAAATGTTGACCTTCCCTCATAAAATTAATAAAAGCAACATTATATCCCATACCAAGAGTATGCTGAAAATATTCCTTAAAAATATAATTCATAAAGTAACTGCTAGGAGAAAAATGAAATGCCAAAATAAATTTAATTCAATGAAAGTAAAAAAAAATTTTTTTAAATAGATTGAAAGATCATACTGAGGCTGTCATGTAAATCAGTCTGCCCCAAATCAAAGCATGGAAATGTTCAATATTATTGATATAGGACTATTAAAAATAACATAGTAATGGCTCAGAATGTTTAGACTTTTAACCAAACTTGATCCAACAACAGTTGTAGGCAATCCTTGTTGAAAGCCACAGGTTCACTCCCAGAATTCTCTAAGGTCAAAGCCATATTTTCTATGAGGATTCATTAATGGTTCTCTCAATAATACATATGCTGACATAAAAATATGTTAGCATAAAGCAGAAAAGAAATCACATCAAAATTACAACTAAATTACAGTACAACCATCATTGAGAATTGCTTGAGGTCTAGCTGACTTGAAGCCCTACAAATAAAGACATACAGAAGAAGCCACCTCAAGGCTGACTGGCTGGTGGAGCAGAGACTCAGAACAAGGTGGTCCCACACCCATGTGTGACCATTAAAAATCAGGAGGGATAGCTCAGTCGTGAGGTCCCACCCGAAGGAGTGAGGGGTCCCAGCACCACACCAGACTCCCCAGCTCAGGATTATAGTTCCAGAGAAGCCCCATGATTTCTGGTTGTGAAAATCAGCAGAGATTGTGGCTGAGTGAGATGGAGGGTCCTGGAGTCCCAGGTGCTCCTCTTAAAGGGACTATACACAGACTTACTCACTGTCAGAATCACTGGCCCTGAGCTCCAGCACTGAAGCAGAAGCTGGAGAAGCAACAGGGAATACGGCGAGGAACTGAATTATCTGGCTTCAGGACAGGGGCTGGAGGGGTGGCTTCCTCCTGGATCAAGGGTCTGGCAGAAGCCATTGTTTCTTTGTTGAGTCCTCCCTCTTCCCTGCAAGCAGATGCAGGTGGCCACCAGATCTGAGTCTCCATCAAGCTAACTGACAGTATTTATTCACCATGCCCTAGTGATCCTGAGACCCTGCCCCATCCAACTTTCAGGCATACCTAAGCCACTTCCAGTGGCTTTTTTTGTGCAAACTGCCTGCCTTGTCTCATGCTGCAGACTTTCCTTGGGTCTCTCAAATTCTCTCAGAACCCAGACAAGCAGCATCGGGCTTCAGCATGTTCTGTACGTCTGTGAACAGCCCTAAGAGCAGCACTAGTGGCAGCAGGCCTTGGTTCATGATTTGGCCTCTCCAGGCACTTTCAAGCACTGTATGGGCAGCTGCCAGCATCTGTGGGTTGCTTTGTGGCTCCTGTAAGGTGGCACCCCCAAGGGGAGCGGGATGGGCTATTACTGAACTTGATTTGCAGTGGGTTCCCTCTTAGGTGGCCCTGGGGCAGGTGTGCCCAGTGTCCAGCTTCAAAATAAGCTGGAGCATCACCCAGCCACCTCAAAGGATGAGACATGCAAGGGGCAGATTAGTTGGGCACGAGAGCCCAGACAATGCAGATTTTGCTCTGTAGCTTCAGCCCCTGCACAACAACTCCTCCACTGTAGTCACAGCCAGTCCTCACAACCAATGACTTTGAGGGTCAATCCTTCTAATTGACATGCACAGCAATCAAGGCTCAACTACAACAGCAGGGAACATACAACCCACACAACGGACACACCTGCAGTGCGCTGCTCAGGGAATCAGGAAGCATGCACCACTGAGTCCCACAGGACACCTACTACATAAGGCTACTCTACTAAGACCAGGAGACATAGCAGCCCTACTTAATACATAGAAACAAACACAAAGAGGCAGCCAACATGGGGAGACAAAGAAACATGTACCAAATGAAAGAACAAAATAAAACTCCAGAAAAGGAATAAAACAAAATGGAGACAAACAATCTACCAGACGCAGAGTCCCAAACACTGATGATAACTGTGTTTAATGATCTCAGGGAGAAGTCAAGAGATAGGAAGCATAAAAATGAAGATAGAAAACATAAAAAAGAAGCAGTCATAAATAAAGAATACAATAATAGAAATGAAGAATACATTAGAAGGAATCAGCAGTAGATTATATAAAGCAGAGAATCAAATCAGAGACTTAGAAGATAAGGTAGCAGAAAACACACAATCAGAACAGCAAAAAGAAAAAAAATCTAAAAAAATAAGAACAGTTTAAGGGGCCTCTGGGACAACATCAAGTGTACCAACATTGGCATCATAGGGGTACCAGAAGGAGAAGAGAGACAGAGCAAGGAATTGAAAACATATTTGAAGAAATAATGATGGGAAACTTCCATAACCTGGTGAAGGAAATGGATATTCAAACCCTGGAAGCACATAGAGTCCCAAAAAGAGATGAACCCAAAGATACCCACACTAAGACATATCATAATTAAAATGCCAAAGGTTAAAGTGAATGAAAGAATCTCAAAAGCAGCACGAGAAAAGCAGTTAGGTACCTGTAAGGGATTTCCCATAAGACTATGAGCTAATTTTTCAACAGAAGCTTTGCGGGCCAGAAGAAAGTGGCACAAAATGGTCAAAGTGATGAAAAGCAAGGATTTACAACCAAGATTACTGTACCCTATAAAGCTATTATTTAGAATCTAAGGACAGATAAAGAGCTTCCCAGACAAGAAAAGGCTAAAGGAGTTCCTCACCACCAAACCAGTAATATAAGGAATGTTAGAGGAACTTCTTTAAGATGGAAAAAAAAAAAAGAACAAAGATATGAATAATAAAATGGAAATAGCTACATACCTATCAACATTTACTTTAAATATAAATGGATTAAATGCTCCAATCAAAAGACATAGGAGGGCTGAATGGATAAGAAAACAAGGCCCTTACATATATTGCCTACAAGAAACTCACTTCAGATGGAAAGACACACACAGACTGAAAGTAAAATGGTGGAAAAATATGTTTCAGGAAAATGGAGACAAACAAACCAAAAATATACAAGCTGGAGTAGCAATACTCATACCAGACCAAATCGACTTTAAAACAAAGGCAAAAAAACAAGAATGACCCAGTTATCCCACTTCTGGGTATTTATCTGAAGAAACCCAAAACATTACTTCAAGGGGATGTGTGCATCCACATTCATTACAGCATTACCTACAATAGCCAAGATGTGGAGGCAGCCTGGGTGTCCATCGATGGATGAATGGATAAAAAGGAGGTGACATATATATATATATATATATATATATATATATATATATATATATATATAATGAATTGTTGCTCAGCCATGGAAGGGAATGGATTCTTGCCATTTGCAGAGGCATGGATGGACCTGGAGGGTATTGTGCTGATTGGAGTATGTCAAACAGTGAAAGACACATACACTGTGATTTTGCTTATACATGGAATCCAAAGAACAAAATAAACAAACAAAACAAAAATAAACTCATAGATACAGATAACATTTTGATTGTTACCAGATGGGAAAGGGTTTGGGGGTGGGTGAGAAAGGGGAAAGAATTAAGTACACATTGGTTGTTACAAGGGAGTCATGGGGATGTAGAGTATAGCATAAGGAATATAGTCAATAATATTGCAATAACTATGTATGGTGTCAGTTGGGTACTAGATTTATTGTGGGGAGATGGGAGGGGGCTTGGGGGACAAGGTGAAAAAGGTGAAGGGATTAAGAAATAGAAATTGGTAGCTATAAAGTAGTCATGGGGATGTAAAATAAAGCATAGGGAATATAGTCAATACTATGGTAATAACTATGTATAGTGCCAGGCGAGTACTAGACTAGTCAGGGGGATCACTTCTTATATAAATGTCTAACCACTATGCCGTACCCCTGAAATTATTATAAAATAATATTGAATGTCAACTGTAATTGAAAAATTTTAAAAGGGGGAAAAGGTGAAGGCGAATTAAAGGTCCAAATTTCCAAGTATAAAACATGTAAGTCATGGAGATGTAATGTACAGTATATGAAATATAGTCAATAATATTGTGATAACATGGTGAGGTGTTATATAGGCTTGCTGGATTTATTATAGTGATCACTTCTTTAGGTATATAAGTGTTGAATAACTGTGGTGTACACCTGAAACTAATATAATATTGTATGTTAGCTACATTTTAATAAAACTCTTTAAAAAATAGAATAGAAAAGAAAAGCACCCCTAGAATAAGTCAGATTTGAGATTGTCACTATCAATATTCAAGACTAATTTTTCCTCAATTCTATTTCATATTTTAAAATATAAGGCATTCTAGCTTTTATGCATGCTCCCTTCTCTCTTCCAAACAAATATTTTGGATATTTATTGTTTGATGTAGTCTAAAATACATAGTTTTAATCTTTTTCCTTCTAGTATTAGCAACTAAGTGCAATTTCAGAGATATTTCATCCTTATGTTTCTGATTTATTTGCAATTAAAATGATTTAAAAAGTAACTTTTGAAGTTTTGAGAACTCTTTCCCCATGAAGAAAGGAAGATGATGATTTGCTAAGAAGGCATGAACTTGAATATTTAAAAGTTTAAGTTAGGTTTAAAATTTCAACCACAAGAACATTCATTGGGCTTTGAACTTAGAGGAATAAACTCTCAACTTTTCTGTATCTTATCTGCTAAACTTCCCTGAGTCAGGATATGAATCTTAACCAATAAATTCAAGCCTCTGTAAAGGTGAAAAATGATTGGGTTTTGTGAGAGCTGGAAAGCTATGCTCTATATAAGCCCATCACTAATCTTGGGGGTATAGGAGAGGGCAGGATAACACTTCTGAGAAACAAAGCTGAACACAAAAATGTACCCTCTATAAACCCATTGGCACCACTGTACTTTCTCCTGAGTTCTGACAAATATTAAGATCTAAGTTGAGGTGCATTCCCAAGCCATAGGACCTTTCACTGGTATATCCTGGGAAGCCAACTCTCCCCTAAACAGTTGAAATTCCACAAAAAATTACCAAAAGCTAGATCCAAGTACACTGTGCAACACTTATGCTTGATTCCAGTGAAGCCAATATTGAATTGATCTTAGAATATATGAATAACAGTCAAGGTCAAGGTGATCTCCAGAGAGTTCCTGATACTTATTCATCAGTAAAACCATTAGTACATTTCTGAGAAATGGCCAGATAGACTTCTACCTTTAAGATGGACCTGAGTCCAGAGCTGAGCTACACCAGAAGAGCTCTCTGACATCTCTGTACCTTGCCTTCTGCATGGCCTGTATCTCCCTGATTGTTTCAGGGCAGCAAAAGATACAGAAACGGCCTGATGTCCTGGAAACTGCACAGTGGCCTGCCACAGGGCTTCACTGCTGTCATTATTCAATGTAGGAGGAGAAAATAGTAACAGTAAAGTGCTTCACAACATGCCCTACTGTTTATATCCACTTCTGCCCTCCTAGTTGCCTTTAAGGGCCAAGGTTGGAACACAGTTTATATTTTATGCATAGTAACAACTATCACTGACAAACTAGGGAGGGAAAAGAATGTGGTGGAAAAGACACTGGATTGAAAGTCATAAGATTTGGTTTTAGCCACAAACCAATTTTGTGACCTTTAGTAAGTCACATAAATTAAGCAGTTCCCAGTATTCTCATTTGAAAAAAAATTAACCTGGTGATCCTTTGGTGTCCTTATGTGTGTTTAAAAGTACACTTTTGTGTTTGTAACAGGTGGCACAAGGGTCAATGAGTTACAGAGCATCCTTTACTAATACATCAATTATTTTTAGGGAAAGGATAGGCTGTGTTTGTGTTGGGCTGAAATTAAAATTTCATCCAATTTCTTGGTGTTTTAATTCCATGAGAGGGTGTAATTTGTGCTCCTGGGTATATAGATAGATGAGCTGTGTTAGGTCAGCCTGGGAAAATATCTCGGTTGCATTTGACAGTGGCCATAAGTCATGGGGGTATAGAGTCCAGTCAGTTCATCTCATGTCATACTTGAAAGATCATTTGTGCATTTGTGCATTTATGCTTAAGACAGCTGACTCAGGAATGCTGTGACAGCTTTTAACTTAGAATTCTCTTATTTTTCTGGATTTCTGTCTCCTTCTTAATGGTATTTTAATGCAGTTTTGTGTTCAATTATAATAGTGTTGCTAAATACAGTAGGTCTGATTCCACAGAAGAAGAATAGTTTTTTCAAAATCAGCAATTTCCTGCTGATTTGCCAGCTGTTTCAATAAATACTCATCTCCCAACTTCAAATGCGTACATTGCACTCTTACTAAATATAAATGCCATCCACAGATACTGTATTCTGGCTTTTGAGTTCTCCTTGAAACCAAATACAAAATCTGCACTATGAGATACTCCTCTCCCAATCACATGCAGGTGATTTTGCTTACTCAAGTGTTATAAAAAGTAATCAAGGGAAAAAAAAGAGTAATCAATGACTGTTTTTTCAAGTCATTTCTTCCCAATATAAACATCTAAGTACCAGCAAATGAATTAGCACCTCCTCTTCTAGTTTCGCCATCTCTGCTGTTTCTACCTCTAAACAACAGGAAATGGTGAGTCAGTACAACTTAAATTAATAATAATAATAATAATAATAATAATAATAATAATACCATGTTGATACCATACCTGTTTTTTTCAAAAGGACTTTTGGCCCACCTGGTGGGATAGGATCTAATGTACATTAGACTTCAAGCATAAATTTTTACTTTTAGAAACATAGAGCAATAAGATATATGGGTTCAGTGTAAGGAACAGTCATTGTTAACAATAAACTAAAATGGCAGTCCATAGTGTTCTCAATATAAATTTTGTCCTTTTATACACTAATATAGTAATAACCCTGTCTAAGATCAGCAGGAACATCCAACTATATTTCCAGCCATACATTGTTCTTCTCACAATCCTCATTGAGTTGTATGTGTGCATTTTTCTTATTTTTAATCACCATTACAAGAAATACAAACAATTAAGCCTTTCGATATCTCTTAACAATAATAAAAAGGCAGCTATAGTGACTGCACTGAGCATATTTGTTGGTGTTTGGATTTAGAAAAATACTAGTTGGTCTTTTATTTGACAGAAACTAAAGCTGGAGAATTGTTACAGAAACAAATGCAATTCAAAAGCAAAGTCACTTCACTAAAGAAAAAAAAATATTATGCACATCTATGCTTTTGAGTAAACATTTGTATCCAATAGCACAATCAGGTTAATTAAAAGAAAGTATGAATTGTTGGGTTCTTAGGTAGCAGCCCCTGCTGGTTGATTCTTGGATTGATAACAAACCTCTATGGTAACGATGTC
This sequence comes from Aselliscus stoliczkanus, assembly GCA_033961575.1. Lineage (NCBI taxonomy): Eukaryota > Metazoa > Chordata > Mammalia > Chiroptera > Hipposideridae > Aselliscus > Aselliscus stoliczkanus. The sequence goes on along the minus strand of CM066728.1, from coordinate 53,515,274 downwards.
CACAAGTACCATGCTGACTATTTTCCAATCAAGCTATTTTTTTCCCCACACCTTCAGAAGATGAGGAAAAATGTGAGGCCTAAGGTACTGAGCCTGGACTACTGCATTCTCAGACACGTAGGTGGCCAAAAGCAATTGGCCAGAAAACATTCTTATTTGGTAACTTGTTTTCACAAGATGACATTAGTGGCCCACCCTGAATTCTTGATACACAGACGATCTACACATAGCACCAATTTGAGGGGGCAAGTAGGCTGAAGGCAAACAACCAGGTATTGACTAGATTTGGCCTCTTTGGGTTGTTGGTTTTGTCAAAATAACTGGCCATTTAAATGAATTCAATCATTTTTAAAATCAGTTTGTGGATGCAGACACAGCCACAGTCTAACATAGTTGACATTCTTTTCCTTGCAGCTGGAATTAGAAATTAGACACTTTTTTAGACTCTCATCCATTCATAGCCCATTTTCTTTGCATACTTTATGGTTTGAGATTTCTAAAATAAATCTTATATGCAAAGTTTGATGTAAAATGTTTTAAGTCAATGTAATTGGAATTGTTTACAGTATTTTCTATGACTTATATCAGATGATCATCATAGTTACACTAAATCATACACATTGGAGACATTCTGGAGTTTGATATGAGATGTACAGATGAAACATCTAGTTTAGTATAATTTTTACATTTTATCCAGAAATTTTGGCACTACAAATAAGATCTACGATTTGAAGAAGAGCTGTCTTTCTAATTGTTACCAAAAAAAATCACTGATTAGAAATGGCTCTATTTTGTGAACCATTTACAAGGCAAGTTTATTATTTATACCTATTGGAATGTAAGCTGTCTGAGGGCAGGGACTTCATGTTTCTCATAGTTGTTTGCTCAATGCCTAGAGCAGTACTTGCCATGCACCATGCCTCCACCAAATATATATTATATTCAGGCATTTCATAAAATTTTATTATGTGCATTCCAAATGCCATGACAGATCCTGGGGTCACCAAGCAAAATATAAGCTTTCTGTAATAAAAAACTAAACTGTCCAGTTAAGATGAAGAGTTCATTACAGTGTGTGCTAAACATGGAAAGGTGTCAGAGCACAGAGAAGAGACCACTAATCTAAAAAAAAGGGGAATCAGGAATTGTACTCATAAATAAGTTATGTCTCAGCTAAGATTTTAAAGATGTACAGAATGAAGGAGTAACAGACAAATGGCTGGAGAAGTGTTTAGGAAACTAATTCTTACAAGGTCTTGTAAACTCAGTCAAAAACAAAAAAAAAGACTGTAATTTGAAGGGAACAAACCCACCAAGGGTTTGTTTTTGGGAACATGGTGTAAAGTAAGTGAGTTTTAGAAAGCTTGTTAACTGCAGTGTGGAGAATGGGTTGGAAGAACCTCTGAAATAATCTACTTGGAAAATAATGCAGATCTACAATAAGGTAGATTTGGAGCTGGAAATATAATGCCTAAATGCATTTGAGAGATATTTAAGAAGTAGGGTGGAAAGAATTTAAGAGACATAAGTTTAGGGATGGGATGAAAGTGTTGGTAGAGCTAAAGGTGATTGGCTTGGAAGATGGGATGGATGGTATTGCCATGCAACAAGATAAAAAATGTAGGACAAGGAGAAGTTTACCAGAGGTGGTTGTTTGAAAAGAATCATACAATTAATTTGGAGCATGTTGAACTTAAGATGCCAGCAACACACAGAAGTGGACACACCCAGTAGAAAGTAAGATATATGCATGTGATGCTGAGCAGAGTGAATATAAGATAACAGAAGGGACTTGGAAGTCATCAAAATACAGATGGAAATGAGATCAAAAGAGAAGATGGGATCATGAGAAGACATCTGAGGATGGAACCCTGAAGAGCACCAACAAACAAGAACAACCAGGAAAAGAGAAGCAACATACCCAAGAATTATCAAAACTTTAAGAAAAGAGAATATATAGGAAAGAAGTGAGAGAAATATATTTTAAGGGGAATAGATTCACTGTCAAAGTGACATTGAAATCAGATAAGATGGAGATAGAAGAGAATACTGAAAATAAAAGTCTATCAGACTTGAGAATTAGGTGGTTATTGGTCAACCATGCTGAAAGAGAACAGTGCAATCAGTAGCGTGGAAAATGGAGAGCTTAGGAAGAGAAGGACAGACAGACTCCTTTTTATAGACATGGAAAGGGCATGAAAGACATTCAGGAGCTTATAATGCATAAAAGTTTTACAGAGCAGCATGTTAGTTTTTATCCATGATTATTTGTATACTAATTTATATTGGATAGACTTAACAGAGTATAATTAAAAGAATGGGGTCTCTGAGTAGGTATGACTTGATTGGATCCAGACCACAAGAAATGTCATTAGCACTGCATGGAAAAGAGGCAACATTTTTGTGAAATATTAGGGAAGTAATGAATTGTATGTGGGTATACATAAGCTGGTGGTTGGGGTGGGTGAGCTTACGGCTTCCATTTGATATTTGAAGTGGGGCTGATGATAGGGTAGACATATGCGTGCAAGCGAGCACGTGCACACACACACACATCCTGGCATTATATGCTGGTGAAATACAGAACATGTATCTCTATCTCTGTATCTATTTATCTATCTATCTATCTATCTATCTATCTATCTATCTATATCTATCTATCTATCTATATCAAATGTATCAGACATAAGTAGAAAACATAAGTACAGTGAGTGGAGTGAGTGACATTGAGCAATTACTGCTACCCGTTGGAGATACTGGATATACATTCCGATGTTGAAGTTAATGATAGTCACAAATTAATTATATATAATAACCATAATAATATGTTGAATATTCTCAAATATATTCATTTCAGTTCATGTCCACATCTCTGAACTTCAGGGCCCTGGATCTAAATACTTCTTAAACATCTATAAGTTCTCCACCTGTACGGTCCTAGAGACTAATGAGCCAAAAACTACATGCCTATATATCCTGACCATCTTCCTCCTCATACCAAACTCTGCTCCTAATATATTACCTTTGCAGGAACCAACATAATATTCAATTTGGACACTGGGTATTCGCTAAAAATCTTTTGTTCCTTTACTATTATCTAATCAGTCATAAATTCTGATAGTTGTACTCCTTAAAATGTATTTCTTTCATCTTTAATAACACTACTTTCATTCAGGCTCTCATTTTCCTTTACCTAGACCATTGAAATTTCAATTTATTCAGCAAATTATTTATTGATTATCTATCACACATCAGACACCATTCTTGATGCTGGAAGTACGGATGAAAACCCTTATCTCTCTTGAGTTTACATTCTAGTGGGAGGAGATAGAAAATCAAAATAAATATAACAAGTAAATTATATAACTGTTAAGAGATGATAAATGCTATCTGAGCCCTTAATTTTGATCTATCACGTACTATGTTGCTGACTTTGACTTTCTAAAATAAAACTTAACTATATCAGGTACCTACTGTCTCAAAGCTCAGATTTCCTAGCATGGCACTTAAGACTGCACATAAACTGACTCTGCTCAAATATTGAAATTTATTCTGTCCCATATTTTGACATGTTGTCTCATTTTTATTAAACTATTTACAGTTTCCAAAGTTCACCACAATGTTTTATATCTCTTGCCTATGCTGTTTAACCCACTTAGATTTCAATCTTTCTCCCAGACTTTTTTTCTGGGTGAACACACTGAAAAACTTAAAAAGACTCAGCTCATGGCAACTACTCTCTGAAGGCTTTCTGCAGACAAGGGACATCTGAGACATCACTGTCCCTCATGTATTCCAATGCCATCCCATGCCTACTTCTATCATTCCAACTATGCTAATGTATTGAATTTTTTGTTACAAACTGCCTTTCTACATTAGTTCTTAAGCTCCTTGAATGCAGCAACTGTGTTTGTGTTGCCAGAATCTAATGAAGTATTTGTCATAAGGTGTATACTAGATTAATATTTGCTAAATGAATAATGAAGAGTTTAAAATGGTTACAATCAGGACCCTGTGTTATAGTCAATGAAAAAGTTAATCTTTCTAACAATTATTCAGATTGCCTCTTAAAATATAATAATCATAGCTTACATTCAAGGCCACGTTTTACATGGCAGGCACTGTCCTGGACACTTTATATGTATTATATTTAAGAATACAAGAACCATAGGAAGTAGGTATTATTATTACTTTTATTTTTGGATGAGGAAATTGAGACACTGAGAAGTTAAGTAATACCCTACAGCTTGACTTCAGGAGCCAAGCTCTGCTCATTTACACTCTAATGTCTTCTTCCACTTAATTACTCATTTAAAATTAAATTTTACATTTATGGTTACAATTAAATTTAAATTTTATTATTAAAATTAAATTTAAAATTGATGATAATTAAAATTAAAGATGATGGCGAAATGGGTAAAGGTGATCAAAACATACAAACTTCCAGTTATAAAAGAAATAAGTCACTGGGATGTCATGTGCAGCATGGTGACTGTAGTTTATAATACTGTACAGTATATTTGAAAGTTACTGAGAGGGTAGATTTTAAAAGTTCTCATCACAAGAAAAAAAATGTATATTTATGTGTGGTGATGGATATTAACTAAACTTATTGTGGTGATTAATTCAATATATATATATATATATATATATATATATATATATATATATATTTATTTATTATGTTGTACACCTGAAACTAACATAAAGTTATGCATCAATTATAGCCCAATAAAAAAAAATAATAAAAATAATGAAAGTAAAAATAAATAAAGACAATCTGAGAACTATTTAAATAACTGATTTATCTGATTGATGGTAATTACCATATTGACTCCCAATCCTCATTTGAGCCTCAACTCAAATTTACATTGAAGGTTAAAACTGTCATGCCTTCAATTCCTCTTATTAAAACCCTTACATTCATCCATCATTTACATATGGTTTATCTAGAGTTATTTATTCTTTTCTAATTAGGGTAGGTAAGTGTTTTGACATAAGATAATTTTATGTAACCCCCAATTTTTAAGTAAAGTATATGCTTCTTATTATACAAAGACATTGTCTTTATAGACATAAAATTTAACTGAATAAAGATATATACATGTGTTTAAATATGAAAGTATTTCACTGCATGGTTTCAAATATATAGAACACTCCTCTTTAAATAGGATTAAATAATTGCACATGAATGCAAACCTGTTTCATTCATACTTCTAATTGCCAAAGCTGGAAACAGGCCTAATAACTTTTTTTTTAACTCAAAACATATTTATGAAAGAGTTCATTCATCTCTTACTTCTGTTAACCCCTGCGTGGGCCTCAGCTAGGCATAGTCCTGGACATAGGAAGGAGAGACAAACATTTCTTTACATTCTATTTTTTCATACCATGTAAAGCCCTGAAAAAGACTGTGGAAAACAAAAATGTGAAGATAACATTTGTCATCATGATTTTGTTTGTTCTATTCTCTTCTTGGGAACAGCAAATAAGGTTCTACAATGGGGGAATTTTAGGCAGCAAGTTGTTAGTGATCATGATATGGGGTCTTTGGGAGGATATTGAAATTGAATCTGAAAATGAAGACCTTTCACTCAAAATGTAAAATGAGTGAAACAGAGAGAAGTAAGAAGCCTTAAGCATATGAAAACAGACACAGATGCAACAGACAGGATCTGCTATACTTGCTTTGAATATGGATTCTGGGACAATCCTGGTCACACTGAATTTTGGAGAATATGAATACATAAAACACATTCTGTTCTCCTTAAACTTGAATGCACTGCTTAGCATCTAATTGTTCTTATTATTAAAGATTTATGGTTAATTGTTTCCAAAACATCCAATACACGCATGTTTTGTCCCTTTTGGTAAACCACAATTCTTAAAACTCAAGGTTGTATCTTAGCTACCCATCTTTGTACCCTAATTGTATAGCATAGTGTATGTTTCATAATAAATGTTCGATTAATTTGTACATAAAGTGATTGGATAAATGAATGAATATTTTAGTAGTGGCTTTCTATACTTTAGTCTGTTTAGTAATTTATGACTTGAGCATGGTATCTTTGAATATTCACCCTAATCATAAGGATTTTGTGGCAGCACCTTTTAAAATGATAGCCTTGCCAACTATTTACCTCTTCCCTGGCAACTGTCTCCCACAGAGCACTGGATGGTTTTGATGGTTTTATTCATTCTTTTTGAACTTATGATTCGTCACAGATGATTGATCCAGGAGTAGCTACCTGATGTAACTTGATCCAATCAGACTCTCTCTTTCACGATGTTTGGTAGATAAAAGCCCCTATGCCAATCAAGAGTCATTGGAGTAAATTCTTACTAATAGCATTCTAGAAAGAAAAATCTACAAGCTTCTGCTGTCATAGTTTTCCTTCTTTCAAGTCCAGGTCACTTAGTTATTTTCTCAAATCTCATAAGCTGTTTTTCTAATCTTCCTCTAAGTTTTCTCTTAAACTAGCCAGAGAGTTTTTTATGCCTTATGGAATGAAAGAACATAACCGGTAAAAGTATGAGTGAGGAATAAGTCTCAACCCTTTCTTTTTCTCTCCCATTCCTTGTAGTTGCAGTTTGTGTGTTACATTCTGTCATGCTTTCCTGTTATACTCTGTCTCTGTAAGAAGCTCAAAATTTCAGCTCTGTTTTTATTTTCAAGCCAAGTTGCTAGTCCATGTATGGCACAGGTGTATTCTTTCTAGAAATTCTAAAATATTGGGAAGGGTGATAAGGTCAAAGATCTAAAAATAGTATCAAGGACTGTCATTTTTCCAAAAGAAATTCTTTAACAAGAAAGCCTACGTTTTATTGTTATTTCTATGGTTACCATTTTCATCGCAAAGATTAAAAAAAGGAGACCAGTTCGCAAATTTTTTTCAGTTTTCCCTCAGGGAGAACAATCTGTTTCCTTCTGAATTTCTGTTACCCTGTTTTTTTACCCTTCTCTTTAGTGTTTTGAAGTTATAAAGTCCCATTTCCCTCACATAAGACCATTTAGATAAAGTAATACGGTATAGACCTTTAACTTCAAACACGACACAAGTAGAACAAAAAGATGAAAGTCACAGGCAAGAAATTCAGATATTCTGCTTGAGTTAGAAAAACATTCCTGTGTTAGAGAATTTAAAATAAATAAAAGCTTTTGTTTAACAAAATGTCCTAGAAATATCAACTACTATGTTTAGGATGATAGACTCAAGATAAGAAAATAGTGCATAGTACAAAGATGTTAATTTAATTTTGCATTTTATAATATTTAGTGAAGAAATCATACACCCCAAAATTCAAAAAGACACTAACTATATTAAAATATATTAACTAGCCTTTAAATTTCTTGTGAATTTCACTTTAATTTTGACAAGGTGATAATTAGAAAAAAAAATGCATGTTGAGATAGATACATTGGTAAAACAGATAGGACTATATTTTTCCCCAGTTTGGTCTATTCACCCTCCTTAAAGTACTATCAAGTCCTAGACATTAAAAGAACAACAGGTAGCACATACTTTGAAATTAAAATCATATAACAACCTACTTTATAATTAGTTCCATGAAGACCTTATTGCCTAATTGAAAATCTCGTGCTCCAAATGCTGTCTTCCTCTATTACTTAGAATACTGGAATGATTGCATCTAAATCTTTTATATTTGTTAAAATCAAATACTGGCTTGAAAATGGCATATTCTGATTCATTTTTAAATTTATTTTTTATTGTGAAATATTTCAAAGACAAGAATAAAGAACACCAGACTCTATCTATTAAAATATATGTTTGATTGCCTTCTCACTTTTTCACAACTTTAGATGATCAAGCCCATGTTCTTAAATTTAGATTCTTACATATTGCAATGATCTTATATTATTACATTATATCATTAATCTTTTATTACTATGATACTACATTACGATGACTTAACAAATTATCCCTTAAGGGTAAAAGTAAGAAGAACGGTGATTCCCAAAGGATTGACAGATTTTTTTTAATTTTATGAAGTAATTCACACAAGTATATTTAAGCAGCTAAATTGGTAAAAAACAAAACAACCCTGTTGTTTTTTTTTAATATTATAGCCATTAATAAATGCAGTATTCATCTATTCAGCATTGACCAAGACGTATTCAAAATGCAACAGTGACTATAAAGATCAATGTCTCATGGACCCTGTACTCTATTATCACAGAACTTATAACCTAGCAGGGAAGTGATCATAATATAATATATACAGTATATGGAAAATGCTACAATATTAGTGCAAAAAAGTCTGCACTTGGAGTCTGAAAGAAAAAAAAAGAAAAAACTTTTTAAGTCTAAATGTTTTTAGCAACTATTAACTTCCTCAAATTTTCTTTGCTATTTAACCTCTCATTTTTCATTAATTTGGTTACTTTATAAAGCCAAAAAGAATTCTTCAGTTAGCTTATGATCAAATGTGAAATCCTGTTCTTGGGTAACTTCACTACCCTCTGTTGGAAACTGCCAAGAGTGCTAACTACTTCTTGCAATTATTATCCTAGTTTCCATATCTCATTAGCACTCACTTCACTAAATACAGAGAAGAGAGTTCAAAGTTAAATGTCATCCTGTGGGTTCAGGTTTTAAGGACTGATAACTGGAGACACTTTAAGAGGAATGTCAGCTCCAGAAGGATATTGGGTTGATACAGGATGTGCACCCAGATACAGTGAGACTCAAACCATATTTTCAAACTTTGCTCCCCACCCCACCCTCGCCCAAGGCAAAGCTTTTAAGACCTATTGATGTAACTCTCCCACAGCTCCAGCTGTTCCCTGGTTGTAACTTTATCAACCTTTGGAAGCTGCTTCTCTCAGGCCACTTGGGAACTGCTGTATTTAGGTCACTCACAAACAGGACTTATCAAATAGTACATATTACTCTGATTCAGGTTCCTAATGTGCCTCATGTACTTCTAAGGTGTAGTTCAGAGACTAAGAATTCTGATTTTCTGTTATGCGCCTTTGAATTTACCAATATATGTTGTGTAGCCTTCCTTCATTTAAGCTAACTTTTAATATATATATTATATTTTTTTTCTATTCCCTTTATGAATAAGATAATAATAACCTTATATAACAGCTGACTACTGTTTATGAGAGATGAAATGTAGATAAGATATATAATATTTCAGGAGCTACTAACCATCAGCAAATGTGTGTGTGTGTGTGTGTGTGTGTGTGTGTGTGTGTTTCATTCTCTGAGTAGTAATCAGTGTAGTACTCTAAGCTAGTACCTGTTGCATGTTGAAAATGTCTTTAGAATGCTCCAATAGAAATATTGGGCAAATGACATTACATTCTTTCGCAAAAAGAGCTTTATAAATGTCCACTAAACATAAAAAAAAGTCCAATCATATTGCTAGCAAACTATTGGCTCGTCAGAAAAGTCATGACACATTTTTGCAATGAAAAACATAGAAAACATACGTCATGACTTTTCCGACAACCCAATATTTTAGATTAAAGCAACAGTATTTTTGTCTGCCAAATAATTTTTAATACTCATTGTTGGCAAGGGAACAGTGAAACAGGCACTGTTGCATATTCTGGATGGAATTGTAAACTAGATCAGTTTTTCTGGAAGGCTTCTTTTTATTTTGTATCAAGAGATTTGATATTCGCATGTGAAATGGGGAAACCTGCAAAGAGCATTCCTTTCTGTTCTCTTAGTACTTTGCCATACATAGTTTTGTAGGGTCTTGTTTTCCATTTAATGGAAGAAATTCTACCAAAATATTTAAACAAAACTAAAGGAGAAATGAATGTCACTGATGATGGAATCAGAGAAGTTATACCCATGACATATGGATATAGTGTAGAATATGATTTTGGATTATTTCCCATTAGAGAGAAGGTTCAAGTATGGAATAGCTGATTATATCAACTCTATGTTGGAGAAGGGAATTTGTGGAAGCCAAGAATTAGATTGCATAGTTGTTAAATGTAATTGACAGTGTTTTTGGTTTTTTTGTTGTTTTTTGCTTTGATTTTGTTTTGTCTGACTAGCATCATTTATTTAATTGGGAGAAATGTCTCTCGCTCTATGATATAACGTTCTGATAATTTGGAACCTTATGGAAAGAACATGACAAAATTTAGGCCAAATATATTCTCTCTTTTAGGAATATGAATCTTAAATGGAGGCACAAAGAAATAGAAAACAGTTGGTATGGAGCCCTTCAGTGGCCAACCCTTGACAAATATTCCATTTATTTATGCTGCTGAGGTTCTAGGGATTTTTCTTGTCAAGATCTGAAGATTACAACTTAGTTTTATTCTGTGAACTGTACAATATTTTCCCAACAAGTCTCTTTTTTACTTAAAAAAGAAAGAAGAAGAAAGAAAGGAAGGTATAAGGAAGGGAGGAAAGAATTTGCTCATAACTTTGACCTAATAATTACACTCCTGGAATTTTCTTCAGAAAATTATGAGACACCAACATAAACAATTTACATACAAAGTAATTATTGCAAGAATAGACAATGTGAAAAATAAAAACAAATTAAAAGGGCATATTGAATACTATGATACCACTAAAACAATTATTTCAAATATTATTTTATAACATGGAAAGTAATTACATTAACCATAACAAAACAAAGAAACAACTAGAATTTAAAATATATACTATAAAATCCCAGTGAAATAGAAACATACACACATAGACAATCACATAACGTCCTGGAAGAAAATCTAACCCACATTGTCAGTGGTTATCTTTGGGGTGAAGAATTTTCTAATTTATCAATTTTAATAAATACCGTTAGTTGAATTATATCAAAGTCCCTACATATTTTTTCTTGTTTCCATGTCCTATCTTTTTTTTTTTCACTTTTTTTTAAATTAGTTTCAGGTGTGCAACACAATGCAATAGTTATACTCTTTACCCCCCAAAGTGACAATCCCCCTCCCTCAGTTTGCCACCCCACTCCCCCCCATATTATACATATCTATTAAAATTCCTTTGACTCCCTTCCACAGTATACTCCACATCCCATGACTATCTATATATTCAGTTACAGTTGGCATACAATATTATACAACATCAGCTTCAGGTGTACAGTGCAGTGATCAAGTCTCTACTCCATCCAAAATTTTTACAACATTATTATATTCCCCTAACTGTGTTTCATATCCCTGTGGCAATATTGTAGTTGTCTATTTATGCTGTCTAATCCCTTCCCCTTCCCCTTCCCCTTATCTCCACCTGCCTCCCAACTAGCAACCCTCAGTTTTTCCTCTTTATCTATGAGTCTGTTTACTTTGATCGTTCATTCAGTTTTTCAGATTCCACATATAAGTGAGTCATATGGTACTTGTCTTTCTCCGACTGACTTATTTCACTTAACATAATAGTCTCTTCACAACATTATCAATTACATTCCCAGTACTGCCCCCATATCCCTGTGGCAACATTGCAGTCCCACCTACGCTGTCCAAAACCTTCCCCCTCTCCTTCTTCCCCACTCCCTCCCAGCCAGCAACCATCAGTTTTTCCTTTATATCTGCTTGATATGACTTCAATCTTCTTAAATTTACTGAAACTTGTTTTGTGGCCTAATATGGTCTATCTTGGAAAATGTCCCATGTGTACTTGAGAAGAATGTATATTCTGTTTTTTCAGGGTGAAATGCTCTAAAAATATCAACTAAGTCCAGCTGGTCTAAAGTGTCATTCATTTAAGGCCCCTCTTTCTGTGTTTATTTTCTGTCTAAAGGGTCTGTCCATTGGTGACAATGGGGTGTTGAAGTCCCCTACTATGATAGTGTTACTGTTGATTTCTGTCTTTATGTCTTTCAAAATCTGTTACATGTAATTAGAAGTTCCTATGTTGGGTGCATAGATGTTTATTAGGGTTATAATGCCCTTTTTTGTCTTTTATTGTAGTCATTTTAAAGTCTATTTTGTCCAAAATAAGTATTGGTACTCCAGCTTTTTTTTTTTCTCATTTCCATTTGCATTAAATATCTTATTCCATCTGTAAACAGCATATACATGTGTCCTATTTTCTTATCCCCTCAGCCACTCTCTGTCTTTTGATTGGCGCATAGCCCATTCACATTTAAAATGATTATTGATAGGTGCATATGTATTGCCATCCCATTTCCCATCTTAATGAAAAAAAATGACAAATTTATTCAGTAAAGAAATAAAAACAACTGTGATTTAGTTTTTACAACTTTCATAGTAAGACTGTGACCTTTTAACACTTCTGTCACCAATCTATTTCATCCAATTCAAAAGTTCAAAATAAAAAATAATTTTCTCTTCAATGTAGTTGGGCCAGGGGTAGGGCGGTTGGTAGGCATAACTATCCATCAGAGTTTCAAGCCTCTCTCTCTTGTCTACCTTTCTAGCTGACCATATAGGGGCCTCTCAGTCACTTATCACAAATAAATTCCTACCCTTCCTACCCTATAATCTATTCCCCTACCACCTCTGGCCACCAACTCCCACCTTGTGCTTGTCCCTACACACACTATTATGCTTTCTGGCTATATGGATATCCTTTTGCCTCTAACATTAAAGAAGGGTAATAGTAATATAAAGTTGCTTACTTTTTAAAATTTTTATTTTGTTTACTTTTAATGTCACTATGGTAATGTTTCTTCTATTATTTTTTTTTCATTTGCATGATATGTTAAGGAGAACTTTCCTGTAAAGTACTATTTATAATACCAATCCTAAAAAAAACAAACAAACAAAAAAAAAAGAGTCTTTTACATTAAAACAACCAACTGAAAAAAATCATCTTTGGGGAAAAATAAGGAAAGATGAAAACATTTTGTACTCAGTTTACATGACATGATTTTGACTTTCACTTAAGTGATTACAAGTGGCTTTATGCTTTTTGTGTGTATTATCTCCTCAACTGGACTGTCTGTTCTTTGTAGGCAAGAACTATTATTTCCTTCCTTGTGTTTCCCTCTACAGTGTTTTACATAATATCTTATATACAGTAGGAGCTCAAAACATTTTCTAATCTACTTTATCATGTGTGTATATCATGATTCAGAGTTTTAAGATAACTTGTTTGCAAGTGATAACAGTGGGTACTGAAGCAAACTGTGGGGTAATCTTTACCTGTTCCTACTCTGAAAAAACCTACTGATTACATATGTGATCATCTTGGCCTCAAGTTTTTCTCCTTTTGAATAGAATATTTTAGCATTTAAACTAAAAATAAGATCTAAATTAAAGAAGAAGAACATGACTTCTAAAAAATCCCTTTATTTTACCTCTTATTTAGAATATGATTGCCACTGATAGGAACCAGCCTAGGATGGAATTATGTAAACCAATTCATTAAAATGAAAAAGAAAAAAAAATTTTTTTTAAAGAATCCCTGAATTTATATAACAAAACTTCTGCTATTCTATCAGTTATCTAAAAAAGAGATGGAAAATATAAACTCTCTCTCTCTCTGTCTCTCTACCTCTCTGTAGCTATAAGGACATATGTACACAAACATACATGTTATTTGCTTGGCTTAAAAAATGGAGGAGTAAACTTAAAGTTGTTACCTTAGGGAGAGAGCAACAACAGAGTGACAGGGGCAGAGACAGTAGACAGTCATTCAAAATAAACCTAGTTTTAAATATTAGTCTTTGAATTCATGAAAATCTTTGATAATTTATAAAACAAAGTCAAAATGAAACAAACACATTCAATACCTAAAACTCAGAAGCAAAATGAAATAAATGGACCAAATTGCATATTATATTGATGACACAATCTGACAGAGATAAATTCTTTTAAATGGCTTTAAACAGTGACAAACCTTTCCTGGTGGTATATATCCTAAAGATCAAAAGTACTGGGGGTGGAGAGGGGGTGGTGGGAACTTAAGTCACTTTTAGTAATCATGTATTTTTTAAAAACCGCTTTATAGAGCTATGATCAAAGTATAAAAATCTGTACATATTTAATGTATATAATGATGAATCTGGGAACAAGAATACACATGTGAAACCATTACTATTATCAAGGCCATAAACATACGAGTATCCATTACCTTCCAAAATGGTTTCCTCTAGCCCCTTTTGTTGTTATTATTATTTATTTTATGTGGTAGGAACACTCAACATAAAATATATTCTCTTAGCAAATTTTAAGTATATAGTACAGTATTGCTAGCTATAAGTACTGTGCTGTATAATATATTTCCAGAGCTTATTTATCTTACATAAGTGAAACTTTGTACTCAAACATCACCTCCCCATTTCCCCCTACACCTAGGCTCTGGCAATCACCATTTTACTCTTTGCTTCTATGAATTCGACTATTTTATATTCCACATATAAATGAGAACATACAGTATTTTTCAGTAATCACATTATGATAATGCTAATGGTGTTATTTTGAGACCGTTATATGTATAGTATATAATGACAGAAAGCAAACAAGTAATTAGTCAGTATCATTTACATCTTTGATTTTTAGATACAGATAAACATGGAAGTTAACAACAACAAAAAAGAACAATAACACAAAGAAAATACAAATAATCTTTAATTTCAATTCGAAGTATTAAGACAAACTCACGATTTTTTTTTTCCCAGCTAAAAAATCCTAGAAACACAACTACGTGAGTAGCAGTGAGGATCTCTAACATCTATATTTTGGTCTCTAAATACCATTTCTCCATGTGGAGAAGTGGCTGATTGCAGGGCTCTGAACACAGAAGCATCAAGAGATGCCCTTAGGAATCCCTGTGTTTGAAACTATTCATGTCTGCCTTCACTGTGTAGCAGCAGCCTTAAGTCTAAAGCATCAGTTACCTGTACTAATATAGAAACTCCTTTCTTTGCCTTTTAGAGCTCAAACTAACCAGGCAGTGTCAGAGTTTCAGAGTGTATACCCTGGCAAAAAATTCTCCGGCCCCACAAAGGGAAAACAGAATCTCAGTTCTGGTAGAACATGACTACAGAGATGAGAATTAAAAATTTCATAAGGAATGATAATGAGAGGGGCTAATTGCACTTCAACTCTTTTTTTCCAATATCTATATATTCTACTTTTAAGGACATAGCACCTGATAATGGCCATTAGTTCAGCACATTAATGAAATCATGGAGGATAAAGCTCGAATCCCAAACTGGTACCTTAGATAAGTATTTTCCAATGTTCTTTTCAGCCAGCTGCTCTGGGTGAGAAATATATGTTAAGACCAAAGACCATGATGCTCTCGGGTCTATTGTAATAATCTCCTCTAATCATAAAAATGGGTTATTTCGTCTAAAGCAACCTTATGTGGGTACCATGTTGATAGATGAGACATCAGTGGTAGTAGCATTTCATACTTGGAAGCATGTCAATATCCAGTGTAGCATAAGGATGTATTTGGTTAGGATTTATCACTGACCATGTAGGGTAGACAGGATTAATATAACAAAAATGCCACAGAGTGGCTAACTAGTTTCTTTGAGAAATGCTGCCATATTGAGTACTCATTATCCATTTCTGATGATGGCAAATCAAGCCTTTAGCAGTGGCAGTGGCATGGTCAGGCTTACTGAGGAGGAGTACACATTGCTGGGCCCACGCACAGCTCTCTGCCCCTACTATCATGGACACACTCTCATGGGCCCATTGTACTACTTTTAGAGTGTCCTTCTAGTTTCTGAGAGCCTCTCTGCAGTGGAGGCTCTCATATACACATTACCATGAAACACAAAGATCAGCCTCTATTATACCCATTCCTTAGATTAATCCATACATCTCTCCCTCAGATCTGCTCCTCTAATTTTGTTTCTTAAGGTCCTTACCCAAATAATTTACCCCAAAATAGGAGTCTGAATATATCTGTATTTCAGTCCACTTATCCTTATATACAAAGTAAATAGCCAAGTTTCTGCTCACAGCTCTAGGCTGTGGAGGATTTCTTTTTACCACTATTAATTAGAGTGGCAAACTGTTCACTTTGGGGTAGTCCTGTTCATTTGGGGCTAGTACGAACATACTGCATAATTTACAGATGAAAATATATGATAAATTTAACAAGTTGCTTAAAAGTAATCAGAGAGGTGGGGAAAAGGTAATTAGTAGCTTGGCACAGTGTAGACAACACAAGATCGACTATGAGTTGATAATGTTTAGATCTAAGAGATGGCTACAATAGTGTGCCTTATATTCGTCTTTCTACTTTCTACGTAGTTGTAATATTTCAGGATGAAACATTAAAAAAACTTCCTAGTATACTAAGTTCTAGCAAGCATGCAGTGAAACTGCTATATTCATGTTCAATGATATGGGAATAAATCATCATCTTAGCAGTTGGTATATGAATTATTTTGTAGAGGAAGCCTTACTCTACAGAGAAAATAAGACTCATATAAAAAAAAATGTTGTGTGATTAGTGATATGGTCATTTCTTTATGTCACCACAAAAACCTTAGTAAAGCTATAAAAAATATTCTTGGTGTGTTCAGATTTTCTGGGAAATCTGATGAGTGGACTAAATTTGGAATTAAGGTTAGGGAGGTATGAAAATATAATCAGTAAGGCAGAAAAGGATGACAGCTGGCAAATGGACTGTACAATGTGGCAGATAGTCTGGAATGATAGCCACCATCAATTCATTCCCTCTGTGTAAGTACTTGCTACCTTACAATCGAGAAGTAGAGTCTATTTCCTCTCTCCTTGAATTTTGACTAGTCTAGTGATTTACATTGACCCCTAGACTATGACAGAAGTGGCACTCTACCTAGACTCCCAGAGGTGTGGCAGCTTCTGCCATTCTTTTCAGAGAAAATCAACAACATTGTAAAAAATCTGAAGCGCCTGAGACAACCAAGTTGTCAGGAAGCCCAAGCTAGCTAGGTAGAGAGTCCACATGGAGGAGAACCAAGGAACCGTCCAACACCTGAGCCAGCTCCTGGCCATTTGAACAATAGCAACAAAGGCCCCAGGCATTATGCAACAGAGTTAAGAAGTTCTTGTTTACCCTGCCTCAATTCTGGACCCACAAAATCATGATTAAATAAAATAATTGCATTTTAAGCTACTACTTTTGGGGATACTTTGCAAAGCAAAAATAGACAGCTAGATGTCTAACAATAAGAAAAGTAAATTATGGTACATTCAGTAGATAAAATTTTATGTATATTTTTATGAATAATTGAAGTGAAAACAATAGTAAATTCTTACAAAGTAATGATAGATGACAAATTGGTATGTAAGATTATGTATGCACTCTGATAAAAATCAAATATATATCTCTATATATCTATATCTATCTGTATATATATACACATATATACATATATATATATACACACATATGTGTATATATAAAATAATGGAAACAAATATAGGAATATTATATCAATCATCTTATATTTGTGTTTACAGTTGACATTAAGTAAATTTACTAAATATATAATGAAATGAATTTATTTTTATTTCATAAATATGGCATCTCAAACACTATGCTCACTTACTTGTTTCATGCCCAAAGATTTATAAACGCTTTGTGATTGTGTGGCACCAGGATAACAGGAAAAGAGCCGAGCCTGGAAAATAAGCAGAAAAATGATTTACATTTTCTTTCTGAATCATGCCTTGGGTGGGTAAAATCTCCTATAACAAAGTGCCTGACCTAAGGTGGACTTTGAATAAATATTGGTTAAAAAGAAGGGAAAAAAGGAAGAGGGGGAAAATAAAAATGTTTAGATTAAATAAAAATGTTCAGATTTCAAAGAGGAGGTACCCTAATATAAAAATGTACCTCAAGAAAGGTACCATAGACTTAATATAATAGTAGCTAATAAAAAATTATTCAGTGTAAATTAATATAGGATATTTTTCTTTTATTCATAGTTGTATTACCAGCATTTGTTTTAAAATTATTTTATTGAACCATAGAAAACATTTTCCCACAGAAACGATCCAACGAAGGTACTATGCCAGAATGAGGTTTGGCCTTAGAAAGGAGCCATGAGATTTCCTACTGGTTACAAAACTTGCAGAGGTCCAAATAGTCATCAAATCAAGCTAATCACAAAGTCATTCGCATATTTTCTGGCTTCATGGTGAGACTAGGTTTAAAAATCGGTTGGAGTTATTAAAGTATGTACCTTTAGCAACATTTTTGACACTCCCAGGATCTCATAGATTTACTAGTTTACAAGTTATAACTGAATAAGACATTTTCTTTATTGATAAATACACGTGGAGCCCTTTCTCTAGAGAGTAACATAGTGTATAACATTTAATTTTCATTTGGTTTGTCAAAAATTAATTTACAAATAATATTTCAGTCACACAGCTGTTCAATCAATAACTGTATATTGATTAAATATGACTAGTCATTAGAGGTATCTAAGCTTATAGCTCTCAAAACAAATATCACTAAAAGTAAAATGAACTTGAAAACATAATTGAAACAGATTAAATATATATCTATATGTAATTAATCTATTATGGTATAAAATTCACATTCATTACAAAACTAATTTCTTTTATTTATAAACACATGGTCTTCTGAACTTGGGATCACAAGGTGTTTAGAGGCTCAAATATGGGCTTTTTACTGGATCCCTATCCTGGGATCCACCACTTACGTGAATTCAGGGAATTTAACTTTTCTGTGCCTCACTTTTCTCATCTTTGATACATGGAAAATATTAACTTCCTCCTAAGTTTGTTAATGAGATAAAATATGAGCCAATGAGAGTGTTTAGTAAGTACTATTCTGGGATTTAGTAAGTACTCAATAGATACTAATTTTAATTACACCCAGACTGATTCAGAGTACAATCTTTCCATGAAGGGAACTGTGAAAAGACAATCATAGTCTTCAATGAAGCAGATTTACCTGCTCTCTGAAGACAGTATATTATGAGGTACTGGCTTCAACTATAATTTCTCTCACCCCCTGGAGCATTACCTCCTGCTTTGACATTTCTAATATTCCCAAGCTTATAGACAACTTGCATATTCAGTCTCTGGAGAACAACTTCTAATTGTTTAAAGTACCTAAAAGACAAAACAAAGAAACAAAAAAGCAACGCATTTAGTAATCTCTTTACTTAGTAAACCCAAACTGGAAATTTGAACTATACAAAGTGTTGTTAATTTGGAGTATGATTTTCAAATACATAATATTTTTAAATAGTAATATTTATGTACAGATATTTTATTATGATTTTATTATATGTCAGTCAACTGGAAGAGGAGCAGTAGGGAACAAAACATGTGTAGTGACTTTCCTAAAGTAATGCAAAACCTGGATAATTCCTGAATTCTTAAATCCCTGAACATCTTGCCTGGTTATGTGCTTAGGTATTTTACATCCCACATCAAAAGTCTTAAGTTCAGCTTGTTTAATGTGATGTGTGGCCAGGCTTAGCAAACATCTCAAAAGTTTGGATTTTCTGATATAATCATTTACCAAGTAGTATTATATTATTTAATTGGAAAATCAAGCTATCTAATTTGTTTTCTGATACTTGTATCTTCAAACCCCAATACGAGTGAAAGACTATTATTAAAACAAAAACAACACAAAAGAGAGAATTACAGAATTTCTTGAAGCCATTTTCAAGAATCCTTTGATTTGGTTGTATCCACACTGTTTTATAGCCCAATTAGGAAGCTTGCTTCTCGAATTCCCATAGGACCCTTTTTTTTTTTTTCCTAACAGAAAAACTACTTTGAGGATAAATTCATTTCAACTGAACATTAAATAACCTGGAAAGATCAAACTGCAAAAAATAACAAACTGCAAAAATAAAAATGCAAAGAGTACTAGAGCAGTGCCTCTCCCCAGAATGGGCAAAGCAAGAATTGAGAGCATGATTTCTAAAATAATTCCTGTTTATTCTGAAGGCTGCTTAAAAACATTGTAGTTCACTAAGTGTTTGTTTATAATCACAGTGATCTCAAATGTTTATATAATGCTCTATGGATATTCATATAAATGTGCACATGAACTGTTAATACATGCCTAGCTTTAAAGACTACATTTTTTTTTTGTCAGAAACCACCCACACATAGTAAACCACCTTGGGCTATTGTGCATAGAAAAAACATATTTGGTTTGTGTGGGAAAAATTACATATCCTGTTCTTTAATAAAATGATCTTATTGAATCCATTCCTGAGCAGTAAAGAGCACCCCCTACCCCAGAGTTGCTTTCCAAAGCTCAGATATTATCCATTACCTTTGGTTTTTTTTTCCTATTCATTTTCAACTCCTGTCCCTATAGAATTATATTCTTCCTCCTCTTGAGCTTATGCCTAGAATGTGGTCCTTCAACTACTGTGAATGAGCATAGGGAATTAGTTTATCATATGCAGTGAGTTGTGTTGAATAAGTAGCTGAGAGCTTTTGGTATCACAATGTCATCTTTCCTGTAAATTTCTCAAAGTCATCTTTCTATTTAATTGAAATTATGTCACTTTTCCTGAAAATAAAGTTCACAGAACATGTGCAAAACAAATTGTATAAAAACAAATGCTTTCAGGAAACACCATATTCTACTATGAAAACATTGGGATCTTATGTGTAACTATACCCAGTGAAATACTTAAGTATTAGTGAATTTTTAATTTAAATTCCTGAAAGTAATTTATCCATTTACTTGTTTAACAACTTAATTGATTCATTCAGAAAACATTTAATGAGAACTCTGATAAATGCTGGTGATAAAAAGATTAAGAACAATCCCTGTCATGAAAGAAGTGGAGACTTTGATAATTCATCTTAAAAATCTACATTTTCTATTCCAGTGAATAGTCTGTGTGGGTATACATGGGTATGAATGAACATTTTTGTAAGTAAGACTCTAAACCATAGGGCATAAGCTTTGGTGTCAGACCTGGTTACAAGTTCAACTCTGCCGTGAAAGGCTGTATGAATTTGTGAGAGGTGGATAACCTCTAAAGCTCAATTTTTTCAATTTGTAAAGTATAGATAATAGTGGCACCCTTAGTACCCATCACTAGAAATATAAGCCACTTCCCATGGCTTTCTCATTTATAGATGTCAAATATATGATAATGTTAGTGTCAATATGTATAAAATATTTCAAAATGTATTAGCTAATAACTGGCTTCTTCTTAGGATGTGGAAAGCAGGAAGCAGTATTGCTCCTACCCTACCAATAGGAAAAAGACAAAATGATAACTTTTCTTATACCTATCATGTTGATGAGATTGTGTGACAACCAACTAGCCTGAAATCTAAAGAAATACATGAGCTTCCAAGGAGATATGGGTCTCAAACACTGATTCACTGGGAGCAGAGCAGGGGAGGATGATAGGGCAGGTAAGGAGAATTCGGCAAAAAGTTGTAATGCATTGCTAAAGTGTAGGCTAACATGAGAATATAAAAGCCCTGGGAGCCAAAAACAGTACAGTCTACATTCACTCATATGTTCTCCTCTGAGAATTTCTGCCAGGTCCCATGAGAGAGAGTAGAAACAGAGAGGACTGGAGAAAGCCTACCTCACAGTGCAAGGAAGGGAGGGAGAGCTGTCACTGTTAGAGAAAGCAGAAACCCTTTCCAGATCCTTTTCTCCTATGGATCAAGAGCCTAAAGTTGTGAGAAAGCTCAATCTCTGTTACTTCAGGGTACAGGTGTAGACCCAATATGATTGGCAAAGGAGAAGTAGAGAATTTCTCCACTCCTGAGGGAAAGTCAGGAGACCATAGGCGTGACAGATCATTAGACATCTCCTAGCACTGAGAGATGGGCACAATACCTGAGAAAACCTCTTGCCAGATACAAAGGGACTGATATAGTAAAGACAACAGAGAATCCTTCTGTTTTTCACCACTAAGCTAGCAAGCATGAGTAACCAATACGCCTCTGAGGGAAGGGCGAGAGCACAAAGAGAGACTCTCTCTGAAGTGTAGGCACAGAGGGACAGCCTAATACAGATACAGAAATATTGAAAAAACCCTTCATGCTCAAGAAATCTGAAGTCAGTGGAAGACCGAAGGTAATTAAAGCAATGACAAAAGGTAAACGCAGCTAACTTTCTGACCAGATTGACTCATTCTCATACTAATAGCCAAGCAGAAGAAAGCTCATGCCAATTTCTAGGCTTAAATGCTATTGACAAATCCTACAAAGCATATTGTCTGATCATGGCAAAATGTAACTAGGAATTAATAAAAGTAAATATGAAAAATAATCAAATATTAAAAAATTAAGAAATGCACATAACTTGTGGGCTAAAAGGGAAGTCTCAAGGGAGTTTTTGAAATATTCTAAATTGAATGGAAATAAAAACACAACATCAAATTCTTGTAATATAATTAATTCAGTACTTCAAGAGAAATCTATAGCATTAATTGCTAACTTTAGAAAAAAAGAAGAGACTGAAATCAAAATTTCCAAGTCAATAAACAAGAAAAAGGAGAGTACATGAAAACACAAGTAAACATAAGGAAAGAAATAATAAAGATAAAGGCATAAAACAATGATATTGAAAATAAAAAGCAATAGATAAAATCATTAAACCCAAAAACTGGTTCTTTGGAAAAAAATACCCAAAAGAAGATAAATTTCTAATCAGATTTAGCAAGAAAAAAAGAGAGTAGACATAATTTCCAATATCAGGTAGAAAGAAATGAGATCACTAAACAACACACAGATATTAAATTAATAAAGGAAACTTATGAACCACTTTATGCCCATAAATTTTGGTAACAGATGGAATGGACAAATTCCTTGAAATATATAAACCACCTATGCTCACTCAAGAAAAACAGACAACATGAATAATC
Organism: Aselliscus stoliczkanus; assembly: GCA_033961575.1. Taxonomy (NCBI): domain Eukaryota; kingdom Metazoa; phylum Chordata; class Mammalia; order Chiroptera; family Hipposideridae; genus Aselliscus; species Aselliscus stoliczkanus. The sequence continues at coordinate 53,492,504 of CM066728.1, read as the reverse complement.
TTATATCTACTAAATTAATTCAATTTGTAGTTAAAACCTTTTAATAAAGAAAACCCTGGGTAGAGTCACAGATGGCTTCACTGGAAAATTTTACCAAACATTTAAAAAGGAACTAATGTAAATTCAATGCAAAATTTTCTATAAAATAAAAGAGAAGGGAATGTTTCCCAACATATTTTATGAGGCTGGCATTACCCCGAAACCAAAATCAAGCAGTGCCTTTACAAGAAATAAACCTACAATCTAATATCCCTCATGAACACAGATGCAAAAATACTCAAAAACACTGAATCTAACAATATATTAAAATGTTAATATGTCACGATAAATCAAAGCAACTCCATCATACCAACAGACAAAAAGATATAATAATCTCAATCAATACAGAAGAATCATTTAATAAAATACAAAACTATTCATGATAAAAACTCTAAGCAAATTAAGACTAAAATGGGAACATTCTCAGTCTATTAAAGAGCACCTAGATAAATAAAACTTATAGTTAACATCATACTTAATATGGAAAGACAATTAAGTATAAAAAGAAACAAAGTTGGGCAGCTCATATTATGACTTTAAGAGTTATTTTTAAACTATATTAATCAAAGTAGTGTTATATTGGAGAAAGAATAGAAATATAAATCAATTGTGAAGAATGGAGAATCCAGAAATAGACCCATACATAAATGATGAATTGATTTTTGGCAAAGTTGTAAAGACTATGGAGAATAGATGGTCTTTTCAACAAGTGATGCTGAAACTGTTGGACACCCATAATCAAAATAATTAACCTCAAGTTATACCTTGCACCCTAAACAAAATTAATTAAAAAGGAATCATATACCTAAATGTAAAACCTAAAACTAGATACGTTTCAGTAAATCATAGGAGAAAATCTTTGTGACCTGAGTTAGACAAATATTTATTAAATATAACTCTGTAAACATAAACCACGAAAGAAAAAATTATGATAAAATGGATTTTACTAAAATTAAATACTTTGCTCTTCAAAAGATTGTATTGAGAAATGAAAAGACAAGGCAAAGATAGCAGAATATATTCATAAAACAGTTCTCTGATAAAGGAATTGAGTCCGGAATGTATAAAGAACTCTCAAAACTCAGTTATAAGAAAACAAACAAATCAATAAAACATGGGCAAGATATTTCAACAGACACTTCACTGAAGAAGAAATAAAGTTGGCAAATAAGTATATTAAAAGATGCTCAACATCATTAGTCACAGGGAAATACAAATTAAAACCAAAATGACTTTAAAACACCCCAAAATGATTATATGGTAGGAAGAATTCTTAGATGGCCATCTAGTGACCATGTCCCTCCTCTCCATGAATGTGGGTGGGACTTCTAACTAGAATGGAATAGCACTCCCATAATTAGGTTACAAGGTGAAGGGATTTTGTAAATACATAAGATCTTTCATCAGTTGACTATGAGTTAATCAAAACTCATATGGGCCTGATCTAATTAAATGAGCTTTAAAAATAAGGTTTAGTAGTCAGAAACAGAGGTAGACAAAGAGACATGCGGCTGTTGGCTTCAAAGAAGAATTAAGGTGCCATATTGGGGCCTGTGACGGGGAGACCTCTAAGAGCAGAGTGTGACCTCAGGCCAACAGCCAGCAAGAAACCAAAGACCACAGTTCCACAGTGCAAAACACTGAATTCTGTCAATGACCTGAATGAGCTTGGAAGAGGACCCTGAGACTCAGGGAAGTTGCAGTCCTACTGACATTTTGATTTCAGTCTGGTGAGACCTTGAGCAGTGGACCTGCTAACCTGTACCTAGTCCTGTACCACAGGAGCTTTGAGATAATAAATTCATATTGCTTTAAGGTGCTAACTTTGTGCTAATTTGTCATTCAGCAATAGAAACTAATATAAAATACCACTACACACTTATGAGAATGACCAAACAAAACAAAAAACTGACAATAGCAAGTGCTGTTTGCAAGGATGCAGGGCAACTGGAACTCATACATTACTGATGAGAATGAAAAATTATACAAATAGTTCACAGAATTATTTGGCAGTTTCTTATAAAGCTGTATGTACACTCACCATATGACCCAGTAATCTATGCTTGGGTATTTATTCAAGAGATGTGAAGATGTATGTTCACACAAAAACTTGTAGGTGAATATTTACAGTGGCTCTATTCATAATGTAAAAAACTGAAGATAACCCGAATGTCCTCCAGTTGGTGAAAGGTTAAACAAACTGTGTTACATTCATAAGATGGACACCTGCTCACCCATAAAAAGGAATGGACGCTTGATACTTACATGAAATGGCATTGATGGTTTTCAAATGTTTATGCTAAGTGACTCAAAAGTATATTTATTGTGTGATGCCATTAATTTTTCATTTCAGAAAAGGCAAAATTAGAAAAAAATAAGACAGATCAGTGGTTGCTAGAGATTATAGTGATCAGAAATATTGATTACAAAGGGGCATGAGTAATTTTTGATGGGGTGACAGAACAGTTCTAGACCTTGATTAAAAATCTCCATATATGTATATCAAATATGTTTTTCTGAGCCTACATAGTATATATTACTCCCAATTTAATGTTGTATGACATATTTTCCAAGCAAAAATGAGAATTTAGTATAAATGTATAGCATGTTAAATTTCTGGGGTTTTTGACCAAATTTGATGAAATATTAGATTAATCCATTCCAACAGAAAATTAGTCATTTGGTAAATAATTGATTAGCAACTAATCTACTTAAAACCAGACTTGTCATGCAGCACTAAATTTTAGAAGCACTGATGCCCCTGGGAACACAAAAGGCCCACTGAAAACCATCCACTTGACAGAGCTTGACTATTGTTTCTTCTTCCTTACTTGGTCACATTTTTCCTCCACGCTGATGCTTTTCACTAGAATCAAACTGATCATTTTCTTTAATCCTTGTTCCACTGGTTAGTCTCTCCTCAAAACTATTTTTTTTTAAAGATTTTATTGAGGAATTGGGGGAGGGGTACAGCGTTGGGGAACCAGGGAAGGGGAACAGACAAGTTGCTGTCTTTTTGTTCTTCAGTCTAGTTGCGGAGCACGTTGTTTCACCGGCCCATGTTGGTATCGTTATTGCGCTCTTCCCAGATGAGGAAGATCGGTTGCCGGAGTCTGGATGGGCGCTCACCATGGCTATTGGCAGCTCACACCAGCTGCCATCCACTCACTGTAGCCTTTGGCAGCCCACTGCAGCAGGGGCTGCAGCCTACACCGTCGCCAGGGTTCAACAGCTCCAGGTGGAGCTGTTGTTCACCATCTTAGCTGTAGAGGGCAGTGTCACTGGCCCTCATATGTGGGATCTGAACCAGGGCCGCTGGCATCCCAAGCCAGCTCTTTACCAATGTGCCACTCGGCTGGCCCAAAACTAATTTTTAAAATAATGCTCAAAGCTTTGGGGATATTGAATTCTTCAAATTTAATTTTCCTCATTTTGTTTCTTATTTATACTCTGTAATATATATATATATATATATATATATATATATATATATATATATATATATTTCAAATTGAGACAGACCTTGAAACATAACGTGTCTTTATATAGCTGTGATACACCCACTCAGAAGAAAACAATTCATGAACATGGAGTTTAAAATATATCCTAAAATTCACGCTTCATGCTGTGCCAGTTTAACACAAACATGCCACATCCCTTGCATTAATAAGTATGGATGATGACTGATAGAAGAACTTCATAAGATTGCAACTTGAAATCAGTTTATAGATCAGAAAATAATTTGAGTAATGAAATTTAGCTACACGGAAGAATTGTATCTGTACTTATTCACAGATAACCAGAATCTATAATTGATGCATTACACATATGGAGCAATAGGCAATTATGCCATTTTACTTTCCCCTGTCTTTCTAAAAGGACCAGAATATCCTTTTTAAATATATTTTTTCCTTTAGAAGTTCATTGAAACAATAATTGCAATGAACATAGGCACACATATATCTTTACAGATAAATGTTTTCAGATTTTGGGAGTAGATACCCAAGGGCGGGATTGCTGGGTCATATGGTAATTCTATTCTTAATTTTCTGAGGAACCTCCACACTGCCTTCCATAGCGGCTGCACCAATCTGCATTCCCAACAACAGGATATGAGGGTTCCTTTATCTCCACAGCCTCTCTAAAACTTGTTATTATTTGTCTTGTTGATGATAGCCATGCTAACTGGTGTGTGGTGATATCTCATTGTGGTTTTATATCTGCATTTCTCTGATGATTAGTGATGTTGACCCAAGACATGGAAACAATTAAAGTATCCTTGGATAGATGATTGAATAAAGAAGATGTGGTATATATACACAATTGAATACTATTCTGCCATAAAAAATATGAAATAGTGCCATTTGTGACAACATGGATATATCTTGAGATTATTATGCTAAGCGAAATAAGTCAGACAGAAAAAGTAGAGAACCATATGATTTCACTGATATGTGGTATGTAAAACTGAAAATAACAAAAGAACAAGAAAAACAAAAGAAGAGACAAAAACTCATAGACACAGACAATAGTTTAGTGGTTACCAGAGGGTAAGGGGGAGGGAGATGGTAGATGAGGGTAAAAGGGATCAAATATGTGGTGATGGAAAGAGAACTAACTCTGGGTAGTAAACACACAATGTGATATTTGGATGATGTATTACAGAACTGTACACCTGAAACCTATGTGACTTTACTAACAATTGTTACCTCAATAAACCTTAATTTAAAAAAAAAAGAAACGATAGTTGAGTGATATTCATGGGATGAGAAAACAATTTTTTTTTAATTCTGACTACCTAACAATGTCTCTCATTCATCACCAGTGAGTTGTAGGATTATTCAAGTAAAAAGTAAAACAAAAAAAACACAATATTTAGAAAAGAATATTAACATTATATGAATCTGAAACAAAATCACTTTGTAGATTTTGAAATCTGGTAATGCTCCTCACTAACGAACCCTGAAAGAGAATTTTCATATAGAAAAATAAATAGTAATCAGCATTTTGTGTCAGTGCTATTATATAAACTATTATATAACAACAAAACTACTAAGATACACCAAATTATATTTACGTTTTAGTCTCAATTTCTCTAACTGATTTCCCAATATAAATCACTAAATATTTTGAAGAGTCTGCCAATTTTCAAGGTGTCCTCCAAGTTGAATCCAGGAACAAAATTGTTTTCTTTATTTTATTCCTGTGTATCTTAAATCAGGAGAGTACAATTCTTTTTGGAATCAAAACAAAACAGATTGTGGAGTGTAGCATAGGGAATCAAGTCAATGGAATTGTAACAGCTATATACAACGTCAGAAGGGTATAGATTAGGGGAGAGGGGTTATCACTTTGTGAGGAGTGTAAATGTCTAGTACATTGTTTTGCACACCTGAAAGTCATTTTTTAAAAAAAATTATGGAAGTTCTAACTTCTCTCAAAAACTTTAGCAAAGGCTGCAACACACAGAACAATGAGAGGTGGTATTTGCAAGTGTGGAAATAACAGAACATGGATGATATCAGCACTAGAAGATTGTGAGACTACCCATGAACTGAATGCATAGAGCAGAAGTTTGGAGTTGGACAATGTAAATCCTCAAGAATTCACAAATTCCCTGGAAGCACATAGATACATGTCGGGACAGGCTAATTGGAGCATGGTGATGTGCACTGACTTCAGAGTTACAGGCATAATAAAGGTAATTCCCCTGACTAGTGGCCAGATTGAACAGAAACAACCACAATATGAAACTATTTAGTGCTTCTTGTGTAACTTATATGGAGTTTCTCATATATGCAATATTTTTCAATAATATAGCATGTTTATGAATTCTTTAGTAACACCTCTCAATTTCTAATCCAAAACAGCAGAGAATATCTTAATTAGGACCATAGAATTTATTAGAATAACACAGAAGAAATTAGAGACATTTTTTCAGACATTTTAGAAGAGATGATTTTGGAGCAAATCTAGGCTCATTAGGTGAATATTTCAGAAGGTTGATCCAGGGATACTGTTTTGCTGCCGTATTTGTTTATTACAATATTTCTATTGGATTCACAACAATCAGTATACTTCCTCTGTTTCTCCACTTGGCCAATCTTATTATGCTTTACACCCTGGCTTCAGCAATACTAAAAGTCTTGCCCACTCCAAAATGTTCAAAGGTTAGTGAGCATTCTTTGAGTGATTGCCTTTTTTTCAGGCAGCTAACCCACTAAAATCCCTCATACTGTCTGGTGACAATCTCTGTGAAGCTTTTTTTGATCCTTCATAATTAGAAGGTATCTATACCTATATAGATATCAACATATCTATATATATGTACATAGATAAATTCCCAGCACTGGCATATTATTTTAAGAATTCAATGACTATGTCATGAATGAATGAATGAATGAATTAAATGGTGCAACTAATAATTATCAGAATGACTGTATATTCTTGGTCAATATGTTGATTTCCAAGGAGAAAGCTCTTCTGTTTTCTTTGGCTGCCATCTCATCAGTACTCATGGCTGTCTCCTGCACATTAATAGTTACACAAATAATACACACTTTAAAATACATACACTGATCCTTATTGGCACTGACATTGTCACCCTTTGATCCCCCACCACTTTGCCATTTTACAGTGGCCAAGAGTTTCAAAGCTTGGGCTGAATGGTGGTTGAACCTTTATACACACAGAGCTGATTTGTGTCATACAGGTATGAATCCGACTTTTCATTGCAGGGCATACTCCATGTTTAGCGTACAAAATCCAATAACACTGAGTGCAGTCAGTACCACTTTTTTTTTTATTCTTTACCTTGCTTTTATTAGTCATTTTAGAAAGTTTTATGACATGCTTAAAAGTATTGAGACCCACTTTAATAATTTAGTAACTAATATGCATATATATATATATATATACACTATTTTGTTTACAAAGGCATTCTAATAGCTATGCCAATTTTAAAATAATTACTATTTACAGTCTGCAATTTAAATCTTTATGATATCAACTCATTTACTTCTCATCACAACTCTATTATGTAGATTCGATTAATATTCCCATTTAACAGATGTGGACTGTGGACAGACAGACTAAGAAACTTGACCAAGGTCGCAGGCTCCTATGTGGCAGAGCTGCAATTTGAAGTCATAGAACCTGACTCCAAAACCTACACTCTTTATCACTTCTAATTCTAAACAAGCATATCAATAATTGGTTTTACTTTTCAGAGTAGCTCTTTGTGGAGGTAAGTCTTGCTCAAAAGATTCTGTTTCCCATAACATTAAGTTCATTTGGCCTTTAGGAATTGTCTGCAGAAGTGGTTTGTTGGTCACAAAGCTTGATATTCTGTACATTCTAATATAACACTCATTCTCCTCCTTCCCTACTCTTTCTTTCTGCTCCTTAGCTTGGCTCTGCTCCTTTCCTTTACTCTGGTTTTTGGTCAACAGCCAACAGATGTCCCGTGAGTGTGACTGGGCTATAACTTGGGGCCAGTAGTCTCCCTCCCTCCTAATCCCCCCAGAGGAAGTGATGAAGGGCCACTCTGAGAGCAGAGCTTGGACCTTCCTAATTTAAGCAGAGTCCTTCCAGAAGCAGGCTTAAAAGGCAAGGTTGCATATTGGCTCCTTCTTTTTCTATGTGTGATAAATTGATAAGCCATCAGCAATTGACTGTAAGTCATTAAGTCAAGTCACCTTAAATTGAGAATCTCTGTTCTGTGGAGTTTGTTGATAGTTATAGTGGTGGGTATCTGTGGTGCTACCTGCTTAGTATCTTTATTACAGTAATAACACATTAATTTTATTTTGGGGAACATACTTCACCTTCATTTTTCAATTCCTATATTATGGTGGCCTAACCTCTGTAATTCAGGATTGCACATGTGACCTAGATTTGACCTGTGAGAAGTCAGGACTGGAAACTTTACGACAATTGTTGGGGAAAGAGGCTGCCAGAGTAGAAGACCAAAAGTGTTCAGAGATGGAAATATTCCGATTTCTTACATTACCCTTTGAGCTCCTAGGTTCTTATGTTCTTAAAGCCAATTAAATGCCCTGGACTTTTCAGTTAAATGTATTGATATATCAATAAGACAGATTAAAATAGTCTCTGCATACCAAAATAGGTATTATATGACTAACAAATAATTGACAGCACACATAAACCAATCAGATGATGTTCACTTAACTGTTATTAATTTGGCTTGAAAACCTTAGCTGATACACTTTTACTATGTATCTGCCAAACATATCTTTAAGGACATTTGTCTTTCAGTTTTTAGAGGAATGTTATAAAGTGAGAAAATTCTTATTCATTCATTACAATATGGACTAGACATCTACTATGAATTTGCTGAAGTATTTGGCAGGAGGATACAATAGTGAACATAATCAAACCCATTTTATGGCTTACTTGAAGACACAGACTTCTAACAAGGTGAACATCAACTACATAATCACACAAACAAGTGTAAAATCACAAATGTTAAAGAATTGCCACATAATGGTTTGATGGTCTATAAAAATAATAGAGGCACTTGACCTTATCAGGGAGGTCAGGAAAGACTGTCCTAGGTGAATGACACCTTTTTATGGGTCAGGCATGGGTTGCCCTGAGCAGCCACCCACTTCTCTTTCCATCATCCTCATGCTCATTTGACACAACCTCCACCTCCTTCTCCCCTTCTAGGAAAGAACCGTGGTGCCTCCTGGAGAAGGGACCTGGAGAATCCTCCAGAACTTTCCCAGGGAGCGATCTTGGGAATATTTGGGCAGGAAATTCTGGGGTCCTGAGTACCTGAGCTATCATCTAACTGAGGAGTTGAGGTTCCAACCAAGCTTGTCCCCTGAAGCCCAATGGACTCTGTCTACCTTGAGAGGGAGAGTGTGGAAGGAGGATCAGAGTGGGGGCCTCTGAAGAGGAGGACCCCGAGAAGGAGCCATGTTTGACCAAGTCCAAGGGAAGAATGAGCTCTGAAAGCAAAAACTGTGCTCGTAAGTGAGACAGAAGTACAGAGGAGGTGGGTAGCAGCAAGGGATAAGAAAACAGCATGGACCAGCATTTTAGTGAGAAAACGTGTTCTTCATTATTAGAAGGCCAGACAGTACTTCAAGTTTATATTTTTAAACATCCTAAACTACTCGTCTATGTTTTTCAAACATAAATATGCATATGAACATTCCAAAAAATAATAGTAGCAAATGCCGCTGAATATAGGTGGACTAAAATTGCTGCAAAATGTAATTTACACACCAAGCTATTGTCCCAAAATAAACAAATCTCACAATTACACACACACAGAGATGCACAACAAACATAATGCCCCCCTCCCACACACACACACACAAAGCCTTGGTTTGTTTTGAAAGAAATGATATATTCTGTATAGCTTGCAGCTACCTAATGATTCTGGGACTGGTTTAGCTGAGTGACAGTCACTGTGAATATGTCCATAGCCTATATAATGACATGAGCAATTTACCTGCACTTTTCTTCTTTAATTAAATAGCAATCAGTGAGTGATAATTTAGACACCCATGTATATGGGTGTATGAGAAATTATGACAGCATGATTTGCTAAACTTTCAGTATTAATCGTATGTAAGGCCCTAGCTAAATTTCTAGGTTTCAAGGCATTTAGGTCTACTGTCGAACTTGAAAGAATTTGTAGATCTAAGGCATGTATAGATTTATGAAAGGGACACATTAAACCCATAGACATGTAGGTGATTCAGTATATAAAGATTACTTTTTTCTAAATACTGGGACATGATTTCTCTACAATATTTTCTATTTTGACTCGGAATACTACAATAGTGGCAAGTTGGCTATGAAATGGTTTGCTCCTCTTAACCAACTTTATCAGTTGCTGTCATTAAGAATAAGCATCTTTCTTTTAAAAATGGTTGAAAGCACAAAGTCTGCAGAACGCTTTGAAAATAAAACCTTAAAACAAGTTTTTTTCCACTATAAAATACGTAGTGTTTTAACAGGATGAGATTTTTTTCTGATTTTCATTAGAAAATGTGTATACTCATCAGCCATTATCATAATATCAAGTTTATAAAATTTTGTCATTTAAATAATTTCTGTTAAAAATTCTAGTTTCCTCTTCTTATGTAAATAGTCTTAAAATTGCTTTGGAGCAGAAGCTCTCCAAATATGGTCTTAGCCTAGAGGTGTTTTTTTTTTTACAGAAATGTTCTTTTTTTTTTAGTTATAGTAACTCTCCAATGTAAAATCCATGAAGAACCAGTGAAAAGAGAATCTGAGAAATTCTTTCACTTTGATAAATCTGAAATGTTGGAACTTTCAAGTTTAAAATTTTCCCTGGGGCACTGTAAGAAAACTGACAGGAGATAAGTTTTAAAAGAATGTTATAACATTTAGAAGCTATAAATAAATTAAACAACATAGGTCATTGCATAAATGAGCATTAACTATTTCTATTAAACTTGAAATTTTCATGACCTACATTTTTTCATATTATATTATGAGGTCTATATTCATTCCCAGAACTTTTTTTTTTTTCTTTTTGAGAGCTACTAGAGCTTTGTGGAAAAGAGGTGAAGCAAGAAAAGGTTAACGGGGGTGAGAGTGAAGGACTGTGCTCCTGTCACCTTTCATTCATGACCCATTTCAAGGAACGGGTCCTCCTTCCCAGGACTGACAGGCACCTTGCATCACTCAAAAATGAAGCCACATTCGATTAAAGTAAGAAAGAGACATTTTATATATGGCAAAGGACGCTAAATCCTTCAAGGTGTAAATTGTACGCATATTTCTCCATCCGAAGTAATGGTAACAGGGATGACGCAGTTTCCAGCTACCAACGTGCCAAAAATGGCACTATTTTCCATCCCTTTTACATAGCCTATTTAAAGGGTGTTTTTGCTTTACAAAATTGTCCATGGTATTCACCCTCAGATTAAATTCTAAACTGATTTTTGTAAAAATTTCAAATTAAGAGCCAGGTAACAGCCAAATAACTCAAATTGCCATGTGCCCTACACTTAACTAAAACATTCCAGGGCAAGTGGGTCTTTAAGCCAGGAAAGCTATACAAATAATGATTATATTTATTTTAATCTCTGTGTCCTTCCTTGGGGTGAAAAAGGGCTGGAACATTTTGGGTACATATTTGTTGAATGGACGATGGAATAATCATTGGCTCTTTTCAAAGACAGCAACTAATAAATCCTATGGCAAAGAACAAAGCAGAGCCAAAGTATGCAAAGTGTAATGTTCAAAGTTCCAGAATGTCAACTTACTGAAACTTGAGTAAGTCATCGACTAACACTTGCAGGCTGTGTCTTCCCCTCTGTTCCTAACAACTCCCAATTTCATACGACTTGCAAATTCAATTAGCCTGCTCTTTATTCCTGTCACATAACCCATCTGACCTCCTCTGTCTTTCTGCTCCATTTCATCCTCCTATCCCCACAGACTCTCCTACGAACAGAGGAATACATTTTATAAGTCCTATTCATCTGCTCCAAGAAGAATTATGAGAACAAATAGTTATGTGCATTTTGGTAAATGAATAGAAAATTTCTAAAATGATTTTGTCTTTCTAATTATTACCTAATCTATGCAATAATCCAATAAATTTATACATGATTAATAAATGTTACACTATTTCTATGTGTATTTATTATATGTTATTATCATCTACAAATGGCCTACCACTTATAATTTCCATGTGGAGAATTTGATGTTACATGCTTGTAACATCAAATTCATATTCATATTGTGTATCTCAGTGTGCATAGCAAAAATAAATTTATCTTGGCTACTAAGCTACCTGTGTGGTTATAGGCCCAAATATTATTGTTAAATAAAAAAGTATTTATATGTCAGCATTGACCTTTTAATTAAATGGATATGGCCAGAGTCAATTATCTATTGACATGTATTTACATAGCAAGTAATTATAGGGTGAAGAGATTATTTCGGTTATAAAATCAGAGAGCAAGTCTCACAAACTTTAGAAATAGAGTAGCCAAGAAATCTGAAAGAACATGTAATTGCTGTTTTTAACTGGCATTTACCAAGGAAAACTAAATTCTTACGGTAAGTAATATTGTCAAGTGACTTGTAATTGAGGGCATTAGCATGGTTTTCATTTTCTTAATGATTAGGAGCCTAAAATCCCCCAAAATATTTATATTTTTACTAATATGTGAAAGAATTTCATAATATATTGGCCTAAAACTTCTTTGTACAGCTACTCTTCTCTATTGTTAGGAAGCTAGGGTATTTCTGAGCTGCCGGGGATGCAGTATGTGTGTGTGTGTATGTGTGTGTATGGGGGGGGGGGGTCATTTTGCTCACCCTAATTTTAGCCCTAAGGGAAGTACTTTATACCTTTAAATGCCATAGAAATAGTATTTCTTGAGAATTCTATGTCCAGTATTGACAAAAGACAGTTATAATACTATGGAAAATCATCAGAATATAATTTTTGACAATTTGAAGTTTTGATACATACAGGTTTTAATATATTGTACCTTTATATAAAGGTATCTGGATCCAGAGATCATATTAAATTGCAGAAGGAAACACTACCTTTCTTCTGTCCCTCCCCTCCGTCACTATCCTTACCTGAATAGTTACAAGTCACTATTCAGTTTTCCTAGTCTCTAAATTGTAAAACTCTTATGCTTACTAAGGTACAAAATAGCACCTATTGCTATGAATATAATGATTTAAAAATATTTTGAACACACATTTACTGAAGTTATTTACTCAAGGTACTCCTTAATTATTTATGTAATAATGGATGGCTGTGTCCAATATCCTATTGTTAACTTAGATTTTCAGTCGACTGTGAATTCAGATGCTTTATGTCACATGAAGACAAATGCTCCAGATTAACCCTCTCTCAAGCATGGTAATTTGTATGTCTTAATGGCTTACATATTGATGAAATTTGAGGGTGAGAATTAACCAATCTGAGCATCAAATTGGAAAGTCCTATCCAACTCTATGAGAAGAACAAACCAGGAGACTGGGAAGATGAGAACAGTAAAAATGGAAATGAAAAAGAAGCTTCAAACTGAAAACATGCCTTTTTAAATTATCACTAAATGATGGTTGAAGTGTGTGTGTACTTTAAATAATGCCACCATTTATGTGTCACTTGGAGAGGTAAAAGAGGCTCTAGTTAACATAAGGAAACACATTCAAATAATTGTAGCTCAAGATGAAAGCTCAGTCAAAGAGAATTCTAAGGAGAAAACTTTCTATGATCAGATTTACTAAGTCTACCAACACTTCCAAGAACTAAATCACAACAACCACAAGAGATGGAACAAATAATTTTGAGTACTTGCTAAGTGCCAGACAAATTTAGGGTATGTCAAATCTTTTAACTCATTAACCCTTTTATACAAAAGGGGAAACCAAAGCATAGAGATACAATTTTCAATTCTGAGGACCTTTATCCTTAAGCTAAAGTTCTGTATGTTTCTGCTTCTATCATTTCCAGTTTCACTTTGGTCCTAGCTGTACCTTTTCCTTTTTTTCATTTTGTTTACTTTAGTCTCCTTTTTTTTTTTTTTTTTTTGAGGGCAGTGTCACTGGCCCTCATATGTGGGACCGAACCAGGGCCGCTGGCTTCCAAGGCCAGAGCTTAACCACTGCGCCACTCGGCCGGCCCTCATTTTGTTTACTTTAGGAAGCCAATTTGTGGAAAACGAAGTTTGGTATTAATCTGGCTTCATACACTGAGGAAAAGGCTGAGAGAAAATATGCATTTAGTTATAAAAATATACACACACAATACATTGTTAAAAGTAACAGTGCCCTCCCTTTTTTTCCATCTTCTTTGCTTAAACACTCCTCATAAAAATGGTATTTCTTGGCAAGAGAAACCATTTTTCCTTTATGTCAGAGTCACTGTTAAGTTCACATTTGTGTTTGCAAGTTCTGTTTCCAACTTTCCACTCCAGTTCTATCCCCCACAGCTAGAAGAAATCACGGAATTTGCATATTGTGCTTATGAAGTAGAGTAGCTGCCTCAAAAAAAAAAACACCGAGAGGTTAGAAATCATGAATATACACACACGTTGTCGTGGAACCCTAATCCAACATATTTGTCCTCTACTTTTGTATATTTCTCTGCTTTCAATTAAGACACCTTATTAAATAGCATTCAAAATGTGAAAGCAAAGACAAGAGTCTGACAGAATTTCAACAGGTTCTGTGTATTCATACTGTATGTCACCTCTTAATTAGCAACCAAAATGCAACGAACAGATTGTACAGTTTAGCATCCTAGCCCAGCTCCTACACTTGCTATTTGTGCCTATACAGCATATTTAAAGAGACACCCCCTCCCCTCGCCCCGCTCTCCCTATCCAGTGGGATTTTCATACTTGCTCCATCCTTAGAACACAACCACCATCAACTTAAATGCCACTTCATGGATGTGTTAGCCTGCAGCAGCAGCTGGCATTACCAAGCAGTTGAAAGGACATTTTAATCTCCTGTTTAATGCATTTTTCTCCACCTGGGATAAGAAGCCAAAATTGCTGTTAGCAAAAAATGCCTTAGTCATTAACTGAAAGTGCCTTTTTTAAAAGTGTTCCATTACTCCCCTACTGGGAAATTTCAGACTTTATTAGCATTTTTTGAATTTGTATTAGTAGTACCTGAGTGGTAAAATGCTAACGGATGAACACTTAGCTATTTCCCACAGATTTTGCTTTTGGGCTCTCCTTGTATAGGAGCAAAAGAGAGAGAGAGAGAGAGAGAGAGAGAGAGAGAGAGAGAGAGAGAGAGAGAGAGAGAGAGAGAGAGAGAAAGGAGTGACTATATTCTATATTACATCCTCATGTAGCTCTCCAGGACTGAAGTCCGCAGTCAGAGGAATCATCTTAAATTTCTATATTCTAGTCCTGCAGAATCTCAAAAGAATGAATTTAGGAACCCTTTTTTTTTTTTTTCCTTAAAGGCAACTAAGAGGATAATAAACGTTTTTAAAATGCAAGTCTCGTGTATTTAAATCACATGATTGCTGGGCTGGTATTACCTTGCTTTGGTGATCAAACTGCATTGAATTCAGGCTATAAGAAAACAGAAATTCTCCCATCAAAACACTTGCTGTTAGTGAAACGGTTGGTCTGTCATTTCGGTACAAGAGAACAAACTTTGAGAAATAACAACCATTAAAGCAATGATTTAAATCAAACATAATTTAGACTGAGATTCAGTCACATTTTTGTTTGTTTTATTTTCTGCCAAACAGCCACTTGAATTTTAGAAAATTTCTGAAATATCAGGTATGTCTGATAGAGTTGTGGTTTGGGTTGGTGTAGTTTCTGTAAAGACTGCACTTCATAATGGGCTAAAATAAATAAATATATAAATGGAATATAGCCACTTGGGTCCCAAATTGAAAATATAT
Organism: Aselliscus stoliczkanus; assembly: GCA_033961575.1. NCBI lineage: Eukaryota > Metazoa > Chordata > Mammalia > Chiroptera > Hipposideridae > Aselliscus > Aselliscus stoliczkanus. The sequence goes on along the minus strand of CM066728.1, from coordinate 53,477,053 downwards.
TGAAATCTACCAAAATACTTGACCATCTAGTAAAAACTAAAGAAGAAAAATAGAAGGTCAAAACATTTTTAAGAGTAATGTAGCCAGTATTGATTTCTTGCTTTATTATCCTATTCACCCAATTGAGCAAGATGAGTGTCATCTTATATAACTGCCCTGGAGGCCCTCCTTCTGCCTGAAGTTTTCCTTCTGCTGCTTCCTGGTTGGTAACAGATTAAGCCAGCACCCCCTCCCCCGCCCCCTGATATACAGAAACTGTGGTTTCCTTAAGGTGTAAATGAAAAAGCAGCCCTTTTCTAATAAACCATGAAGGCAGCAAGGATAAAGAAAGACTACTGGATTTAAGAGGGATTAAGGCTAACAAGGCACAAGCCCCCCAGGATGTGTTTTCTGGGGAAGGATGGGACAATAGGGCACTAGGCCTGACTTCGAGAATACAGAAGAAATATAATGGGAAGAGAAAGGATTAGGCATTTTCTAAAATTGCTCCTTATTATTTGAATACTCTGAAGTCATTAAAATAACATTGAAAGTCACAAAATAGTAGCCTTCCAGTGGCTTGGCGTAAATATTCCATACCAATTAACTATATCCTTATTACATCCCTGACTAAGCCTGGACTGCAAGTGTCCAGTTTGGCTGGCTTATTAGAACATATAGGTATGTATGTGGGTAGATAGATAGCCAGATAGATGATAGATGATAGATAGATAGATAGATAGATAGATAGATAGATAGATAGATAGACGTTCAGATTCTATTGAGGTGTAAATCTTCCCAAAGCAGTCTCCTGAGTGAATCATCATCAAATTTGACTGCATCTGTTATGCAATATGGCTTCATTGTGCATTATTCAAAATTTTAATAGAGATTTTGAGAGCATGCAATTATGACTTCTCTTTTATAGTCTAATTAAAAAGCTTCTATAGTTAGAAGACCACAAACACATTGTAGCCTTTGGAATGGAAGTCAATGGAATACTGATGTGTACACTCCAAAGTCCCCCTCAAATTCAATACTCGACTACATGGGTATTTTCCAAGTTTTTAACTCATAAATTCCTTTCCCAGAAGCACATAATTTTGAGGCACACTCTTACTATTTTTTAAAATCTCTTTATACTTTTATGTATATATGGAATGTGACAAAAATATTATTTTAAGTAGATTTTTAAAAAGAATTTGTATTAGCATGTTAGAAAAGATTGTATTATAAAATCGATTTTCATATTCTGTCAAATTTTATAGCATGTAAAGACAAAACTAGACCTTTCCCACTTACGTTATTCATAGTATTTAATTTACTTTAATTTAGTTTTGTTATGAAAAAGTCTTATTTTAAACAAATTTATAAAATGACATCACATTTTAATTGGGAGACTTAGTATGTAGATTGAAATATAAGATTTTAAAAATCAAAATAGACAAAAATTCTTAGCTGAGGCCTGCGGCTGGCATGAGCTGCCAAGAGCGACCATGAGTGGCCGTCCAGTGGCCAGTGACGGATCTGCCTCACCTGGGAAGAGTGCAATGATACCAACATGGGCCAGTGAAACGACGTCCTCCACAACTAGACTGAATAACAAAAGGACAGCAACTTGTCAACTTGTCTGTTCCCCTCCCCCAATTCCCTAATAAAAATCTTAAAAAAAAAAAAAAATCTTAGCTGAACTAATATTTTGAACTTTCATATTTTTTCATTAAAAACTTTTTAAAATATAATTTTTGTGTTCTTTTCCCTCTAAATTAGGATTTAAAAAGAACTTAGGCAATTTGTAAGCACATGCCCACAAATGACACACAATTCATTAGAGAATCCCGATCTCATTACTCAACAGTATAAATCAGATATATTTATCACTACGTATTTTTCTTTTGACATTGGCTCTTGCAGGACTACAGACAGTTTGATTCTGATTAAGATGAAAGCAATTTAGGATTATGATTATATGAAAGCAACTGAAGAACTATATATAATATTATAGAATTATTTTCTCCTTAATCATCTATGTTCATCATCTTTGTTCATTTATGTTTTCTGTCTTTTATCAACATTATATTATCAGTAAAAAAAAAGAAATAGTATATGACTAGGAATAAAAATATGGTATTATATAATGGTCAGCCATCATAGTTTCTAGGGATTCTTGTGATTAACAAATTGAATGACTGTGTCACAACACCACTCATCACTTAGTTGATACACTCTAGGATCTGCTCAGACTACTTCATTTCAGAGGTAGAAAATATTTAAATAAATTATCAGTTTAAAACTTTAAATGAAAACAGATATCATTGTCAGTATTAAAACTGTGTCTCCATATTTGTATTATGATAACATTACTGAAATTTCTGCGATCTTAAGTTCAAAGAACTTAAAATCCCCTAAGAGATATTAGAGTCTACTATGCACTATCATCCCCAGGGTCACATTTCAGGCAGAATACAAGACTGGATGAACCACAGAATTGTCTCACAGGAGCACTCTCTAATTCCTGTATTCAACAGATAAGTCTTGAGTTCCACTATGTATTAAGCCAGGCAGTAGGCTAGGATTTGAGGAGACAAAGAAGCCAGACTCCTAGTTTTCAAGCCACTCACTAGCTAATTAAGGCATCAACACGTAAACAAATAAGAGTAATACCATTCTACTAAGTGCTGTGACAGAAGTACTAATTGGACAAAGAGGATGAAAGCGAAAGGTATAAAGAAATAGCAAATTGTGCAGGGGAAAATTAAGGAAATTCTCACAAAAGAAATCACACTTGAAATATATCTCCAAGTATAAGCCAAAGTTCACTGGGCAATGATCATCTGGGAAAAGACATTTCAGCACAGAGAATGACATAATGCAAAGCAGAGCAGGGCTGTTTCAAAAGTTCTTTAAGTAAGCCTACAATTAAATATAACATTTTTTTAAATCAAAAGAGACAAAAATTCTTAGCGGAACTAATATTTGGTATTTATGTGCAGAAGTAAAAGTAACAATTGGAAGATGTTGTGAAAGACATGGTCTACCAGACAAAGAATTTGGATTTTATGTATAGGTAATGGAAAGATATTAAAGGAATTTTAATACTGGAATAAAATGATGAGGTGTGTATCAGAAAGATGATTTCTGACAAGCAGGACCCTTTCTACCCTTTACATCTTCCTTCCCTCTAACCCTCCCATCACCAATACCTGATGAGAGAAGAGTGAAACTATAGAATATTGATAGCATTCAATCTGATTATGTGGTTATTTGGTGGGGATAAAAATAGGTTTGAATTAATCTAAACACAGTAGATTTTTTAACTTATATGTTCAGTGAACAGTTGGAGCATTATTGTTGATATTTTTTGAGATGCTTATCCAGTACTCATTTATATAATTTTATTTACTTTTCAAGTAATCACAACTCACAGCTCTCTCCCAAGTATCAAAAACAGTAGTCATATTCAACCTGTATAATGTTAAGGAATATTCACCATTTTAGAGTTTTCTAAAAACTTATTTATCTGAAATTATAACCCAAAAAACAAATTTTTAAATGAATCCACAACATTATAGATCTAAGATTAGAAATAAAAAATACAATGCATGTATTCATTATATAGATGTATGTGTATATGTATTAGATATGTATGTGTATCCCATTTTTAAAATTTTAATTCCTTCATGTAAACAAACATTGATGTTTGGTTTCTGGGTACCCATGGGGACATGGAGGGCAATGAGACATAAATGTGTTGAGTAGAACACTTTGGTGTTTGAGCAACATATTTTAACAGAAAATCTTTACTATGAATCAAGGTCGTAATGAAATGTTCAAAACCTTAAGGATTTTTCCCTTGTAGCAGACACTTATTGAGTTACAGACATATGTCAAGAACTGTTATGTACATTCCATGCAGTATGTCTAATCCTCACAACTCTTAGAAAGGAGTTGTATCCATATTTGAAGATAAGAGAGCTAAGAGTCAAGGAAGTTATAAAACTTTTCTAAGAGTTTTCTCTTCTCGTTTATACCCCCTGGTGAGATTCTGATCAATAGTATTTTCTCTTGTCTTCTGGATTGTAACTTTTGAATTTCCTGATCTAGGTAGCAGCCTAACTCTGTCTACCCAGGTCTCATTTTGACATGACAGCTTGATTAATATTTTGCATTTTGTTTTGTACCACACAACCTGATTCTGATTTAATTGTGATCTCAACCTTGTGTTTGCTGTTAGTGTAAAGTCTTAATCTCCTTGGTCACCATAATAGAGGCAAAATAATTTGATCTCAACTTGAATCTGCTCAGTCACAGAAACTGATTTTTCTTAAGATCATTAATTTAGAGAGAAAAAAACATGAGTTCTAATATTCCATTTACAGTAGTGACACATTTTTAGGAAGCTTGATACAGAGATAATTAAACAGTTTTCAATTAAAATAAACACAGAAGAAATGGAAATATTTTCCAATTGATATCATGATTACCTAAAGGAGAAGATGGAAGAGAAAGACATGCAAAGCCAGAGAGACAGAGACAGAGACAGAGAGACAAAGAGAGAGAGAGAGAGAGAGAGAGAGAGAGAGAGAGAGAGAGAGAGAGAAGGCGAGAAAGAAGACAGATGGAAGGAGATTTTATAACATAGTAAGGAGCATGGAGTGAGGCAAGGCTGGATTTGAGTTCTGGTTCTTCCCTAATCTCTGTGTGATCTTGGGAAAGTTACCTAACCTCTCAAGAACACAGTTTCTCTTAAAACAGGATTAATTACCTATACTCACATAGTTGTTGTGAGGATTAAATGAGCTAATGTGTGAAAAGCTCCTAGCAAAAGTAAGAGTCCAATAAAAGTAAGAGCATAGAGAAAGACAAAATAGGTTCTGCAGAGTAAAGTGAACCACTCTTGATTTTATGTTTTGGGTTTAACAAGCATAGACAAGAGACCACTGAGGGGGAAAAAGAAATTCTCTGTAATTCAAAGACAATGGCTAGAGCTGTCTAATGGAAGAAGATGATTTGATCTTGGACACAGTTTCTTACCAAACCCTGCCTGGTAAGTAATAAGTCCTTGTTGAAGAGAAAATAAGATAGTTCTTATCTGAAATTCCTGGAAAAACAAAACAACATAAAACATGAATACAATGGAGAAATATCAAAATGATCTCCACAGTAGCTCTGTAGAAACTAGAGACTAGCATCTGAACTCATAAGAAGCAAAACATTCTAGTGGCCAAGTGGCAAAGTGACAATTGTTGTGTAGCAGAATTTAAAGTGGCACAGACATGCTTGTTGAATGTAGTATGAGTTTCATACATACTCATTAGATGCCAGTTGCTATGCCAAAAACTTTTCCAAAATTAATTCATTTAACTTTGTAAAATCTTGTGGACTATAACAATAAATAAATTATTGTTCTTGTGTTACAGAAAGGAAACCTGAGGCTTTTTAAGCAACTTGTGTATAGACATATGACTAGTAACTGGTGGAGCTCTTGACCCAGCTGAGTCTGAACCTACACACATGACATCTAAGATCCTCCCTGGGACGCTGTGCTTCTTCAATGGATTTGGTCAAATAAATTATATACTTCTCTAAGGTAAATTTATTAGAACAAAGTTTCAAATAAAATTTTCATCAGAAGTATTTGATTTAAACATTAAGACAATTTCTGTATTCTCCTTTTCTTTCTCTGGAAAAAAAATATTTTCTATCTTAGCCTTTCATCATTATGTTTTATCTATATACAAATCAAACCGTATTTTCACTTGCAACTCCCGAAATAAAATTCTTGAAAATACTTCAAAATATAGCCTTTTGAAATGCTAGAGCTACAGAATGTAAGATACATTTTCTAACACCAAATAATGATGGTTTTCTAAATAACAAATTCTGTGAGGAAACACCTAATGTAAAGCATTAATAAAAACACTTAATATCAAAAAATTGGTAACAGATATAATATACCATATTAGCAAATTTCCTGTTCAATTTTATTCTCCTAATTTTCTAATCTTTTAAAAAATTGAATGTTTTATTATTTAATAATTATTACAATTAGAGATAGGAAATTTAAACTTGAAGAATTACTTGGATTAAATTCTTTACTTTCAGTTTACTTATTTAGTATATATATATATATATATATATATATATATATATATATATATATATTAATTCTAGAGAGGTCCAAGACAGTGGAGTAGATAAATACTGTGCTTACCTTCTTCTGTGAACACATTAAGCTTACAACTAAATTAAAGAACCGTCAACCTGGAGAACTACCTGAAGTCTGGTTGAACAGAAGTTTCATAACTAAGAATATAAAGAAGTCACATCAATACTGGTAGGAGGGGCAGACATGCTAGATGGGCTGGTCCCACACCATGTGTATCAGTTGAGAATCAGGAAGGATATCTTGGCCATGAGGTCCCTCTGAGGAGTGGGAGATGTCAGCCCCATACCAGGCTACCCAGCCCAGACTACTGGTGCCAGGAAGAGGAGCTCCCATAACATCTGGTTGTGAAAAACAGTAGAGATTCTGATCATATGGGTAGGAGAGAAGGCTATGGGAAACCCAGACATCTTCTTAAAGGGCCTGCACACAGACTCACTCACAGACATTCACCCTCAGCCCTGACAGAGGGCGAGTGACTCAGGGGTAGTTGGAAAGATATGGGGAAACACTGAGTTGTGCAGCTTTGCGGTGAGGACTAAAGAGACAGTTGCCATTTTCCCTGTGAGTGGGCCTCCTGCAGTACAGCCGTCAGGTGAGCACCATCTTTCCTGTGTTGAGTCCTCTCTCATAGGCCAAATTCAAATCTGAATTGTTCTGGTGAGCTCTGCTTTGACCTTGCCTCCCCCAACTCCCCCAATGCCTAAGGCACTTTCTTGTGAGAGGCCAGCCCTGTTTACATTGCACTCTTTCTTGGAAAATTATCCAGGTCTGCAGGCCCAAGGGAGGCAGCAACTGGTTTTAGTGTGCTCTGAGACTTTTACTGAGTAGCTCCAAGCTCAGCACTGGCACCAAACAAGAATCTACATTAACTTGGTGACCACAACTCTTCCCACTCTAGTGACTCTCTGAGATTCTGTCTCACCCAACTTGCATATGCATGAGGATTTATCAATGGCTGGGCCTTAAGGGAGCTGGAAGATGGCAGAGGTCTGCAAAGTCTTCTGGTTCTTTGCCCAGTTACCCCATGCCAGTAAAGGTGGCAGCCATCTTTGGCTCACAGTGTGGCCTCTCTCACACACTTCCAGGTTTTAGCACAGGCAGAGAACAACTGCAGATCACTTTGTAGCTCCTACCAGGCATTACCCAGTCAGTCACAGGCAGTAGGTGACTTGAGCCTGCACAAAAGCCCCTCCTACAAGGCCCCAGAAATAACATACTTGGGAGGTTGGCTTCATACCACAGCAGAACATCACCCAATTTGCCCCACAAGCAGCACACACAAAGGGTGGTCTCAACAGGCATAAGAGTCCATAGGGGCAAATCCCTCTCAGTGGGGTAAGACCCCTGCATAGCAGCCCATAAGCTGTGGATATGGCCAAACCCCACAACCAATTAGACTGAGGGTCAATTTTATCCACAGACATGCCAAAAGCATTCATGGTTCCACTGTAACAGGAAGAAACTATGCTTACCCAAGAGACACTACTGGAGTACCCAGAGCATGTATCCAGAGAGACTGTGCCAGACCCCCACAGGATACCTACTACATAAGGCCACATGGCCAAGACTGGGAGATATAGTAGATCTACCTAATACATAAAAACAAACACAGAAAGGCAGCCAAAATGAGGAAACAAAAAAATATATCTTAAATGAAAGAACAGGAGAAAACTTCAGAAAAAAAATGAAACAAAATAGAGGCAAGCAACCTATCAGAGTTAGAGCTCAAAACAATGATTATAAGGATGCTCAAGGAACTTAGTGAGAACATCAAAAAAGAGATAGCAAGCACAAAAAATGACATAGGAACCATAAGAAAGAACGAGTCAAAAGCGAAGAATACAATAACTTAAATGAAGAGCACACTAGAAGGAATCACTGGAGATGATCTAATCAATGACTTGGAAGACAAGGTAGCAGAAAACACCCAATTGGAACAGCAGAAAGAAAAAAAAACTCCCCCCCAAAAAATAGGATAGTTTATGAGACCTCTGGGACAACATCAAGCATACCAATGTTCACATCACAGGGGTACCAGAAGGAGAAGGAGAAAGCAAGAGTTTGAGAATCTATTTATAGAAATAATGACTGAAAACTTTCCTAATTGGTGAAGGAAATAAACATACAAGCGCAAAGTCCCAAACAAGATTAACCAAAACAGGCCCACAACAAAGATAAGTTATAATCAAAATACCAAAGGTTAAAGAAAAAGAGAAAATCCCAAAAAGCAGCAAGAGAAAGGCAACTAGTAACTTATAAGGGAGCTCCCACAATATTGTCAGCTAATTTCTCAACAGAAACTTTGCAAGCCAGAGGGATTGGCAGGAAACATTCAAAGTGATGAAAAACAAGGACCTACAACCAAGATTACTCTATACAATAAAGCTATCATTTAAAACCTAAGGACAGATAAAGAGCTTCCCACACAAGAAAAAACTAAAGGAATTCATCACCACCAAACTGGTACTACAAGGAATGTCTTTAATGAAAGAAAAAAAAAAAAGGATCAATACTAAACTGGCAATAACTACATATCTATCAACAATTACTTTCAATCTAAATGGATTAAATACTCCAATCAAAAGACATAAGGCAGATGAATGGAAAAGAAAACAAAACCCTTCATATGTTGCCTGCAAGAGACTTCAGATCAAAACACACAGACTGAAGGTAAGGGGACGGAAAAAGATATTTCATGAAAATGGGGGAAAAAAAGTTGCTGTAGTAATACCAGGGGTACCAAAAAAAAATGTTTACGAATGGACACATTGGTCAACGTTTCTCAAGCAATAGTTTGCCATAATCATAAGTGTCTGGGAGCTGATGATAACCACTTTGAGCCTCTCTTGTAATTGCAGAAGTCAAATGTGACTTGTGTTCATCTTTAGTTATCAGTGTACGTTGAGTATTAAAATTTTAATACAGTTTTCCTTTCTTAAAATGTGTATACAATTTTTGGCACCCTCAGTAGTTAAACCAGACAAAATAAACTTTAAAACAAAGGTATAATGAGAGACAAAGAAGGACTCAGTTATCCCACTTCTGGATATTTATTTGAAGAAACTCAGTATGTGCCTTTGAGGGGACATGTGCATCCATATATTCATTGCAGCATTGTTTACAATGGCCAAGATGTGGAGTCATCCTGGGTGTCCATTGATGCAAGAATGGATAAAGAGGAGGTGGTACATATATACAATAGTATATTGCTTGGCCATGGAAGGGAACGGGTTCTTGCCATCTGCAGCAGCATGGATGGACCTGCAGGGTATTGTTCTGAGTGGAGTATGTCAGACAGAGAAAGGCAAATGCAATGTGATTTCACTTATATGTGGAATCTAAAGAACCAAATAAACAATCAAACAAAACAGAAACAAATTCATAAATACAGAGAACATTTTGATAGTTGCAGGATGGGAAAGAGGTTGGGGGGGGTGAAAAAAGGGAAGGGATTAAGAAGTACAAATTGGTTGTTACAAAGTAGTCATGGGGATGTAGGGTATAATATAACAAATATAGTCAATAATATTGTAATAACTATATATGGTATCAGATGGGTACTAGGTTTGTCCTGGTGATAGATGGGAGGGGGTTGGGGACAGGGTTCAAAAGGTGAAAGGATTAAGTATACAAATTGGTAGTTATAAAATAGTCATGGGGATATAACATAAAGCATAGGGAATATAGTTGATTTGGTAATAGCTATTTATAGTGCCAGGTGGGTACTAGGCTAGTCAGGAGGATCACTTCTAAAATTATATAAATGTCTAACCACTATGCTGTACACCAATATAAAATAATATTGAATGTCAACTGTAATTGAAAAATTAAAAAATGAGGGGAAAAGATGAAGGGGAATAAGTGGTCCAAATTAGGTATTAAACAAATAAGTCGTGGGGATGTAATGTACAGCATGGGGAATATAGTCAACAACACTGTGATAGCATGGTACAGTGTCAGATGGTTGCTGGACTAATCATGGAGATCACTTCTTTGGGTCTATAAATGGTGAATAGCTATTGTGTATACCTGAAACTAATGTAATATTGTATGTTAGCTATATTTAAAAAAAGAAAATTAAAAGAGACCAGCAGTCATAAAAAAACAAACAAAACAAGAAGCATACATCTTGCACTTAACACAAAGTTATTATAAATAATGGGCCGATCGAGTGGCACTGTGTTAAGTGCTGGCCTGGGAAGCCAGCGGCCCCAGTTCGGGTCCCACATATGAGGGCCAGTGACAGTGCCCTCAAAAAATAAATAAATAAATAAATAAATAAATAAATAATAAATAATAAAAGTTATTATAAATAATTTCAATAAACTCATCCTATCTCCTGATTTACTTAATTCAAATTTCTTATGTCATAATGATGTATGTATGGGAAGCTATTTTTATGGGCAGTTATAGTCATTTTAAAATTAAATTTTAATTATACAAATAATACATGAATATATTCTCTGTGTAAAAAATTACAACATTAGACATAAAAAATAGATAAAAATAAAATTCTTCTTTGGAAGAAAATAGCTGTGGTTAGACAAACTTCCATATAGTCAAAAAAAAATTAAAAGGAAATTAAAATTATAGATCAAAATCTAATCTATATGGCTAAGAAAAACTATATTGAAATAGCTACATTTTAGCTCTAGAAATAATGGCTATTCTAAATAATTTTAAGGAGTAAAGACATTGTTTTTCTTTCACCCTGACTACAGAGAGAGTTGTTAAATTATATACAAAGCTGTTCCTTTTCATTTTCTATATACTTTTTCCACAGTGAAAGTGTTTGTAGTCATCATTCTAAATACTGCTTTCACGGCAATGGTGGGATTTGGTAGTCCTTCTCACTAGAGATTGCTTTGTTTTTGAAGAAATCCCCATTAATGTTCCAGTCACAGAATTTTACAGGATGGGAAATAGCCCAGCTAAATGAAGGGTTCAAAACAATGCCCCTGTACAGCCCTCCCAGAAACCATTACCACTCCCCACGATGACAGAGTATTTTTTGCAGGTAGAATAGGGAAGGACAAGTCCTGGCTGTCCTGCCTCTTGACAGAGGAAATAAATCACCCTACACACTGGAGGATACCTTTCCAGACTGCACGCTGGGAACTTCATTACACAAGCTGTGCCACATATTACTATGCATATTACTGCTGATTGGACATAGCTGCATATCCACAGCCTATTTCTGTCTTATGGGGGAGATATCCATTTTTCCTCCATAGACAGATACAGGCTTGAAAAGGATGTGAAGACAATGAAATTGTGTGCCCAAAAGATCTCCATCTTTAGCAAAATACGTTCTTAACTAATGATTTGTCTAACCTGCCTTAACCTTATCTCTTGGTGCATAAAACGTGATTACATAATGGTTTCATCTTCACACAATGTCATTTGATCTGAATGTGATTGCTATCAAGCATGAGTCTTGTTGCCCTTGGTCTTGGCCTCATTAAGAGGGCAACGTTTTCCCCATAGAAGAATTTTTAATGCCTTGTTCTTTTTAATTGGTTATCTTTTGATTCATTCATAAAAGAAAACTTTATTTACTCAGTTTAGCTCAGATGCCACAAATGTAGTTTAATCTAATTTGGACCAGTAGTGATAATGAAAAAAAAATTACAAAGGAAGACATAATCTTCAGACTGGCAGCACAGTGTCATTTTCACAGTCAACAACATAAAACTGATGAACCAAAGAAGATAAAATTAATGAACACAACTATTAGCAAGTTTCCTGTAGTTTGAGAACACTAATGTAATTGTAGTTGTAGATTCCCCATAATTTAGGCTCTTTTGGGGGAATTTTCTGTGGTGATATGCTTCTGCCACTTCTGCTTTGATTGAATGATATTGCCCACTGAAAAATGCTTGCAACATTCTTATTGTTATGCTTGTAGCTTAAGCATTCTAAAAGTAGAGGCAAATAGATATTTCCCTGAACCTTAAGCCAAATCAATTTTCTAAATAAAATTAGAGTCTTGATGTTCAAATACAGGAAAAAAAAAAAACTAACAAGGGTTTGATACACAAATTTCAAGCTCTTAAACATTTCTTGTGGGTAAAAGACATAAATAATTTAGATTTTACATTTCTTGGCTATTGACCAATATCCCACCTTAGGCTGTGTTTATGGTCTTTGAGAGAGATGATTGCTATTAAACTGTGTTTCCACTTTGATTAACATCATTACATCACTCATCAAAGAGATGCTTCCAAAAGTATGTGACAATCCAAAGATTAGCTTCTGAGTGGCTAGTTATGTATTCATACAATCATATTACTCTTATCACACTTAATCTTTGTAGTTTGACACATATTTGTAATTTATTGAATATCGACATTATTTTCTTATTTATTTATTTATTTATATTAGTTACAGATGTACAATGAAGTAGTTATCCTTTCACCCCTTACAAAATGACTCCCTCGCCCCCCTCCATTGCCCCCCAACCCCAATATCATACATATCTATTATAATTCCATTGACTCCATCCCCACACTATGCTCCACATCCCATGACTATATATGTGTTAAATTATAGTTAACATCTAATATTATTCAATGGCAGCTTCAGATGTACAGTGCAGTGGTCAGGCCTCTACACCATCCATGAAGTGGTCTCCCTAACAAGACATGAGTCCATCTGGTCCCCTAAAAATATATTTACAACATTATTGATTACCTTCCCTAAACTGTCTCTTCTTTCCTTGTGGTAATATTGTAGTTACCAGTTTATGTTGCATCGTCCCTTCTCCTTCTCCCTTATGCCCACTTCCATCCCATCTAGTCCTCATCAGTCTTTCTTTTGTGTCTTTAAGACTATTTCTGTTTACATTGGTCGTTTATTCAGTTCTTTAGATTCCACATAAAAGTGAGATCATATGGTATTTGTCTTTCTCTGACTGACTTATTTAACTTAACATAATGTTCTCTAGGTCCATCCCTATTGTTGCAAATGGTACAATTTCTTTCTTCTTTATGGCTCCATTGTGTAAATGTACCACAGTTTCTTAATCCAGTCATCTACTGATGGGCATTTTGATTGTTTCCAAATCTTGGCTATTGTAAATAGCACTGCAATGAACATAGGGGTGCATATATATTTTTGAATTAGTGTCTTGGGTTTTTCAGGATAAATATCTAAGAGTGGAATTTCTAGGTCAAAAGGTAGTTCCATTTCCAGCTTTTCAAGATACCTCCATACTGATTTCCATAAGGGCTGCACCAACCTTCAGTCCCACTAACAGTGCATCAGGGTTCCCTTTCTCCACAACTTCACCAGCACTTGTTTGTTCATTTATTGATGATAGCCATTCTGACTGGAGTGAGGTGATATCTCATTGTGGTTTTTATTTGCATTTCTCTAATGATAACTGAGATTGAATATTTTTTCATATGCCTGTTGGCCATCTGTATGTCCTCTTCAGAGAAATGTCTCTTCATATCCTCTGCCCACTTTTTAATTGGGTTGTTTGCTTTCTTGGTGTTGAGTTGCATGAGTGTTTTATACATTTTGGATATTAACCCCTTATCAGATATATCATTCACAAATATATTCTCCCATTCAATAGGCTTCCTTTTTGTTTTATTGATGGTTTCCTTTGTTGTGAAAAAACTTTTATGTTTGATGTAATCCCATATGTTCATTTTTTCTTTTACTTCCCTTGCCCAGGGGATGTATCAGTAAAAATATTGCTCAGGGTAATGTCTACAAATTTACTCCCTATATTTTCTTCTAGGAGTTTTATGGTTTCAGATCTTACATTTAAGTCTTTAATCCATTTTGAATTTGTTCTTGTATATAGTAAGGAAGATGGTCCAATTTCATTTTCTTGCGTGTGTCAATCCAGTTTTCCCAGCACCATTTATCAAATAGACTATCTTTACCCCAGTGTAAATTCTTGCTTCCATCATCATATATTAACTTTGATATTATTTTCTGTTGATTGGAGTCTGAGTTTAGTAGTTTTGGTCTGCTTTTATATATACTTATTCTCCTTAATCTTGATAAATAAGAAAAAATAGACACATTTCAACCTGGCTTTATTATTTTAGTCCTTTGTGTCACACTATATTATTTAAAAACATTAGGGGAAACTTCTCCAACAAATTTTTTAGTGGAGAGACAAAGCAAAACAGAGTGGGGATTTCATGGTATCCCAAGCATGATAAATCCCCAGACCTTGCACCTGATCTATACCTTGAAAACATTCCCATTTTCCAACTTTATTAAGATATAGTTGACATAAAACACTGTATATGTTTCATTTGTATAACATGATGATGTGATACACGTATATATTGTGAAATGATTACCATAATAAGGATAGTTAACACATCCATCATCTAATATAACTGCAATTTGTTTTTGTGGTACGAACATTTAAGATCTACTCTCTTAGCAACTTTCAAGTATATAATAAAATATTGTAACTATAGTCACAATGAAAAAAGTTCTTTCTGAGCCAGCCGAGTGGCATGTTGGTTAAGAGCTGCCTTGGGAAGCCAGCGGCCCCAGTTCGGATCCCACATATGATGGCCAGTGACACTGCTCTCTACAGGTAAGATGGTGAACAACAGCTCCACCTGGAGCTAGGCTGCTGTGAGTCCCCTGGACGGCATAGCTACAGCCCCTGCTGCAGTGGGCTGCCCTAGGCTACAACGAGTGACCAGCAGCCAGCATGAGTGGCCTGCAGCCAGTGTGACCAGCTGTCTAAAGGCCAGCGACCGATCTGCCTCACCCAAGAAGAGCTCAACAATACCAACATGGGCCAGTGAAGCAATGTCCTCCACAACTAGACAAAAAAAGCAAAAGGACAGCAACTTGTCTGTTCTCCTTCCCTGGTTCCCCAACACTGTTCCCATCCCCCAATTCCCCAATAAAATATTTAAAAAAAAAAAAGTTGTTTCTCTCTATGATAATACCAACGTGGAAAAAAATGTGATTTCTTGTTAGCATATATAAATTAACTCCTATATTTATTTTCTTTCCATTTACTCAAATAACTTATTAAAAGTAGAATTTTTGAAGATTTGACATTAATGAAGAGATAAAATAATTTAGCTTACTACTTCTAATCTCAAGGCCCACAGCAGTATTAAAATATTTTTCATTGTTGTTCTTTTTGTTGGTTTGTTTTCTGAATAAAACAGGTAGTAGTAGAATAAAATTAACAAAAAAGCAAAGGTTATGAGGTGGTAGATGGCTTAATGGAACTATGGAAGATGCTGGAGGTGCCAGGAAGAAAACACGCTGAAGGACCCAGCCATCCTTTTAACATCAATCACTAGAGATCATGATCGGCTGTGATAAAAAGATGTGACTCATGGTATTTTCATTAAGAACAATGGCTGACTCATTCAGGTGACAGCAAAGATGAAGACATAACAGTAAGACAATCCTCATTTTATGTAAGATGGTTTTTGAATAAATAATGTTTAGGAACATCAGCAAAACTCATGTTCAAATGACCTTTTAAAAGGATTTATTACTCATTTAGATGTATCAATTTATGTCTTGAAATAGGAGGTGGATTCACATTGGTCCTTTTTTACTCAGGTCTTTGGCATTGTAAGTATTTAGGCATATAAATGTTCTCCCAATTTAAGTACTATACATAGTTTTAGTTAGATACTTGTACAGATTTTTCAGAGGTTACAACTTTTGGGGGAAACAAGAAAATATTCTTAGCCTGTTATCCTCAGACCATTGATAGACTTCCTTAATGTAGTATTTTAGAGGCAGCCAGTATCATTCTGGCTGTGTATGTAGTTGCCACAAGTGGTAATAGAGGAGCTATAATAGCAGTATGTTTTCCAAAGGAGCTTTGAAATATCTCCTCCTCTTAGAAACTTCTATGAATGTCTTCTGGTCCCACTGTGATAGGATTGTGCCAGTTATATAACTATATTAGGCTGTTCAGGCTCTCATAACAAAATGTCATAGATTGGGTGGCTTAGAAAACAAGAATTTGTTTTCTCAAAGTTCTGGAGGCTGGAAGTCTGATACCAAAATGCCAGCATGGCTAGGATCTGGTGAGGATGCTATTGCTGGATTGTAGATAGTCATCTTCTCTTTGTAAACTCACAAGGCAGAGGGAGAACAAAATTTCTGGTGGGTATCCTTCTTATAAGGCCACCATTGCCATCATGAGGATCCACCCTCAGGATTTGATTTGAACCTAACTACCTCCCAAAGGTCCATCTCCAAATACTATCACATTAAGGTTCAAAGCTTCAACACCTGAATTGAGGCAGGGGGGTGGGGGGAGTACATAATTCAATCCATAGGAATAACAGCCTTCTTTTTGGTGTTAAATACCACCATTACAGCCAACTCTTTGCAAAAGAAAATAAGATTTATTCAGTCTTTCTCAGGGTCTGTGAAAACAGTGTAAAGAGTCTGAGCATTTTAACATGAATTAATGACTATCTCCCTACACACTGTAGTGACAGAGTTTGTATGTAAAAGAGGCTAAAGGGAAGCGATCTGGTTGTAAATGGTGGTTTGAACACCAGTTTAGAAACTTCAACTGATGCAAAAAGTAATGATGGTGACTACTGGATTATTTATGCTGGTGATGAAAGATAAAAATCAGTGACCCTCTAGGGCCAGCCGAGTGGCTCAGGTGGTTAAGAGCTCACTCAAGAGTGGGAGCTGAGCTCTGAGCAACAGCAGTTCGATGCCCAGCCTGAGTTGAGCAGCCGCTGAGCTGCCAACAGGTAGCAGGATGGCTCAGCTAAAAAAAAAAAAAAAAAAAAATTCAGTGACGCTCTTTTGCAACAATTTCCTTCTGACACTTATGAAATGGAAAAACCACTCAGCACCTTCTCAGTATCTATCAGGAGCAGAGCACTCTGACAGAGCTACATGACATACTTTAGTCATTGCTAGACTACCTTTACTTACTTTTCCCAAATCCCCATATTATCTATACTATTATTTAGTCAGTATGGTTTCTTACCTAGAAAAATGTATACAAATGAAAATAAAACAGAACTATTAAGGTATTGGTTAGAGATGGTTGATTTTTGAAGGTTCTAAGTCTGAAGTCAGTACAATTTTATTTTTAAAAAAAAGTTACTAGAAAAGTTTTTGAAACAGCACCAAACAGGGGCTCTTTCTGGATGTAACAGTAAGGATTTTTTTCAAAGTAATGTATTTCTCACTGTATGATTCAGTGTTGTTCGAGGCACTAACTATCCACCACATAAAATGATCTTTCATGTTACCACTGGGATCCACCCTGCATTCTAAGAATCACTGATCTAGGTGATCAAAAATGGTTAGGATGTAGGGTCCATTCCTTTCAAGTTTACAGTAAAATCATGGAGACATGACCAGCACAACCAACTACATCATGAAGTACCTGATATCTTGAAAAAGATAGGCAACCTGAGGGAAGCATACAATGTTATAGAAGATCAGTCAGTTGAAGGAAAACATCAAAGGATCACTTGCAACTTTGAGCCTAGAGACGGTTTATTGAAAGATGTGGTATTTGATGTAGCACTTAAAGAATTAATAAATATAATTGATTGCAATGAATAAAAGGCACCTAAGCAGAAAGTATGGTATAAACAAAGTTCAAAGCAGGAAGATGGGCTGGCTGAGTGACTCAGTTGGTTAAGAGTTGGCTTAGAGCTCGAGCTCTGTGCAACAGGGCCACCGGTTCAATTCCTACATGGGCCAGTGAATGCTGTGCCTGAGCTGAAGCTGTTGCTGAGCTGCCAACAGACAGGATGGCTCAGCTGGTGTAAAAACAAGATTGCCTGTTCAATGGTGGGCTATGCCCACCTGCAGCTAACACTGATCTCAGCACCTTGAGCTGAGCTGCCCCCAGGATGGCTCAGTGGATAGAGCATGCACTCTTAACAACAAGGCTGCTGGTTCGATTCCCACATGGGATGGTGGCTACGCCCACCCACAACTAAGATTGAATACAGCACCGTGAGCTTAGAGGCCTCAAGCTGCCCACAGGAAGCCAGATATCGACTGGCGCCCTCCACAACTGAGATTGAAGAACAACAGCTTGGTTTGTCCCCTTCCCCAATTCCCCAACACTGTTCCCCTCCCCCACTCCCCAATAAAATCTTAAAAAAATAACAAAAAAAAACCCCAGCAGGAAGGTATCTAGCATATTCATGAAATGGGGGTATACTCCAATTAGGATATCAGTGTATAAGAGTAGAGTAAGAACTAGAGTAAGGCTAGAGAGGGTGAGACAGAATGGAGAATGTGTTATACCAAAACAAACAATTTGGCCATTTGGGGAAGCAGTGTGGAGTCAGAAGGTGAATTTGACAGTATTGTACAGGATGACTGATGAGGAGAGAGACTGAAGGAGAAAAGACTATTGTGTGACACAGAAGAAACAGTGGAGACCTATCAGCGTGATGACAACGTAAACAACTACATTAACAACATAGTAATAATAGCCATTATATATCGGAGCCTTCCACAGCAGGGCACAAGTATAACATGCTAAGTATAGCATTATACATAATTCTATAATGTGTAATAGAATTAATATTTATAATGACTCATTGAGATATGTAATATTTTCATCCTCATTTTACAAATGAAGGACTGACTTAAGACCACATGGCCGACTAGGAGTTTATATGCAGAGCACTTAATTCTAGAAGTTCAGCTTTCAACTATAATGTCACAATATGTAGGAATGCACAGAAATAACTCATTTAGAGTTATTATGGAATTGAGGCAAGATGACTAGCGATTTATTGCATTACGAAGGTTAAGGAAGACCTCAACAGTAATACTCAAAATTTGAGCATAGACAAATGAATTGATATTGAAAAATTAGGAAAATTAAGAAGAGGGCAGGCAGTATTAATGGGATACTCAGGAAGTGACATAAAAAAATGAAATGGAAATGTTATTCAATTAGAGAGAAATCAAGGTATCAGCCTTAGCTGATCTGATTAGCATCTTGCTTTACTTCTAAGAATCTGACCAAAGTCGCCCTAAAGTTTTCTCTGTTCTGTGCATCAAATAGCTAAAAAAATAGAGTTTCATTAGTTTTTTTTCCACTACAACATTAAGTACATTTCTTAAAAAGGAGATGCTCTTCTATTTTATGTTTTAGGAAGAAGAATTGTATTTTTATTTATTAATAAGTTCACTGTGTTTTTTTGTGTTGTTTTTTTTTTTTTAGTGTTCTTTATACTTTACAATAGCAATTATACATTCTGGTCCCTTGCTTACCTTAATTAATGTCTAGTTTGTTAATGAAAGAAGTGCCTTCAGCTTTACTCTAGGGTAAGGAACAAACTAGCTACAAACTACTGATGATGAATTAGCCTGGGGACTAATCATTAAGTGTATCTTGGCAGTGTGTAAGATTAATTTGCCCTTAGATTATTTAAATGAATATCATGTTTATTCTGTCTTTCTCTCTCTCTCTCTTAGTTCAGTTCTGAAGTTCCCTTATATGCAGTCAAGCAATCCTGCAGTGAAGAGTAGGGACGATATTTACAGATACTGGAGGAGGGTTCAGCTTCAGGCTACTTGGGTATTAATAAGAGCTAACGTCTTCAGTGTGCCAGGCAGTGTTCTAAGTGCATTGCACATATCAATGCCTTTAATCCTTTTGTATTTTCAAAGCAAATATTGTTATTGTTTGCATTATACACCTGTGGAAAATATGAAGTACTACAGTATTATAAACTAGAAAGTGGTAGAGCTGAGTTTCAAATCAGTCACTATGATTACAATACCCCATGCTCTGCTGCTGTCCCTTAGATTTAGTTCTGTTAAATATAACAGCACCTAACCTTTAAAAAAAAAATGAGGCTTAATTACACAAAACAAACAAAAGACATTTTTTTTTTTTAGTTAAGTACCTATAAAATTCAAGCATAAGGAATAGGAAACTGCTGCATGAAGTAATGTTTTGTTGTGAATTGTTCATTTGTTCAATTTTAGAAAATGCTGTTCATAAGTTAAATATCATCCAAAGCCCTTTTTTGAAGTTTTCCATTTTTCAATCCACCAAAACATGTTATTGGTATGGTTATTATGTTGGAGTAGGTAGTGGGGTAAGGACTAATGACTTTGGGATCACAGCCTAACCTTAACAAGGATCCTTTGAGACTCATTGAAAATGTGCATTTGTTTGCATCAGTGTTCTTTCTTTCTTTTTTGTCTCAGAAGAAATTCTTTGATGTTTACATATTCAAAGTTAAGAAGATATGAGACAGATAAAAGTCTGAAAAGATTATAGGAGGAAAAAGAAATGTTCCCTGTAACCAAAAATATACAGACAACATGTCCTGCAGGATAAGATAGGAAAAGAGCCCCTCCTTTTACGTCTCACAATTGCTTTCCACATGCTTCCATTGGTGGAAGGTAACCATCTCAGGGTTTCGATAAGCAGGACCTCAACACTCAGAAGACAGACACCTTGATTTCTGGAGATGCTACATGACTCTTGATGTGTGATGCCTTCTGTTTCTTCCTTTGGCAAACTCAATACGGAGCATAAAGGCCTAGGAGGGAAACAATTAGATTATCAAAACTCATTTCTCATATAGATCAAGATTGCATGTTGGTAATGCCATGAAAATGTTATTTAGTGATTTCTATTAAATGCCACCCAAACTTTCTACATCACAAGAATAAGAAAAAACACTTTTATTTAAAATTTTGTTTAGGGCAAATATTTCATGGTAGTGAAAATTTCTAATTTCAATGTACAAAAATAGCAAAATGTGGTAGTTTTAACCAATTATCTGATAAATTGTATCAATGTTGATCATTTATTTATATGATTAAATTAATCAATTAGCCAGTTAGTAGTCTGATTAATGGCTTGATGATAAAGATATTTTCTGCAGTCTCTCACCAAACTCAAACCAAAAATGTCAGTGCACTGGAATAATTCTAAACATACATCCTTGTCATGAAACACCATTTAGTCCAAAACAAATAACTGAGATTTTATTTTATTTATTTATTTATTTATTTATTTATTTATTTATTTATTTATTTATTTTTTAAAGATTTTATTGGGGAATTGGGGAAGGGCAACAGCATTGAGGAAGTGGGGAAGGGGAACAGACAAGTTGCTGTCCTTTTGTTCTTCAGTCTAGTTGTGGAGACATTGCTTCACTGACCCATGTTGGTATTATCATTGCGCTCTTCACGGATGAGGCAGATTAGTCGCTGGCCTCTGGATGGCCGCTCACAGCGGCTCTTGGCAGCTCATGCTGGCTGCCAGCCACTTACGCTGGCTGCCGGCCACTCACTGTAGCCTATGGCAGCCCACTGCAGCAGGGGCTGCAGCTATGCCGCCCCAGGGACTCACAGCAGCCCAGCTACAGGTTGTTCACCATCTTAGCTGTAGAGGGCAGTGTCACTGGCCCTCATATGTGGGATCTGAACTGGGGCCGCTGGCGTCCCAAGCCAGCTCTTAACCATCGGGCCACTCGGCCGGCCCCAAATAACAGATTTTAAATTGACCTTTCATAAATGCTGATGATTCATATATACACAATCATCCTATGAGTTAGAGTAACAATTGCTAGCACCCTTATAATATCATGGTGAGTATATAGCAAAGATTAACAATATTGACTGGAAACAGTTGCTCTTTTTTTTTTTTTTTTTCTTTTTTAATAAGTATAGTTTTTGTTCCAAGCCTTATTTGTTTAGATTATTCATATGAGTAAAATAGAAATATTGGGGTAGGAGCGGGGTGTTTTGCCATGGTTTGCAAGGCAGATGGAAATGTAAGGAGTATCAATGTCAACAAATTTCACATTTGTTACACTGACTGACTTGAAAAGTAGCAGTTCCGTGGTTCACAATAGTCTAAATCATCCTATTTGTATCGTCAGTATACCAAGATGATTTTTTTTTTTCACATTGGCATTGTTCTTGCTTAAACGTCCTACACAATGGAAAGACAATGATAAATGCAATTTTATCATTAATATTAGCCCTTCCTCTAACTAGTAATAATTTATTTCTTTGTGGAAACTTGTCAAAATAATTGTGTGTTAGATTTTGATGACTCTTCACTTTTAAGGGAGATTTAATGTGTATATTTCTTTCATTATTATTATTTTTCCTCAACATAATTAATTTTGTGGACATTTGCTACCACAGCTTATTACTTTAGACAGAGTTGCTGAGGTTGTTATGACTCACCATAGAATCCAGCAGGAGGTAGCTCAACCTTTCAAGTGAGACAATAATTAGAGGCTGTTACTATGAACAACTTCAGCACACAAATAGACGAATCAAATTTTTAACTTTTAAAAGGTAAAAAACTCCGTTTCTCCAGAGGGAGAATTATGGAGCTAATATTACATGAGTTATGTTTAATTTTGGCTTGTGCAGCAGGCTCTGCCCCCATGAAATTTCTATTTAGCCTATCAGAGATAAATCCTTATTATAACCTCTTATCCTTTATTTTTATCTTCTTACCATGTTAAAATAGCAGTCCAAAATATTTCTCTTTCTACTTGCAGTAAATAAATAAATAAATAAATAAATAAATAAATAAATAAATAACAGTTTACATCAGTGATCAAACTAAAATTATTTGAATTATAAACCATACATAAAGATAAAATGATAGATTCATCTGTTAGTGAATGATGGCCAGTCAATATGAAAAATACCATAGCAACTAGTCCACACTGATCATCTCATTGCATAAAGCCTCTTTTCCTTTTAAACACATATTTCAGGTATAAATAATTCAGTATATTAACACAATACTACCCTTTAAGTAAAGCTATAAAAATAATTATAGATACTGTTATTTGTTCCAAATGTGAAAGATAAACTACATCATGCCATTTACTATGTTCTGACTTCAAGATACCCACAATACATTCCTCAAAAATATTCTACACACTGACAAGAATAAGCAACAAACATCTATTTTGAGAAAAAAAAAAGGTAACTAGAAGCTATTTGAATAAAGCAAAACTTCTCTCTTCAAAGCATGCATAATTAATTAGCTTGATTACCACTAAAACACCAGGGAGTAACATTCCTGAGACCCAAAGAAGAGGATCTGCTTTGTACCCCACTCCTAATTTGCTTGTTTATCTGGGCTCCACCCTGCTTAAATATTAAGATAGAATTCATGGGTTTAGTGGCAGCTTTAATGAAAAGCAAAAGATGATCAAGATGGCACCTCGGAGAAAACTGGGATAAAGTGATTTTGGCCTTGCTTGACCATGTCTGGCACGTTTATCTTCTGTATTCCAAAGGCTGCATTAGCCCTGGAGAAAGAGGGAGGGAGGGAGCAAAGGAGGGAGGGAGGAGGGAGGTAAGGGGTGAGAGAGAGAGAGAGAGAGAGAGAGAGAGAGAGAGAGAGAGAGAGAGAGAGAGAGAGAGAGAGAGAGAGAGAGAGAGAGAGAGAGAGAGATTGTATAAATCTGTGTGCACCAGCATACATTAAAGAAAAGATAAGTGGGGGAAGGTAACTTTATTCTTGGTGTGTATAGCCTACAGCCTTATGGGTTGTAAAACTAATGTTATATAGGTCCTTGAAATTGGCATTTTGCACAGGCAAGTACCCTTTCACACTGTGTGTAATGTTGGTGCATCAGAGTAAGCTTGCAGGTTTGGCTTTTGATGTAAGGAAAATGCAAAAGTTGAAAATTCTGGCAAGAGTAAGAAAAATCCTCCCCTTTACTTTCTCTTCAAAGATTTTCTTTAGAGCCTCCTTTTTTGGTTGAAGGTGGCTCAACACTTTACAATCAATGATTTGGCAGTACTGGTTTGTATGTGGAGGGAGCATTTGTTAGCCAAGAGTTAAGCTGAAGCACAGATTTCAGAGACTTATAGATTTTCAGGAGAATAGATCCTTCACTTGGGTTTCTTTGCCTTTCCATTCTCCAAGTTGTCTTTGTTTTTGTTTTTCCTTTGGATGGATTTGGTAAGTATATGGAGCTAAAATCATACAAAAGGTAGATAAATGAAAACATTTTGACATTTATCTGAGGAGTTTTCTGATCTGGGAAAGGTCTAAACTATTCCAGGAGAGAATTTGAGATTCAAGGCCAAGTTTTTTTGGTTAAAGAAGAGTTAGGCCAAAAGACTACTAGAAGAAGATGGAGGAGGTGGAGGAAGAGGAGAAGGAGGAGGAGGAGGAGGAGGAGGAGGAGGAGGAGGAGGAGGAGGAGGAGGAGAAGGAAGAAGTTGTCACTATGGATATAATCAAGTATGACTAATCCATTACCTTGGCCATACTAGTGTTAGATATATATTGCTCAGTAATCAGTGTGACAGAGAGTTGGGATTGAAGGTGGTGTTCGCAGGAATGAGTTTAAAAACGCCATTATTGATTAGATAGCTTGGACTAATTGTTGGGTGGCTCCAAGCTTACTTATATTTAGTATGGAGTCAGAGATACAGGGCATGGACCTTTTGTTTCCTGTGAACAATTTCTGACCAATGTAGCTCCCTCTTTGCCCTCTTTGGACAATGTAGCTCTCCTGACCTCTTTATCCATGTGCCTCCTTTGCAAAGGCTCAGGGACACTGGGTCAGGGAGGTCCATATGTCCTTTGATCACTGAGTTGTGTCAGATGACTAACTATGGGCATGTGTTTTCCTAGTGAGCATCATTCTTCTTTCTGTAGTTAATAAGAGAAGTTAAGAAGGTAAAAGCCTATCTATCCCAGGTGTAGTTGAATGACAGAAATATAGCAAAAATCATGAGCAGTCAGTGGCTTCTCTTGTTATTACCATTAAACCAGAAAAAAGTTGTGGCTCTTATCCAGGAAATGTTTTTAGTGCCAGTCCTAGGAAATTGGCTTGGTCAGAGGTACTATTTATTAGTATTACCACTGTGACAGGGAGTGTCCACTCTAACTCCCTTTGCCACTCTCTCTCATTCTCTTGACTTTCTACCATTTTTATGTTCAGAGGGTTCGTATTGTGGGTACCTATGGGACTGCTTCCAATATAGTAATAAAAATCTCCTCTTTTTTTTTCATTTCATTGGAATATTGAAGAACATTGCACTGAACTAAAGGGCTTACTATTTCTGTCCTCCTAATAGCTCCCCTGGTAAAATTTGACCATGTTCCCTGTGGGCATGGAGAGAGGCCATTAACCAAATGTTGGTATATAAAATACCATTCCAAGTTGGACCCATGGAATCCAAAACTGAATTCAGCCTTCAAACTTCTGCAGATTATTCAGTAAACCTGATTCTCTCATGATATAACTCCACTGCCAAGTAGAGTTGTGCTTGTCTCTCAGGAAAAGTCCAGGCCCACTTATTTCCCATTGACTATTAGAAAAATACTTTATGCATATTTCTATCATTGCCTTTGCAATGTTGCATTGTTACTGTCCTCTATCTGTTATTCCTTTTTGACTTTCTTGAAAACAAGAACTAAGCCTTGATTTTTATACCTTGGTAACTCTCTGTCTGCACACAGTCAGTATTCAATTATTGAAAATGGGCGGTGAAGTGTAGACATTGGCCCCAGTGCATTTTTTTGCCTTTAATGCAAAGTACATCCTAACTAATGGCTTAAACCATCCACATAAAGCTTTATATTGCCCCTTCATTTCTACTCTGATTTTAAAAGACTATTCACAAGTGATACATTTTGATCCTTGAGTTGGACCCCTATATCTTAGTATCCTTTATTTTCTCCTCCCACATAATTCATAGAAATAACAATAACAAAAACAATTATAGCTAATATTTATTCAGTGCTTGTAATAGCTCTGGCAGTGTTCTAAGTATTTTATACATAGAAAGTTCTTTAAGTTACACAACAACCTTATGGAGCAGATTCACATATTTCAATTTTATATAATAAAAGTCAGGCCTGTAGGATCCTCCACATTCACAAATTTGGTATTTTTTGACCAACCACAGTAGCCTTAAATTCCCTTCAGCTTAACCAAACCTTATTTTCCTGACTACATGCCCTTAATCTCCCTTTTCTTAGAAAATCTGCAATTGTGGATTCTTTCTCAGATCCTCTGGGATGTAAATCTTCCCCCAGCTTTTTGCCAGTTCCACAGTACAAGAGTGTCTTTCTCAAGGACTTTGGAGCCATCCTTTTGAAATGTAATCAAGAAAAGCTGCACCCCATCTCCCAGCCTCTGTGACAGGACAGAAGCCTGCCTTCATACACCACAATTAGCAAACACAGATTGCCTAATCACACTGACCAACCTCCCCTTGACTTCCCCCAGTAGTTTTTTCACTAACTTACTTCAGGGTTGAAAATCTTGCTCACCTTTTTTCTCAATAGAGTCCAGTCTAGTGTCTTTCCCCTATAGCAATAGTTTTAAATTAAGTCTTCCATGGCCATTTAACGCTGTACAGTACAATTTTTCTTTGACACTTTCTTCCAAGCTTACCTCAGCTTCCCACAGCATTTTACACAATCTCTCTTTTCCCCTTTGATTCTCATAACCAAGTATTTGCTTTACTGACAGTCATAACTTTCTAGAAATTATATGTGTGTTTCTTGCCATTTTCATTTCTGTCCATTCCAAGAGGACAATTCTAACATTCCTTCATTTATTTCAAAACCTATAACCCTGGCACTTTTTCTCTCATTTTCTTTTCAGAATCACTTGGACCAACTTCATAGTATGTAATTTTGCCCAATGTACTACTCTTCAGTCTTTGTTTCTCTTTTTTTCTCTTAGAATGTTCCTTCCACTCTGACCACCTAAACTTTCCCCACTCCCCATAAATGTATTTTCCATATTCTCAGTGACATAAACCTAGTTTTTGTTTTGAAATTATCAAAGTGAAACAGACAAAAGGAACAATAAAGATTTAAACCCCTAAAACTTCCTAAAGCTTTAGGCTGCATAAAAATCCAAGCTATAAATTGCATTTATTTTATTGTTTGAGAACAATTTTTGAGGATAAAAACCTTCGGGAATATTCATGGAGAACTGAGATAATGGGAGTTAATCTGATGTTCAACAAGTGGGAGGATGGGCAAAGTCTCATGCAGATGCCTACTGCTAGGACAGAGGCCTTTCATGCACCCACAGGAAGGTACACATGCTGCTTGCCTTTTTTTTCCATGATGGATGCATCCTGTAAACATCTTGTGTTCCTAAGAGAATTCTTGGTGTTCATGACATTGTTAATAATAATAATAGATTTAAGAAACCAATGAGTCCCATGGCTCTCCCACGTGAGAACAAAGCAGCCCTAATTATCTAGCACTAGGAAGTCAGTGCCAGGGTGGATTTATGTTCCCTTCCAAACTAGAATATAGCATCACAATTGATTTTCTTTTTCCAATTCTAATTTTTCAGACCTATTAAAATGACTCTAAACCAAACTGCTTTGAAAGAAATAATATTGGCTTTCTCCCATTATTCCTTTCTTTTCTCCCTTGTCTCCTCTCTACTAAATCAAATTAATCTGCTTTAAAAATAGAAAAGATAAGTGATTATATAACCTTCTAAGGGAGGCAGGAAGCTGTGGGACATAAAGCATAAATGAAATGCTCACACATAGGACATATTTAGACAATACGCATGTCAATACAAACCTTTCGAGGCTTGGTACTAGGAGGATGCAGCAAATGGAGTGGGGGGAGCCTCCCTGTCTGAGACCCCTGGTGATGTCAAGTTCCTTCTGAGGGAAAGGAAATGATTCCACAAGCTCAGATAAAATGTTAAGGTGCCCCTCTGAGCTCATGTCACTCAGAATTACAGCCTGGAGGTAGTGAAGAGCCCCTATGACTTAATCCTGACACAGGAGAGTAAGAGGGACTTTTTATCAGCCCACCTGCCACTGGCATTGTCACTTTAAAAACCTTATTTGAATCTTGCTTTTAATTTATATGGAACACACACACACACACACACACACACGAACACACACACACACACACACGAACAAGAAAGAAATTTAATTATTTTAGGTAAATAGTGGAGCTTCACTGTAACAGAAACAGGGGATCCTCAGCCCTGAACTTCATTCCTTAAATGCCACACTTCAGTCCTGCCCATCCCCCTTTAAAAGACCAGACTTTTATCCAAAGAAAAGTCAGGTGAGGGGAATGGATGATATTCTTGGTGAAGAGAGTTATTTTAAGAAGCCACCAGCATTTGCATTTCTAAACTATTAGAAGATAAAACGAAGAGAAATATTTAAAATGCATATAGATATATACATGTTTTAAAATCTAATTTGGGGTCACAGCTGTAATTGCAAAAGCTTTGGATTGTGTGTCATGCTGGAATAATGTCGTGTTAGTGAATGTAAGGCATTCAGCATTACTTTATGCCTCATTGCATCCTAAGTGCGATGCTATTTCAATACAACACCTACCACTTTTAGGTCTTTATGCTTAAGTATGTCTTGCTGGATGAAATCAAGCTACAAATTGGATGAAATTGGGTCCTCCCAGTTGATTCTACTTCTAGAAGCTCCCAAACCCAATTGTTTTCTAAGTCCAATTTCACAAATTCAGCATTCAAATTATCATGATTTCTTGTACTGAAAAATAAATACAAAAGCTTGACTTGCTGCAGAGATGAAAAGCAGTTTTTTGGCCACAAAAATAAACTTTTTTTTTTCACACAGGCATTAAAAATGGTTCAGAAATGGAACAAGAAATGCTGGAGAAAACATAACCTGCAGAAATGTGAGACATAGTCTATTCATTGCTTAGCAATAAAGATCCCTCAGTCAAACAATTCCATCTGAAATATTTCACAGAAAAACTGCTCTGTGTTCAGTTTCCTTTCATCCTTGTACAGTCATTCTAGCTCGTCATTCCATTGCCACCTAAATTTACCTATTTTTAAAGACAACATTCAGATCACAATATCCTTCCATTTGGCAGTTAAAGATGCATTTGAAAAGATGACTGTGTTCATAGTCTGACCATTCCGCCCTCAGAGGATATGTTTCACTAAATTTTACAAAGCGTGGTAAGACAGAATACAGATCTTCAGTGCAGCAGAGAGAATTAAATTCAACCTAATAAGAATCTAGGTTTCAAACAGCAATTATTACTGTTGATTTTGAAGATCATTAAATTAACTCTCCAGAATCCTTTTCATTGTAGCAACAAAAGTCTCTTCAAAACAATAGTATTCTGCCTGGCAACACTTTTGGGGGCACAACTCTAATAAAACAAATTGCTAAAAACAATCAGTTTTCATTCTATATACATATTTCATTTATGCTAAGCGAAGGCTATATTTTTAAGAGAAAAATAGCTAACCAAAGAAAAATAGTGACTTATCCTGGATGGGTATTTTCATAATATATACAAATTTATGCTTGATCCTACTCATCAAAAGTAATTAAACTTGAGAGCCAGTAAAGATAGCAGAGGAGGTAAACACTGTGCTTACATCCTCTCATGACCATATCAAAGTTACAACTAAACTATTGTACAAAAGAACCAACATTGAGAAGTGCCTTAAATGTTACTGAACTGAAGCCCTACAACTAAGGACATACAGAGGAAGCCACCTTGAGACTGGTAGAAGCGACCAGACTGGTGCCACACCCACATGTTACCATTAAAAATTAGAAGAGATATCTTGTCTCCAAAGGTTGCCCTCCAAGGAGCTAGGAGTCCCAATGCCATACCAGGCTCCCCAACCCAGTGTTCCAGTTCCAGAGAAGTCCCCATAATTTCTGGTTGTGAAAACCAGCAGAGACTGTGGCTGAGTGAGTCGGAGGGCAGCTGGAGTCCCAGGTGCTTCTCTCAAAGAGACTACACATGGGCTTACTCACCAACAGCATCACTGGCTCTGAACTCCAGAGCTGGAGCAAAACCTGGAGAGGTGACAGGGAAATGGGGGGTTGGGGGGGGAGAACTGAGTTATCTGGCTTCAGGACTAGGACTAGAGTGGGAGGCTTGCTCTCACGGAGGAGCTGGTGGAAGCCATTCTTTCTTTGTTGAGCCCTCTCCCTCCCTGCATGCAGAGACAGGTGGTAGCTATATTTCAGTCTCCATCAAGCTGATTGACAACAGTCATTCACCACACCCTGGTGATCCTGAGACCCAGCCCTAGCCAACTTTCAGGCATACCCAAACCACTTCCAGTGGCTTTTTTATACAATCGGCCTGCCTTGGCTCATGCTGCAGACATTCCTAGGGTCTCTCAAATGTTCACAGAACCTGGACAAGAAGCACCTGGCTTTGGCATGTCCTGTACTTCTAGCTGAGCAGCCCCTAAGCCTGGCACTAGTGGCATCCAGCCTTGGTTTGCAGTTTGGCCTCTATAGTGACTTCCAAGCACTGAGCTGGCAGCGGCCATTAGTGGATTGCTTTGTGGCTCCTGCCAATTGGTCCCTGGGGAGGGGGGAAAGGGTATGGGCTGCTGCAGAACTCGAACTGCAACTGTTCTCCTCCCAGTGGCCCAGGGGCAGCCACGGCCAGTGTCCAGCTTCAAAACAAGATGGAGAATCACCCAGCTGCCTCCAAGAATGACACACACAAGAAGTGGATTAGGCAGGCACCAAGATCCTGCTGAGGAAGACTCTGCTCTGTAGGTCAGCCCCTGCACCACAACCCCTCCACTGTAGTCACAGCCAATACTCACAACCAATGAACCCAAGGGTCAATTCCTTTTATTGATGTACAAATAGCAATCAAGACTCTACAAGAGCAGGGCACACTGCCCCATGGAGCTTCACAGCACACCTTCTACATAAGGCCAATCTACTAAGACTGGGAGGCATAGCAGCCCTATGTAATACATAGAAACAAACACAGGGAGGCAGCCAAAATGGGAAGACAAAGAAACATGTCCCAAGTAAAAGAAAAGAACAAAGCTCCAGAAAAGGAACTAAACAAAATGGAGACAGGCGATCTATCAGATACAGTGTTCCAAACCCTGGTGATAAGGATGCTCAGTTATCTCAGGGAGAATGTCAACAAAGAGATAGGAGGCATAAAAATAGGGATAGAAAACATAAAAAAGGACCAATTAAAAATAAAGGATACAATAATGGAAATGAAGAATACATTAGAGAGAATCAACAAATTAGATGAAGCAGAAAATTGAATCCAGGATTTAGCAGATATGGTACCAGAAAACACCCAATCAGAACAGCAAAAAGAAAAAGAATCTAAAAAACATATAACAAAAAAATGAGGAGATTTTAAGGGGCTTCTGCGACAACATTAAGTGTACCAACATTCATATTATAGGGGTATCAGAAGAAGAGAGAGAGCAAGGAATTGAAAACCTGTTTGAAGAAATAATAACAGAAAAGTTCCCTAGCCTGGTGAAGGAGATTGATATACAAGCTCAAGAAGTACAGAGAGTCTCAAACAAGATGAACTCAAATAGGCCCACACCAAGATACATCATAATTAAAATGCCAAAGGTTAGTAACAAAGAGAGAATCTTGAAGCAGAAAGAGAAAAGCCATTAGATACCTACAAGGATTCTCCCATAAGACTGACAGCTGATTTTTCAACAGAAACTTTGCAGGCCAGAAGGGATTGGCAGGAAATATTCAAAGTGATAAAAAGCAAGCACTTGCAGCCAAGATTACTCTACCCAGGAAAGCTATCATTTATTAATAGAATCGAAGAACAGATAAGAGCTTCCCAGACAAGAAAAAGTTAACAGAGTTCATCACCACCAAGCCAGTATTACAAGGAATGTTAGAGGGACTTCTTTTAAAAATAAAAATATGAATAATAAAATGGCAATAACTATATAACTCTCTATAATTACTTTCAATGTAAATGGATTAAATACTCCAATCAAAAGGTATGGTGGCTAAATGGATAAGGAAACAAGGCCCTTACATATGTTGCCTATAAGAGACTCACTTCAGATTAAAAGACACACAGAGACTAAAAGTAAAAGAATGGAAAAAAATATTTCATAAAAATGGATACAAACAAACGAAAAAGCTGGAGTAGCAATACTTATACCAGAGAAAACAGATTTTCAAACACAGACTATAAGAAGAGACAAAGAAGGACCTAGTAATCCCACTTCTGGATATTTATCCAAAGAAACTAAAAATGCTATTTTGAGGGGACATAATCATCCATATGTTCATGTCAGCATTATTTACAATAGCCAAGATATGAAGGTATCCTGGGTGTCCCTGAATGGATGAATGGACAAAGAAGAGGTGGTACATATGTATAATGAAATATTACTCAGCTGTAAAAAAGAATGAAATCTTGTCATCTGCAACAACATGGATGGACTGAGAGAGCATTGGGCTGAGTATAATAAGTCAGACAGTGGAGGACAAATGTCATATGATTTTGCTTATAAATGGAATCTAAAGAACAAAATAAACAAAAAATGAAACAGAAACAAACTCATAGATACAGAGAACACTTTGATGGTTGCCAGATGGGAGGGAGTTGGAGGTTGATGAAAAAGGGGAAAGGATTAAGAATTACAAATTGGTTGTTACACAGTGGTCATTTGAGGTAGGGTATAGCATAAGAAATATAGTCAATAACATTCTAATAACTGTATGGTGTCAGATGGGTGCTAGATTTATCAGAGTGACAGATGGGAGCAGGTTGGAGGCAGGGTGAAAAAGGTGAAAGGATTAACAAATACAAATTAGTAATTATAAAATAGTCATGGGGATGTAAAGTAAAGCATAGAGAATATAATCAATAATATTATGTGATAATAACTATTTATAGTGTCAGGTGGGTACTAGTTAGGGGGTTCACACCATAAATTATATAAATGTCTAACCACTATGCTGTACCCCTAAAATTACTATAAAATAATATTGGATGTCAACTGTAGTTGAAAATTTAAGAAGAGGTTAAGATAAAGGGGAATAAGAGGTTCAAAATTCCAGGTATAAAACAAATAAGTCTTTGGGATGCAATATACAGCATAGGAAATACAATCAATAATATTGTGATGGCATGGTACTGTGTCAGATAGATGCTGAACTTATCATAATGATCCCTTGTTTAGCTTAGGGAATATAATCAATAATATGGTAATAAGTATAGTGCCAAGTAGGTACTATTGAATAACTATGATGTACAACTGAAACTAATATCATCTTGTGTATTAGCTATATTTTAATAAAAATCTTAATAAAATAATTAAACTTGCCAATAGATACCTTAGTAAGGGAAAAGTACACTAAAATACATCATTATAAGTGGATGCATTTGTACTTGTTTTCAATGAAAGAGAAAGTAGACTGATAATGTAGTAGGTAAAAGCATGCTAGTAAATTTGAGGAGCACTATGTAGAGATTATCTGGTGCCAAGTCAGGAACTAGATTCTCCGACATAGGTGTCAGCCCTTTTCAGAGAACCTAATAATCCAGACGATGCGATCTTGGGAGAATTAAACTGAGTTAGCTTGGACTAGAGGAAGAGGCAGTATCATTGACACTAGATACAAAAAATTTATAAATAACAATAACACCAATGGCTTTGAGACACTGAAGAAGTAAAACAGATAGGAAAGCCTAAGGCACAAATATTTCAGAGGGTTGGAAGTAAGCATTGACAAAACTCAGCTCCTCCCACCCCCACCCCCAAGAGCAATACTAGGTGATGTTTGGGATCATCAGAGTAGTTTATGATCCCTCCCTTTGTACAGTTCTGATTTCTGTTCATATGCTATACCTAATTGTCTAGCTTCTCTTCTCTTTGCTGCCTGTTATTACTATCTCCTCAGCTTACTTGCTAATCTGATGATATTTGATCCATAAACTATGGCCAGTTCCAGGCCCATCTTTCCTGTCTTAGACTTACCTATCTCAATCACTGATGCCAACCCCTTAATCTAGAAATCTCCAGAACTAAATGGGATAATCTATCTTGATCACTTTACTGACTGACTGACTTAATTTATGTACTAGTCAAGACAACTAACATGGTCTGTTTGCTTCTCCTGCCCAACTCTTAATGCCCCCCCTCCAAGAAAAACTTGGGTAATTGATAGGTTGTAACTTGGGTAATTTCAAGGGTTTGTGGGCGGGGGCGGGGAGATATTTCTATGGACAATTTGTACAAACAAGTTGACATCATATTGAGCAAATCCTCATTATTTGTTCATGGATTCATTATTTGCAAATTTACCTGCTGCTAAAACTTATCTGTAAGTTAAATCAATATTTAACTTACAAATCAATATTTGTAGCATGTTCACTGTCATGTGTAGAGTGGTTAAAAAAGTGGGGTCTCCTGATGGGCTGAGGTCCAATAAGGTGATACTCTGCCTTCTTGTTTCACCTCTCATACTGTAAACAATTGTTCCTTTTGTAGTCTACTTAGTGACACATTTTTTTACATTTTTGTGCTTTTTCTTGGTGATTTTGTCACTGAAAATGGCCCTCAAGTGTAGTGCTAAAGTGTTGCCTACTGTTCCTGAGTGCAGAAAGGCTGTGTGTGATCTGCCTTACAGAGATAAGCTTTACTCAGGCATGAGGTGCAGTGCTATTTATAATTCAATGATAATAATAAGAGTACATGCCAAAGTCTGTGAAACACAATCAAAAGAGAAAAAACAAACAAATATTGATTAAAAAGTGTAGCTTTGAATACATATGTCTAGAAATTAGATTAAAACTAGAATTTAATAACAATTTGAAAGAAACTTTAAAACCAAAGCTACAAACATGGTTTGAATAGCTGGAGAGGAGTTTCATTTTCTTGAATAGGACAACTTACTTTTATAAAAATGTCAATTCTAATTAATATGTAGATTCAATACAATCCCTTCCTATTTTCAGCTAGATGTTTTGATAAATACACTTAAAATTTACATAGAAAATCAAGACCACAAAAATTTCTTAGACAAAAAAAAAAAAAAAAAAAAGAATAATGAGGAGAGACTTTTCTAACCAGATAAGAAGATAAACTACAAGGTCATGATAATAAAAGTCATGCATTAGCACAAGAACAAATGGCCAATGGATCAAAAGAAAGTACTCAGAGATAAACAAATGTACATCTGGGAACTTAATATAGATTAACCCAAAATGGAAAGGATTGTTTGTTCTTAAATGGTGTGAAGGAATAGCCACTCATTTTATGGAGCAAATAAAACTGGCTCACAACAGTGCATACAAAGTTGGAATCTAAACAGATCAAAAAGCTATCAATTTAATGAGCAAAAAATGTAGGAAAATATCATTGTGAATGTGGTGGGTAAAAAGGAACATTTTGAGCAATATTTAAAAAACACAAATCATATACTAAATAATTATAAATGGACAAAAAGAAAAAGACATGATAGAACGAGGGAAGATATTTGCAATGTTTAAAAACAATAAGTCTTGAAGCCAACAAGAAAAAGATAGGAACTCCAATGAAAAAATAAACACAAATTAAACAAGTAAGCAGTTTATAGAAGAGGAAATTTAAAAAAGAAAAACACTAACGAACATCAGAAATGCTCAAATTCATTCATAACTAGAAAATTAAAATTAAAATAACATGAAATCAACAAGCTATCTCTTCAAACTGGCAAAAATTAGATACCTGGAAAACACCAAATGTTGGAGTTATAGAGATCTTCATGCAGGAAAGGGTCAATTGTTGTAGTCAATCTGAGAAGCAATCTGACATTATTTAATAAAATGTAATATCTTTTTACATGTAATACCTTCTGGCCCAGCAAAACCCAAATTCTTTACACAGTATTGAGGAAGCTTATCAACTATTATATTCCATGTTAGGACACTGGAGACAGTCAACATCTCCACTACTGGGAGAGCAGACAGCTTAATTTAAATAAATGCATACCCCAAAGTTCTATGCAGAAGTTAGGTGCAACAGACTAAATATCCACCTACACACATAGATTTAAAAAAAAAAAAAAAGTACTGAGTAAGAGAAAAACAAAAAAAACAAAAACTAAATACACAATTCCATACCCATATATTTTAAATGTATACAGACAAAACAATAATACACACTTGCATGGACCAATGATGATAAGGTGCTACGAACTAGATGATATAATTTATTTGATCCTATGCAACTGATTTATACATAATTAAGTAATTTTAAAAATTATATTAGAAACAATAATATCATTATAGACCTTCATCCCCTGAAGAGATGGCATTTTAATGAGCTAGATAGTTATTTATAAAAGAATGTCTAGTAAAAGAAAATCACTCATTATGTCTCACAGATCAGACTCTAATGAACATATTTAGTCCAGAGTCAGGGATCTCAGTTAAACAGAACCTTGATGAATGGGAAGCACATCTTGTGCAAAGAACTTGGTGGGTGAGAAGACTGCAAATCACCTAATATGCAGAACAGGGAGATAAAAATGGAACGATTTTACCTGGAATTATAGAAACTATATGTACAGTAGTCCCTCCTGATCCACAGGGAATACATTCTAAGACCCCTTGTGGATGTCTGAAACCAGTAACAGTCAACCACTATATATGCTAATGTTTTTTCCTCTACAAACATACCTATGATAACATTTAATTTATAAATTAGGCACAGTAAGAGATTAACAATAATGTCTACTAATAAAATAGAACAATTTTAACAATATACAATAATAAAAATTATGTAAATATGGTCTCTCCCTCAGAATATCTTATTCTATGGCACTCACCCTCCTTGTAATGATGTGAGCTGATACAATGCCTACATGACGAGATGACGTGAGGTGAATTACCTCAGCACTGACAATACTGCTAGGCTACTATTGGCCTTCTGAAGATTCCTCAGGAGGATCAAATCTAACACTATTTTCTTTTTCCTTCTTTATAGTTTCATGGATCGATGATTTGTTCTTACCGTAGATCTAAGCAACTCAGCACACAAACTTTTTTTTTCCTTATTAAGTTGAAAACTTTCACCTTTTAACTTAAAGAAGTACTTTAAGGCTTCTCTATGACATACCCGAATTGCCAGCATCATGACTCTTGTGCTTTGGTGTCATTATTAAGTAAAATAAGTTATTTGAACACAAGCCCTTTGACACTGTGACCCTTAATCTGATAATCAAGATGGCTGCTAAGCAACTAATGGCAGGGAAGGAAAGCACACAGCACGGATGTGCTAGACTAGGCCGGGCAAAAGGGCATGAGATTTCATCACACTATTAAGTACACCAAGCAACTTAAAACTTATGAATTGTTTATTTCTGGAATTTTCCATGTAATATTTTCAGATCATGGTTGACCACAGGTAACTGAAACCTCAGAAAGAGAAACTACAGATACAGGGAGCTACTGTAGCTCTCTTCAATTAATTGTTGAGCTGTCATGTAGAAGGGAGAGGACACCTTGCATATTGCAGGGTAGGCGTGGTAAAGGCAACAGGTGGACCCGATAAACGGGAAAATTTAGTATCAGAACAAAAGGGAAATTTCTAACCCTGAGAAAAGTACAAAATGGGCAGTATTACAGAATGAGTGCCTTGCCTGGCGTTTTTCAAGCAGAACATAGACATAATTTGTCAGGAATGCTGAGGGATTCCTGTCTTTGAAGGGAGTGCAAAGGGATTGGCCTGTAAGCCCCAACTACTTTTTACAATTTTATAAACCTAAAGGCTTTAAAAGGTTCAATACAAAGAAAAGTTAAATTTTCAGCTGTTTGTTTTGTTTTCTTTTCCTCAAATTTGGATTAAGCTATGACTCTAGTGGCTAAATAAGCTACTAAATTTAAAAAAAATACTAAGAATAATTTGTGGATTTTCCTTTTCTCTGGACTATTTATTTGTAAGGCAGGTATTCATCCTTATGCATCAGTTCACGTTGAAATTAGTAAGAAGACACTTTGATGGTTCCAGGTGTTTAATCTATTCAATCTATTTTCATGCCTATGGTTAAAAGCTCTCCACAAACATTATCAAGTACCACAGGCATGTGTTTTTCCCTTTTGAGTTGGGAAGAACAAACCCAGGGTGTAAAGTAATCAGAGATGGAAATTTCTCATGTCATTATATGATTCAGAGTTCTGTAATAACATTGACCATCAGTCATGCAGCATGAGTATCCTCAGAAACTATACAATCACTAGCATTACTAGTATTTGAGCTATTCTAATGGTATATTAACATACAGTGCCTGAAAGACAACTTTAATTCATTCTTTATCCCTCTTTCTAAGTCCCACTTCTATTTTCATTTTCCTTCCCTCAATCAAATTCAAAGTGGACCTCAAGGTATCTAAGGCACTCTTGGAAGCAATAACAGGGCTAAAATGGCAAAAACTTAAAACTTGATTTTCTAAATAAAATGAGTAATGGTGAACCTTGTCTCAATCCTGTGCACTTTCTAGGACATATACTAATCAATTCTTATTTAATGCTAATGTGATTATATAGTAAAAACATAACTCAAAACTAGAAACATTCTTCTTTTTCATTTACTGGTCATTTAAAAACATTGAATTATGTTTAGTTTTTTTTTCACTCTGAGTATAACATTCTTACTCACATAGCAGCACTTCTCATTTTACTAAACTTAATGAAAGGATCAGAAACCTATCTGTTAAGGATTATGAGAAGAAGAAAATAATGACATCACTAAAGTCATATTCATGATATTAGATGCTAAGCTGTATATACATTGATAAACTCAGAGCTATTCTGGGGGTTACCAGCAGAAAATTTTGCTGTTGGCCAGGGGTCAGCAAACTAAATAGATCTCAGGCTAATCTGACCTACCACCTATTTTAATAAATAAATATTATTGGAATACAGCTGCACCCATTCATTTAAATATTGTCTATAGTTGTTTGCATGCTACAAAGTTGTTGAGAGTTATACTCAAGACCATATAGCCTGTAAAGCTTAAAATATTTAATAACTGGCTCTTGCAGAAAAGCTTTGATGACCTCTGCTTTAGATCCTCTGAAGTCCTATGAACAGACAAATGGATCAGACTTTGAAACCCTTAATTAATCCTCAAATAATAAACCTGGATATAGGTAAGTAAAATGTGCCACAAAGCTGGATGGAGAGAAAAGATACCACATCAGGACAGGAAACTCATCTACAGAAAGAGTGTTAGTGAGTATTTTATTAATTAATTCATTAGCTATATATGTATTAAGGGCCTACTATGTGTTAGTCACCCTGGAAATCCCTGGAGACACAAATGAGAACAGACAAGATGTAATTCCTATCCTCCTGGAACTTAGTATAGTATTCACATACTAAATCAACTCAAATACATACAAAACTGCAAACTGAAATGAGTGTTATTACTTACCACAGGGTGATATGAGAAATAAAGCTAACAAGTTTAAGGTGGACATCTGCTTTATTTTTCCTGAAATAATTTCTCCCTCTTGTAATAGTAATCTTCTTTCTTTGAAGAACTATGTCTCCCTAAACTTGAATGGCAAGACCGCCCTTCCTTTCCTATAAGTTTGGAAAGTTGACATCAGCTAGGTTAATTGCGGTAATTTATGTTCCCAGTTATAGTGATTGGTACAGGAATAGTTCCATGACTAAAGCTTAGCCAATCACAAGCACTCTTCCGTATTTATTTATTTATTTATTTATATATTTATTTGTAACAGAGAAGGGAAGTTCTCTTTCTTCTTTCATTATTGGTCATGATGTACAATAGTAAAGACGTAAACCAAAAGCCAGGGATCTTATTCTCCTTCATGTGAACTTGAAGAGAGACATGGACAGACAGAAATATATATATATATATATATATATATATATATATATATATATATATATATAGAGAGAGAGAGAGAGAGAGAGAGAGAGAGAGAGAGAGAGAGAGAGAGAGAGAGAGAGAGAGAGAGAGAGAGAGAGAGACAGAGAGACAGAGATAGATAGATAGATAGATAGATAGATAGATAGATAGATAGATAGATAGATAGATAGGAAATAGGCTTGTGGCATTTGAGACCCTGGATTCAATTGTCCTTGGAGCCAAAGATAAACCAGAAATGATCAGAAAAATGGGTTTTCCATGTAATATCCCAGAATAAGCTCCCTTAGACACCCATAAAAAGGAAATAGTTGTTTTGAAATTGAGCTTACCTTGAAATCAGAAAAAAGACAGAGAGCTACTGAGAGTGTTCACCAAGTGTAATTGGGAACAAAGTCAGTGTGTGTGTGTGTGTGTGTGTGTGTGTATAGATATGTAGGAAATGCATAAAGACAGTGAACTTTAATGAAGATCCAAGCATTAGCTAAGTAGAATGGGAACTACCCTTTGATATAGCAGGGTCACAATCACTTAGACATTAAAGATCACATGCATACATGTGGAAATATGGGGGTCTCTATGGCTGTGCACCCTTGAATTCTGGAACTCCTCACTTTGTTTGTTTTCTTTATACTTTTTCAATACTTTTCCAGGATGTGGCCCCTTAATGTTTGAGTTCCTCAGACTGGGTCCTACATCTCCTTGATCCCTTTCAGCAGACTTGTCCCTATCTGTGATGTTTAACTACCTTCAGTATATTAAGAGCTCCCAAATTATCCTTATTTCAGAGCACTCTTGAATTCCAGACACATACATCCATCACCTTATCAACATTTTCTCTTGTGGGTCTTAAATGAATCTCAAACTCATTAGATAAATCAAAGACTCATGAGTGCTACCTCTAAAATTTCAGTTCCCCGTTCCAGTAAATGATGCCAACATGGTTCTATCTGGAAATCTAAAAGTCATTCTTTTTAATACTCTCTACTTCATTTCCAACGTTCAAACTATTGGAAATCCTGTGAATTTAAAATAGTGGTTCTTAAAATGTAGTCCCCTGGCCAGCAGCATAAACAGCATCTGGAAACTTGTTAGAAATGTAAATTCTCAGGGTTCACTCTACACCTTCAAAGTCAGAAATTAATTTTAGGACCTGCCAATCTCTAATTTATTTTGAAGTTTGGGAATTCCTGATGTAATCTTTTGAAAAACTCCAGAATTTATTAACGTTTCTCCATCTCCAGTGTCATCTACCTTCTCAAAATGCCACCATCTCTAGCCAGGACTCTATAGGTGACTCCCAACTGATCTCCACAAATATAAACACTCCTTGCAATGCATTTTTTTTTTTCATTGTGAAAATTGTCTCAGTTGCTTTCATTTTAATTAATTGTCTGATCCATCCTCTGTCACCTGGCACATGTGAGGACCCATTCAGAAATGCTGTCTGGTTCTCTTAAAGATAGCCTGAAGCTCTCAATGTTTGCAACCCCCTCCAATCACTGGCACAACTTTTTGAGGACAACCTGGACAGAGAAATTCAGAGTCCTGTTTCAGCTGCTATTGGTTAATTTGGCAGGAAACACAAATGCATTCCTTCCTTTCTTTTTTCATTTTTTCATTCAACAAATATCTTTCTAGAATCATGTAGCACAGATGATGCAGTACCACTGTGCAGTAATCCAGAGGTAATACAGATATGTGGCTTGCCTACACAACGTTTCTAGTCTAATTAGAGGATAAGTGATATGTGGATAAATGTTCTGAGGTGAACAAACCATCATTATAAGGAATAATGGGGGATGCATCTTTATATAGAGTGTTCATCTAAAAATAAAAGGCAAAAGTGAGAAGCAACAAGCATTTACTTGAGATCCAAATTAATAGCTATTTGGGAAGTACTGATTCAGGCAGAAACTCATAGTATTCTGACTAGGAGGTAAATGCAAGGGATATTTATGAAAAGGGGAAGGGGAATAATTGCATGAATAGAAGGAAGTGATTTCTATGGTTGTTAAGAAACTAAAGAAGGAATTTCTATAGGTGCAGATAAGCTAACATAGTGATGCTCATTGTAAAGATTGTCTGTAATTTTCAGCTAGGCAGTCAAAACAAGCAGTTGTTTGGAATATAATGCTGCTTCAAGCCTAGTCCAAAGGTTATTTTGCCAAATTTTAACATTCTAAAGGTAAGATTTGAGGAGTGAAAGTTCCTCTAGGATGGCAGCTCCAACTCCATTTTAAAGTAGCTCTGTTTATATTATTTTTCACAAGCGCAATGAGGTAAGGCCTCAGAAAGAAAGGACGGTCTATGTGAATAGCAAGAAAACAAAGATATAGGAGAGAACAGGTGCAAATGCCCTGAGGCAGGTAAAATCTGATGCTAGTGATGAATCAAAGGCCAGGGAGGCTGGTAAGAAGCAAGCAGACAGGGAGATGAGTTGCAGCTGGAGAACATGGCAGAGCCAGATTATGGGGACCTCTATATCAGTTTAATCAGTTTGAATTTTATTCTAGAGGCAACAGCTAAATTATAGTAGCTGCTCTTCAAGAGAACAGACACCAAGGAGACAAGAATGGTTATGGATGACCTTATTGAAATCCAATGTCAGAACACAGAAAACACTGTTTTTTTACTGGGCCAGTACATCAGTTCAGGCATATTAAGAATCAAGGAGGTTTTTG
This sequence comes from Aselliscus stoliczkanus, assembly GCA_033961575.1. NCBI lineage: Eukaryota > Metazoa > Chordata > Mammalia > Chiroptera > Hipposideridae > Aselliscus > Aselliscus stoliczkanus. Next base: position 53,434,583 of record CM066728.1, on the reverse strand, counting down.
TGGGCTAACCTGGAAAGTCACCATAATTTCTAATTTTGTTTCTATAGTAAAACACATTCCAAAATCGAAATAATTAAGTAAAAACAAAACAAAAATCTTTAGAAACACACCCCATGAAGTTGGGGACCATCACAGCAGTTCAAAGCATATTTAAAATTAAGTTAGTTGATATCAGTACTTTTACCTCTAAAGTTAAAAATTATACATTTCTTTTAAAACATTATACATGCTTTTTAAACCCATGGTGTTTGGGCTGGCCGAGTGGTGCGGTGGTTAAGTGCTGGCTTGGGAAGCCAGCGGCCCTGGTTCGGGTCCCACATACGAGGGCCAGTGACACTGCCCTCAAAAAAATAAAAAATAAAAAAAATAAACCCATGGTCTTTGATCATCCAAAGAATCAATTACTGATGGTTTTCAATCCCACTTTTGGCTCAGACAGCTCAACCACATATTGTTTTTATTTATATTTTATTTTAAGCTTTATTTAGCTCTTCTCTTGTTCTCTTTCATTTATATAAATATGAATATGCTCAGCAGGCAGGTGGTTATATTTGTCAAGCTTTCCCTTGGTCTTCTATAAATAAATAAATAAATATATAAATATATAAATAAATAACTCACTCATGTGATGGAAAAATAAATCATATACATTAATTAAATTCAAATTTTCCTCCTACAAAATGTCCTTTTCCAGATTTTTTGCCTACTTTTTGGCTACATTCTTTGCTGCCAGGGAGGGGAACAGAGAGGTGTAAATGATATGCATACCTCATAATTGGTGTAATTAACAGATCGCTAGGTTATTCCACAGTACAGCGTTTCCTGTTTCACTGTTAAGGGCTGAAGAAACCAGATTAGATACTTAAATGACCTGTCCATACATGGGCAGAGCACCAGCTTCAAAGATTCAATTCATTTCGACTTTCTGGCGAAGTGATCATAGAGTACCCATCTTATACAAAGAGTCACACTTAATAGCCATTTTCTAACTTGCTTGCAGCTATTTCAGCTGTAGCATTATTTCCAATTCAGGAAATGTTTTTCAATGCAAGAGCAAAAGAGAGAGAGAGAGAGAGAGAGAGAGAGAGAGAGAGAGAGAGAGAGAGAGAGAGAAGTAGCTGGAAAATCTGGGATATGTTTTATGAGATTTCAATACACAGGATCTTTTTTCTATTCTGACCATTGTCCCAAAATGAAATTAAAATTTGATATTACTAAAAAAAGACTCAAAAAAAATCTTTGAGTTAAAAGGAAAAAAATACAAATCCTTATTTAGTAAATATGATAAAGACACTTAAAAATAATTATATAACACTTGAAAACGGTACCAAGCACTGTCACAACAATTTGTAACTTATCTCACAATGACCCCATAAAGGTGGCATTTCTAGTTACCCTCTTTTCAGAAATGAAGCAGTGATATTCAGGAAATAGATGTCCTCCTTCTCAGCATACAGTTTTAAGTGTTAAAACCAGAACTAAAATCTAGGTGGGTTTTAAAACCCAGATCTGCTAGGGCTGCCATAATAAAATACCACACACTAAGAGGCTTCAACAACAGAATTTTATTCTCTCACTGTCCTGGAGGCTAGCTCCTGTGTGAAATCCAACGCCAAGATAATTGCTTGTTTGGTGTATTCTGAGACTTATCTGCTTGGCTTGCAGATGGCTGTTGTTTAGCAGTGTCTTCACATGGCCTTTTCTGGGTGTGTGTGCCTCCCTAGTTTCTCCCTTTTCTTATAAGGACACCAGTTATAGTTGATTAGGGCCCCACCCATGTAACTTCATTTAACCTCTATTATTTCTTTAAAGATGTCATCTCCAAATATAGTCACATTATGTAACCCACTTGAATATATGAATTTGGGGGGAATACAATTCAGTCCTTAACACCGGGCTTTTCCACTGCTGGCCCTATCCATATTGTTAGTCATGCTGCTTTTCAGGGAGTGCTTTAAATACAATTCTTGTGTTATTTTTGATGGTGAAAGAAATACGTAATGTGATAATGGATACATTATAAAGATCAATAATAATTCTTTGAAGACATATAAGAATTTTCAAAGTTCAATAACTTACACTTGGGATTTGGTCACTGTAATATTGTAACAGGATTTGGACTAAGAGTAAAACATTGAATCTGAGAGGAAAGTCTGATCATTGCTGATTTAATAATTAACCTCAAGTGTGAAGAAGTATTAGGAATTCAAAATACATTCCATACATGAACAGGGAAGAGACAACGATAAGGCATGTACTATCTTACCCTAATACCTCCCAATCTGAAACCTTCTGAAGTATAGAAAGTGTAGGCAGCCCTGTAAGGGTCAGACCAACCTCCGCATGCACCTACAAATCCCAGGTTAGATTAATAGCGGCTGATGCTGGTGAGTCAATGAATGATTCACAGAACTACTGCTTACTCCTGGTATCAGGTGGATTCTGTGACACAGTCTGAGTTATTTGCATTTAGCAAGTGTGAACCAAGTAAGGGAAGCTTTATGGTGGCAGCTGGAGGAGAAATCTGTAGGAAAGATGTAAAAAAATCTTTCAACACTTAGTGAACGTAGGTAGAGAGCATTTAATATGGACACCACTATAAATGATTTGAGCTTCAATACTGGTTTTCAAAAACACAGTCTGCACAGTGGTATTTTTATAGTCAGTGTCAAGCACAGTCGTTTTTAGTTACAGCTTGCATAACAGTTCAAGATAAATCAGAGTGAACTGTTTTGAACGAAAAAAAAAAGGCACAGATTTGCTAATATTGTAATCATTGCTTTGGCCAAAGGCTACTTTGCACAATGTCTACATAACACTCCTTCAGCAAATATTTATTAAGTGTTGACTATTTGCCAAATACTGTCCTAGGTGCTGGAAATATATTAATGAATAAAATGCAGTTCTGGTATACAATATGCCTATAGCATCTCCTGAGGACAGAAGCAATGGCAATACTGGAGGTTAAATGCTAAATGACATCCGAACTTGATGCTCTGGCTTCTGGTGAAGGGGACAGCCTCTATACTTGTCTTGGCTGAAGGAAATCAGGGTAAGCTTCCCAAAGGAGGTAATGTCTCAACTCAGATCAAGGGCCAGGAACGAATTAGTTAAACAAGTAGTTGGCAGGAGGAGCCTTCTGAGACAAAGGGCAAAGTATGTTCAATGTACTGAAGGGCGAAGTAAGCACAGCATGGGGAGGCATTTAGCATGATTAGAAAAAACAGTGGAAAGCAGGGAGTGTAGAGAGATGAAGCTGGAAAATTTCTCAAGGGGATATGCACACAATGAAGAGGAGTTTGGATTTCACTTCAATTCATTCTGGATGTTCTATGCAAAAAATGGATATAATAAGAAGAATAGATAGGAGATAATGCAGTAATGGAGGAATAAGGTTATGGTATCCTCAGCAAAAATATAAAGTTGACCAATATGACATGTTTTAAAGGAATAATATTGACAGAATTTGTAGTTGATTGGATGTGGAAAGTGAAGGAAGTGAAGAACTAAATATTCCCCAGGTTTTTGGATTAGACAACCTGTGAACCGTGGTGCTATTAACTTAGAGCAGAGAGCTGGTTGGAGGGAAAATGGTCAATGGTAGATGTGTGATATATTTCCATTTTATTTATTCAAATAATCCTTACTGAACCCCTACTCTGTGCTTGGGAAACAGAAAATTGTGATAAATATGGGACATCATAGTAAATTATATAGATAAATCCCTGTAGCTCACATTCTATTGATTTTCATAATCAGGTGGCAAAATCTAGAAGGCAAGTGGATCACTATAGAGGTTAGGTGGTCATCAGTGCTTGGGTGATAGTTGACAACATGGGAGAGGATAGATCATTCATAGAAAATGTTGAGCACAAGAAGAAATAAGGTTAAACATTTTTGAGGGACACAACATATGACAGACAAATAGATGACAAGAAGGATTCAGTGAAAAATTCGACTTGACCAGGATGTAGGAGGAAGACAATAAGAGAACACTGGATTCATGGCAAGCTCATCATTACCTGGTGGCTTACATCTCTGTAGAAAGTCAATCCAGATTACTATAGTGTAAAGCATGTTGTTTCTCTCTGAATTATCTGGTGCCTATCTCCTTTGAATTAAGGTTTGTAAATAAGTCTACATTTAACATCAAATGGCAGGAACAGAGATAACAAGGAACAGTAACTTGAATGAGTCCTTCTTTTTATGATGCTAAAAAGATCAACACTTTTCTCCCCCCCAGAAGAAAACTAAGTTCTAGTCTTACATGTGATTACATAACAAAATAATTACAAAAAGGGAATTCAGAAAATTGATCAGTTCTTTAATAGTTTATTATATTTTAGGGTTTTCTCTTTTGTTTCTGCTTCAAACTTTTCTGAATAGAAATTCTTCTAGCCTGTTATAATAATGATGAGGACCAAATTTTATTAAGTGCTATGTACTAGATAATAAGTGCTCTGTATGCACTTACTTAATCAATCATCACAACAATCTTTTGAGATTGTAGTTTAGGAAACTGAGGTTTGGGGAAGGTGAGTAACTTGCCCAACATCATGTGACAATTATATTGATGAAGGTGGAATTTGAACCACGATACCCCTTATTCCAAATATGTGTTACAAGTGGATTTGTTCTGTGACAACATCTCCATCATGATGAAAAAGCCCTGGGGTTTGCCTTTCAATAGGGAAGATCTGTGTAATGTTTGGAATCAATTTTAATCTTGTTATGAAACCAAAGCATATATATTACATTTCACTCATTAAAATTACATAATGCCCTCATCTGGGTAAACAGATAATCTCCATAAAAGTGAAAACAACTTAATATGGTATTTTTCTCATGAATTTTTTAAAGAGCTCATTTATTCGTAAACAAAAATGAATAAAAGCATTTCCTCACCAGTAAAGTCATGTTGTTAACATGAACTGCTTTTTGCCTGATGGAGCTAGTGTCCACTGGCATTATTTTTCTTTCATATGTAAATGCCAACCATCAAAAATTATCTGTTAAAAAAAATGGTCTCTGGTCACTAGGGTGAGTTCAATTTATGGGTAATACCAGTACTTTCTTTGCTTCTCTTAAATCATTTATAATTCTCTCTTAGGGTCTGAATTATCCTATTCCCCTCTGTAGAGCAAGGAGCCCTAAGGAAACTCCCTCCTAGGAAACACTAGCTGCTGGCGTTTGTTATGGATTGAATTGTGTCCCCCTAAATAAGATATGCTAAACTCTTATCCCGAACAACCTCAAAATGTGACCATATTTGGAAATTAGGCTGATGAAGATATAAATAGCTAAGTTAAAATGAGGTCATACTGGAGTAGGCTGGGTTCCAAATTCAATATGACTGGTGTGCTAATAAGAAGAACATGTGAAGATTCAGGGAGAATACCATATGAGAAGGCATATGGAGTTATGCAGCTGCAAGCTAAGAAACTCCAACATTGCCAGCCAACCACTAGAAGCTAAGAGATCTGGTATAAAACAGATTCTTTCCTAGATCCTCCACAGGGAGCATGATCCTGCTGGCACTTTAATTGTGGACTTTTATCCTCCAGAATTGTGAGATAGTAAAGTTCTGATGTTTTAATCACTCAGTTGGTGGTACTTTGTTATGTATTGCTCTAGGAAATTATAACATCATTTTTAAAATGTTTTTATTTATTTATATTTTTAGTGTGTTCACCATCACAGTCAACTTTGCAACATGAAATATGCTTGGAGGCTTTAAAATTAATAGAGTCATAAAAAATGATAAGAAATAGAAGCAGCACTTCAGGTCACATGCGTATGGTCTGGGCTGTCATCCCTGAAGTATTTCTTGGGAAAGCATTCTTGACACATGATCATATCTTCTCTGCTTAAATTACTGATAACCCACCCAATATGCCAGGTTAGGCATGATAAGGAGACACAGGAGATATTAACAATTTGCTGTCTTCATAGAGTTTATAATTGATACTGGAGAAAATATTTGTAAGTAAATAGTTTTTAGAAAATCCAAACAGATAGGATTTTTTGGGATGCATGTGTCACATAACCCAACTTTGACTGGTTTAAGCAAAAAGGAAAGGTAATTAATTCACATAATAGATTAGTCATTGGATAGATCTAGTTTTGGAAGTAGCTTGATAAAGAACTCAAAATGTAATGCTAAAATTAATCTCTCATCTCTCCCTAGTTGAGGTTGACTCTAACCATATGCCTGATCCCCTCAGGGTAGAAAACACAGATAGAACAATTTCAGGCATTACAGTACCAACCAAATGAGAAATGAAAAATCTAGGTGCTCTCAATGGTGTAAGGGAGGCATTACTGTTGGGCAGGCAGCCAACAAAAACCCACTAGACAAAAACAAAATCTATCATTGTTATATAGGCACATATATGCAGGAGGACATTTCTTCCTCCTGGGCTACTCGAGAAAGTTTCATAAGAGAAGAACATTTTTTTCCTGGGTGTGAAATGATAGAGAGGTAGAAAGAAGATCTATAAAGCCATATAAAATGACTAGAGTATCATAAGTCAATGCAAATAAGCTTAAATGAGGTAAGAGTTTTAGGGTATGGTGCATAGGGATAAGTAGGAAGTAAAGATGGAAAGAGAGGTGTTGGTTGGATTGTAAAGGCCAGTAATGCTGGGAAGAAGTCTTGCTTTTACAGTAAAAGCCATCAAGACACAAACCAGGTGTGGCTAAGATGTGTTTTGGAAGAGTGACTTTTAGGGATAGGTTAAGGAGGGGATGGATTAAAGATCACAATAGTAGTTTAAAATAAAATAAGAGTAAAATAGAACTAAGAAGGTACAAAGGGAGAATATGGCATCAATTTGGTAATGTACAGGATTTAGTGTCAGATGAGGGAGAAGGCTGCTGAGAAGGTTCATCTGAAATTTCTTGGGAGAAAAGTGTGCCTTCAACCAAGGCAAAAGCTTATTTACATAATAAGAAAAAACAAAAATAAATAAATAAAAAAAACCACAAGTGAAGAAGAGATAATGAGTTCAGTTTTGGATATATTGATTTTATGATATTTAAATAGACTCATATGAAGATACTTTTTAGAAACATAGTTAGAAATATATGCCTGAGATTTCAGAGAAGTCAAGACATTAAAATATTGGAGTTCTTTCACAGGCCAGCACTTAACTTGTAGTGAGAGCTATTCAAAAGGCAAACTTTATATGGATCCTTAATTACTCTGCTGCCACAAACCATAAAAATCCTTCACTGAATTTATTTCATTGAAACTCTCTCCCAACTCAGTGTGTGTTCTACATTTTTGTCTTTTGTGTCGTTCTTTGTTTTTAAACCCCCAAGCTCCTTGGGGTGAGGACTTTGCCATTAATTTAGCACAGCTGAATATATTAGATGGTGCCATGTGTATTTATAGAAGTTTGCTAAGTAATGATGATTCAGATTTGGTAATCAGCACTTGTGATGATCATATGGTTATGCAGATCAACACTTACTATGCAAAAATCGTTTCCTATAGGGGCAGATGTGCTGGTCTCCCTCTTAGTAAATTTTTAGATCAGTAAATTTTTTGCACTGTAAAAGTCAATTTGGAATTATGCCTGTTTCTTATTGCCTAAGGGAACTAAGAATGCAGGACCTTTCTACATGTTAAGCTGCTGATGGTAAATACTGCTGATGGCTTTAGCAGCAACTAATTCTAGTAATTTAATGATATAAAATGCCTTTATTGATCTAACAGCACAGTGATTTCACTTCTCCAAGTAAAAACACAGTGGTTAAAACACTTGAAAATATTTAGAATGTATTCATACAAAGGCAGTTTCTCCATTAAGGCACATGGAGATTTCATTCGAAATTGGAATAAAAGAGTTTTCATTAAGTTGTTTTGAATATGACAAATGTTTCCAGATTTCAGATTCAACCTCTCTCTAAAAATAAGAGGAGGGCTGTTTCATGATATTTTTGATTTCTTTTAAAATTCCATAAATATCTGAACTTTTATTTAAAAAATATTGGTAAACCTTGCATCAATTTACTAATACTCTATTAACTAGTGATTCTATCAACCTAAGATAGGTGCATACGAACCCCAGTTATTAAGAAAAGAAGAGAGATAGAGGGTAGTTCAGGAAGGAAAGAAAGAAAGGTGGGAGAAAGATGTTTGCAGGATTGGAAATTTTCATTTCTACAATATGGAATGCAACTGTGACAAAGTAACTTATTTCCAAAGGAAACCTCATTGTTAAGGCAATTTTCATGCTTAATTTTCAACACACTCTGAAGTGAAGTTTTGCTGTAATTTCCATACCTGGTCTCTCAGAAATTCCTAACCATTCCTCCTTATTTATCATAATGCTCAGCACTAGCTGATTGAAATCTTAGTGATATCTAATGATTTAAATTTGATAGACAACTCTAACCCTATTTTTAAAATCTAGCAATTAAGTAACATTGTATCACCCATCCTCCAAAACAACCTAAATAACAACACGAATATGTTCAAAATATCCAAATATTTTCTGGGGTGCACATAAAAATAAACATGACCACAACAGAAAGTATTAACAGAAATGATGAGAGTTCCACAGTAACAACTGCTGCAAGCACCAAACATGATTAAATCTGTGGTTTTATGGTCTTCCTACTTCCTACCCATCCTGGGAACTAGTGGGTGTGGAGAAAGGCAGTAAACAAATTTTTGCTTGTGTACATGTATATATTCAAATTCCTCTGTTTAACATTTATCTTTAGAATCAACTAGAGTAAAAACTGTAAAAAAATTCCTTTAATACTAAAGTGTTTTTCTTCTTTCCTTTGTTGTTATTGATACTGTTTTGTGAAGATTCATGTAAAGGAACAGCTTGCCATTTATGTGGTTTTGGAGAGCTTAGTTGGAAAATGTAGATCTATTCATTCTTGATAGGGGTAAGTGACTAAAAGGAATGTGAAAATACAGAATACCTGTTCCTATGTGCCAATATTATATAGATTCTAAATTACATACACTGGCATCTAATGCCTTTCTTTGCAACTTCCCTCAAATTGATCATATGGAAGCTTATAAAAAAAGGAACACATTTGGGATAAAAAGACAAAACCAGACAACTTGTGGGTGGTCCCAGAGAGGAGAGTGAAAACACTAGAGCTAGACCACAAAACACCAGAAAAGCTAAAATGCTGAAGCAAAGAGAAAGAAATCTGACAACTTTCTGATGCTGTACCCCACTTCCTGAGTATTCCATTCTGTTTACGTGACCATTTCTACAGTATTGGTGAATGGCGGGTGGGTAGGACATATTTCTCATGTGTGCACTTTTCTAAAGAAAACTATGTAGGTAGCATCCATTGTGCCTGAGCAGATTTAAATGTGTGAATGCATTAAACACTTTTTTTAAAAGTTCATAAACATTACATAAATAAAAGCCGGAAGTCCCAATCCATTATTTCTAGTGGCTAGAATGCCGACATATGATTGGATGGGAAAGAAGACTGCAAGTACTGCAGAAGTGAACATTTGAAACACAGTGAGAAAGCATTAATGATTTATTCAAGTTCACAGATGAACAGTTCAGGGTTTTGTCCAAAAGTCTTATAACAATAGTTGTAAATATACACCAATCAGGGTCATTTATTATCTGCATTACTTAAAAAGATACCATCCATAACCTTATAACAGGCTTACTTTGGAACAAACACTCAAAACTAATATTATATGAAAATGTACTTATCTTGTTAGTTTCTGAGAAATGTGAAACTGCGGTAGTCATTTGTACCAGTTAGTCTGCTGGCAATTAGAGGATCTTGGATTTTCTACATTTGATTCTTTCCTCATTATCTATCATAGTGAAGAGGTGGGAAAAAGTGGGACTGCTCTAATTTAAAAATATCTTTGTATGTATTTTGCTCCCCACTCAACTTCCATTCATGGCTTACAATTCTTGGGTAAAATGTCCTTGAATTCCTAGACACAATAAAGCTAAAACTTATTATTAGCAATGCCCTCCCTCACTCTGCCTTCCATATTAGAGATTTCACTAAATAAACATGTGTCACTCCTCCTTTTCACGGTGGTGAATCTAAATACAGAAGGTGCCAAAAAAAAATGAATACACATTTTAAGAAAGAAAAAAAAAACATATTAAAATGGTAATAATATATATTGATAACAAAAGATGACTACAAGTCATGTGTATACATTTTTTTGGCAGCCCCAGTAGTTAATAAATGAATAAGCAGAGAATCATCTCTGCTTATATAATCTATGCTTTTAATTCTATGCTCATTCATTTATCAACTATTATTACCCCACATATATATGGGAGTGGTAAGGACTGAGGCAAAGTGGGAAGCAGATTCTTTATCTAAAGGGGCCAACTAACCTGTATCCCTCAGTGATTGTTGCTATTCCTTGATGCAGGCTCAGGACTACTAGCTGTTGTGATTTTCAGAGAAGTCATTTTTGTTTTGATTAAGTCAGAATACACAAGCAAAATACATATCCAGGATAAACTACCATTTGTTATCCCTTGTATATAGGTGAATTCAGCAAACAACAGTTCGTCAAATTGATAAACTTGGACTCAATGATCACACCAGAAAGCCTTGTCAGGGAAAGAAAAATTCTCTTTATCTATTAAAGAACTCATCCTTTTTTGACTTTGGCCCATCCATTCTCATTACATACCTTCTTGTAGCCCTGTCTCTTTCCATTCCTTCCTTTCTGCCCTTTCCAGTTTCTCAACCTATCACTCAATCTTTCTCCTTTTTTGCTGTCTCACATTCAACAAATATGAACCACAGCTCTACTCCGAGAACTGTGTTCTATTAGACATTCTTCTCTCACATTTTTTTCATGCATCCTCAATCTTTTCCGAACTAAAATCTCTGATTTTTCCAAAAAGCATATTCCTCTACACTGAAAGAATCTTCCTTCTCTCTCTTCTTTTCCTTTGAACTGATTCTTTCTCATCACCAAATTTCTCAAAAACGTAATTCATATTCACTGCTTTTATCTCCACATTATTCATACACTTACTCCTTAAATGAAACAAATCCAGTATTTAAAATTACACTCCCAAAAGTTTGTCTATCTTTAAGTTCTTTGTTTTCTATTTTGCATATGACAGCTTAGCCTTCCCTGTTTTCCTTGAATCAGGTTCCTGCCTTCAATTTCTATGACATTCCATTATCCTCCTACATATATTTAAATTTAATTTTGAAAAACATTTGGTATAATTTTTATGACATTTAATGTTTTCAATCATAAAACTAAAACATATTAATTAAAAGTTGAAAATGCATTAAATCTTTTCAACAAATGGTGTTGGGACAACTGGACATCCACATGCAAGGGTGAAGTTGGAGCCCTACTCACACCTTATATAAAAAATAAGTCAAAATTGATAATGGACTTAAGAGTAATAGCTAAAACAATAAAACTATTAGAAGAAAGCATAGATGTAAACTTTCATGACCTTGCACTAGACAATGGTTTCTTGAATATAACACCAAAAGCACAGTGACAAAAGAAATATACATAAATTGAGCATTATCAAAATTTTACAAATTTGTGATTCAAAGAACACCATCAAAAAGTGAAAAAAGTCTACAGAATTCAGGAAAATTTTTTCAAATAGTCTATTTGATAAGGGACTTGTATTCAGAATATATAAATAACTCTTAAAAGTCGACAGTGGAAACAGGAATAACCTAAATTTAAAATGGAGAGTGAGTTTGAGTAGATATTTCTCTAAAGGAGATATTGAAATGGCCCACAAGCAAATTCAAAGATAATCAACATCCTTAGTCATTAGGGAAATGCAAATCAAAACCATGATATGCCATCATATACCTATAAGGATGGCTAAAATAAAAATGACAGGCAAAAACAAGTGTTGACAAGGATGTGGAGAAATTGTAATCCTCATACATTGCTAGAGGGATTATAAAATGGTTCAGTCACTTTAGAAAGCAGTTTGGCAGTTGTTTAAAATGTTAAACATAGGGCTGGCCAAGTGGCGCAGTGGTTAAGCACTGGCTTGGGAAGCCAGTGGCCCCGGTTCGGGTCCCACATATGAAGGCCAGTGACACTGCCCTCAAAAAAAAAAAAAATTGTTAAACATAGAGTTACCATATGATCAAGCAATTCTACTTTTGGGTATGTAACCAAGAGAAACAAAAATACACGTTTACACAAAAATTTGTACTCAAGCGTTCATAGTAACATTATTCTTAAGGTAAAAAGGGGAACAACCCAACTGATTAATGGATAAACAAAATGTTATATAACAATACAATGGAATATTATTATTCATCAATATAAAGGAATGAGTATTGATATATGTTACACCATGAATGAACCCTGAAAACTTTTATGCTAAGAAGTCAGTTACAAAAGACCATGTATAGTATGATTGCATGTATATAAAATGTCTAGAACAGGCAATTCCGCATTGCTCCACTAACAATAAAACTGAGAAATAATAGTTCCCAGGTGATAAGAGGAGTAGGGAATAGGGAGTCACTGCTAATGGAATTTTTTTGAAGCACAGACAATATTCTCAAATTAGATGATGGTGATGGTTGTACTACATTGTGAATATATGAAAACCCACTGAACCCATTTAAAAAAGTAAATTTATTAGTATATGATTTTATCTCAATAAAACTATTAGAAATAAATGAGAATGCAAAGAAGACAATAAAGATCATCTCTGAACTCAACAGACAAAGATGATCATTCTGAACTTAAAGACATAGAACAAATTTTAGAGTCACCCAGACCTACATTCAAATCCTGTCTTTTTCACTTACTTGACTAAGTGATTTACCGCCTTCTCTGATTGACTTTTTTTTTTCATTTGTAAATGGATGCATTACCAAAGATAGGATAAACTGTTGTTACAAATAAACTCTGAAATTTTATATATCAAATATAACAGGTTTTTTTGGTTGTTTGTTTTTTGGGGGCTAAGGTAATCATCTGAGAAATTTGGGTTCAGGTTGGTGGTAGCTCTCATCTCAGTGCTCTGGGGACCCAGGCTCCTTCTGGATCTTGACTTTGCTAAGTTCTAAAGCAGGGATTGGTAAACTTTTTCTGTAAAGGGCCAGACAGTAAATATTTTAGGCTTTGCAAGCCATAAGTTCTCCATTGCAACGCAACTCTGCTGTTGTAGCACAAAGTAGCCTTAGACAATATGTAAATGAGTGGATATGGCTTTGTTCCCATAAAATGCTTTACAAAACAGGCAGCAAGGCAGATTTGGTCTACGGATCTTAGTTTGCCAACCCAGCTCTAGAGTCTTGTAGTCCATCTGCATCCAGCTAGCAAAACAAGAAAGAAGATGTGAAGGAAATGGACCTGCTTCTTCAATGCTCCACGTATAAGTTGTACACATTATTCAGCTCAAATTCTGTCAATTAAAACAAGGCGATACCATAAAAAAATCAGACCCACCTGTACAAGGGACTAGGAAACACCACCAATTAAGCATTCATTTCTTAACTTCAACTCTTACTTTGAAGAAAGGAGATGGGTCCGGTGGAGAATTACTCCAGCTAACAGAGCTGCTGTGAGGATTGGTAATGGTGTCTATAAAATACCTTAAAGAGAAAAGCAATCAATGTATTATACTATAATTTTTATCACTCTGATCTTACATATTTTTAACAAAACTTCCAGACTTCTTTGATCACAACTTCTCTGTCTTCTGAGTTGTTTTATTAATTATTCTCTTTCCTGTAGATGTGTTCTGTGATTATTCACAGACCCTTTCTCTAGTCCTATTCTTCACCCAATCCCCCAAATCTCTTAACTCCTACTTTTTAAAGATAGTACTATAGTCTGTGGTCTCCCACGTTTGAAACTTCTGACTATTTCTTGGCTCACCTTTGCACACTTATTGACTACCTGCATATACTTCCACCATTTTTTTTTTTCTTTTTCAGTGTAGTTTAGATGCCTTTCTGTCTGTTCTTGTGTGCATTTTTTATTGTCATGTGAATTGGTGTCCTGGGGTGACTGTAACAAAGTACCACAAACTTGGTGTCTTAAAATAACAAATTTATTGTCGCACAGTTTTGGAGGCTTGACATCCAAAATCAAGGTGTTGGCAGGGCCATGCTCCCTCTGGAACCCACAGGGGGATCCTTCCTTGACTCTTCCTAGCTTCCAGCGTTTGCTGACAATCTTGAACATTCCTTGGCTTGTAAATACATCACTCCAATCTCTTCCTTTGCTGTGCATGGTGTTCCCTTGTGTGTCTCTGGTCACATGACCACTGTCTTATAAGGACATCACTTACATTAGATTAACAGCCCACCTCACTCTAGTAAGACCTCATTTTAATTAATTGTATTTGCAATGATCCTATTTCCAAATAAAGTCACATTCTGAGGTACTGAAAGTTAAGACTTGAATATATCTTTGGGGGGCAACACAGTTCAATCCATAAAACCATGGTTCAAGCTTTTATTGCTTATTTGCTAGACCATAACAGTAACTTTTTATTTCTCCTCCTCTTCCTCCTCCTCCTCCTCCTTCTTTTTATACTCCAGTATTTTCTTATTTCAATACATCTTTTAAGGTTAGGAAAGACTTTCTAATGTGGCATGACTATGAAGTACTGGGCCTTGAATTAGAAGCTGAGCAGCCTTTGGTAAATAACTTAATTCCCTAAATCTCAGTTATTTCCTCTGTTAAGCAGAAGTAATACATAGCATTGTCATGGGGATTAAATGAGGTCATGTATGGTATCATACCTACTGTACATAGTGCCTGAGAGATGGTTAAGTGTTTCCTCAATAAATAATGTCTGAATATATAACCTTAATTACACCATTCTGTCACTCAAAAATGTTAACACCATGGACTTGTTTTACTTCTTTGAATGTCACATGAAGATTAGCATTACCTTGCCCCTAAAAGACATTCAATAATAATTTACTTTATAAATTTTTGAAGGCAAGGTATTTGATAAGAAGCTACCAGTGTTCAAAATAACACAACCCTAAATAACAAAAGAAAGTTTGAGGAAATTAGGTCAAAGAAGTGAATAAGAAAATAAGTATATAGGGCAAGGTTAAGTGCACTAGTATTTTTCTTTATTTATGAGCCATATGAATGGTGTTTAGCATATATAAGAAATATGTACAGTATTTCAAAGTTGGCTGTTAAAGGTAAAAAAAAAATCTGTTTTGTATTTTAAAGTAAGCAAAAAGTTCTTTTAAATAACAACACAATACTGAATAATCTCAGCATTTTCTTGTTTTTAACCCAACAACAATCTGCTTTCATGCATACTCCATACATAATACTAATTCTTCAACATTCTTTTCTCTGAAAAATTGCATGGAAAGCTAAGTAGTGTTAGTCTCGTTCACTTTATCTTCTAATGCATGCTAATCTGAAACTGAATTATTAATTTTCAGAGCTGAAAGAAGACTTAGTGACTATTCAGTATCCTCTTATAGATAAAACACTATTAGATGAAATGATCATGCTATTGAGATCATACTGCTACTTAGAGCCCAAACTGAGATGCAAAACCATTACTCCTTCTTCTTTCTCATACATCCTTGCAGGAAAATTAGAGATGATGAAGACAAAATCCATGGGTGATCTCTAGGAATGAGATTGTGGAGTGCCCATTTTGCAAACAGTCATCCTGCACATGCAACATTAATATCTGTTCAAATATTGCTTGAAAAGTAAATAAGAAATCTATGCATGTATTAAGGCTGTCTTTAAACCCTTATAGATAGCCAATTCAATGGAAATTTTGAATAAAGGAGGAATAAAATCTTTCTTTCTTTCTTTCGTACCCCAAATGTGGTGTTTCTTCAACTTCACTGTATGTGCAAATCACCTGGGGAATTTTGTTAATGGAGATTGTGATTCGGTAGATCCAGGCCAGGGCCTGAGTGTCTGCATTTCTAACTAGATCCCAGATGATGTTGGTGCCTGTGATCCATGGACATACTTTGAGTGACAAGTTCAAGAATGCAAGCAGATCACAATCTCTCTAGTGTCTAGGGAATGCTCAGCCTGGTCCATAGGCATCACACTGTCCTCTCAGAACCCATAGTGCTTGCATCTCCAGCACTGTTTTGGACCTTATCTCTATTCTACTTTAATAGTATACCCAGTTTTGTCTACAAGACCAGAAATATCGTTTTGAGGGAAAGGATAATGACCCATATTTCCTTGACTCTCTAGTGCTTAGCAAATGTTGGTTACTTAAAACTGTTTATGATTGATTATAATGTTAAGAGAAAATAATGTTTGGAAGAAACCCTGTACTCAAAGAAGGAAGTCCTCTTTAAATGCCAGTTCTTGGCCAAAATTTGAATCATTTTGTAAGCTAACCATATTATATCTGCTATTTTATTAAAATCATGTCCTATTGTAAAATATGTGATTTGGCTCATTATATTATTCTATGGCATAATAGTGCTTCACTTATTCTGAAGTGGAAATACTCAGTGATTCCACTTACAATTTCATTTTTATCTGAAACTGGACATAGTAAATTATGATTATGTGCAAAAATCCTTTGTATATGATATTAATTGTTTCTGAAAAATCAAGTGAATTCATTTAAAATAATTCATATTTTGGAAATTTATATTAAAAAATAAAAGCAAATATTTAAAAATAAATTTATGTATTCAAATATTAATACATTAATATTGATATTATGCACTAACTTGAGAATTAACAAGGAGTTCTTTTTTGGAAGGAGGCAAAATTTTCTAATAAAATTATCTGAGAGCAGACAAAACACCTTTATATTTTCCTGACACAGTCTGATCATAAAGAGCGATGTATTTGAAAAAAAACATTCTAGTGATCAAGTTTCCTCAAAGTTTCTCTTGGTTTTCTTATATCCAAATATTCTCTTTTGGAGTATATAAAAAATCCTTATCCTTGGAAATTTTCTCCTTTGTCATCGGTAACTGGTCTAATTCTTCCATGTGCTGATTTATCAGTGTTTTTGATTATGATTCCAACAATTCTTCTCCATAACTTTTAGTGTAAGACATTATGGTGCTGTTGCTTGAAATACCTGATATTCCCAACTCAAAAATGTATTAACTGCAAGGAAATTGATTAGTACACATAACTGGAGCTAGAATCAATCTACTCTGGACACCATATAACAGGTGCTTAATCACACTATCAAGACCTCATTTATTTTATTTTTATTTTTTTTTGTCTCTCAGCCTTTCTTCTACATCCTAGGCCTCACCCAAAGTCTGGTTCCCTTGTAAATGAACAAAGGTTTCCAGAGCTATTTGAGGATTATTTATTGAATTCCAGAAAAAGAAAGTGAGACTACATGAAAGAGAATATGCCGTTCCTCTTAAAGCCTAAGACAGATGCCATTCTCTTCTATTGAATAGACAAGTCAAAAGCTCATCTTGGATTAATGATAGTTAAGGGGGTAATACCACACACTTGGATAATCTAATTAGAATTCTTCTCTAGAGATGAGGGTTTGTGTAGGTGCCTGGAAAAAAAGAAAAATCAGAGCTCAGTTTAGAAGAAGGAAGACAATGGGGAATTACTCCAAGGTTTACTAATTCAACAAAATCTAGCCTCTTTTACAAGATTCAAATTCATGTGGCAGTATATTTCTCCTGCCTTTGACTTATACTGTCTTTTGACAATCAGTTGAAAGCGGTCAATAAAGACAGAATAAATAGGAAAGTGGTGCCAAGAGTAGAGGATAGGGTACTAATTTTTCAATGATCATTCCATTAACTATATATTTGTGTTACAAGAATTTTGCTACCTTATCAGTCTTCCAATGCAGGAAAAGAATACTTACGTATCAAGGACTGCCTATGTTTCACATATACTGCATTCTTGTGATTTATTAGTTCCAAAGGAAAACATATAAGCAATATTTACTATACATCAACAAAGAAGAGTATAGGCATTGACAATCCAATGCACCCCTCTATATTTGCGTTATAGAGAAAATGACAAAAGACCCTATTATTTTCATATACAGAAATGAGATGAATTAGAGGCACTCCCTAGAATAGTGGAGCGTCTGAGCATCAACAAAAGATGCAAGGGTCACTGGATAAAGCTCTGTCCTCCTCATTTTTCTCTGGCACAAGAAATGACACGTCTAATGATACTGGGTGAGAAAATCATACTTAGTTTATAGAGGAACTGTATTATGCTTGTCTCTTATTTGGGTGACTTTCCTAATTTTTTTTTTAATTTCTAATTTGATATGCAGCATTTGTGAACCTATGTAAAAATGAGTCATGTTCTAACAGACTTCTTTTGTATCTTGTGGTTAGAGAGCTTTGTTGAAATGATAGACAAAGATAGGGGAGAAAGCCTGGCTTTTTTTCATGTACATTGAGGACTAAATCTGTGAGAGGAGATGACCTTCAAAAATGATATATTGTTTTTCAAGGGTGATAATCAGAAAGGTGAATGTCAGAGGTGACAGGTACACACAGGGACATCAGCCAGCAGTATCAATGTCTTTGTCCTTGATTGTAAAGCAACAAGCACTGGGTAAAGAGTGAGGAATGCTAGATCCTGACAACTAACTTTACATGTAACTAACGACAGTGTAAGATATAGGTCAAAATGTTATATCAAAAGAAAAGAATCCCTCCAGACTGGTGACTAAGACAACAAGTTAAGTATTAAGGCTCAGAATAAAAGATCTCTGGACATACTCCTCTAGCATGCCTAGCAACATGGTCTGTCTTTGTTTTAAACATTTACTTCTTCCCCTTCTTTTCTATGAGCAGGAGAACCACCATGTAGGGTGAGTGGCCTTCAGGAAGGCAGATACTGGTGTAGGATGGGAATGGACTGTAACAAATAGTCAGTGAAAATGCTTACCTGGTTCCTTGGTACCAGGAGTCAAGCTGATCGTGAGATACAACTGAAGTTGATGCTGCTTACACTTTTGTGATGCTAACGGGCAGAATAAAAATGCTCTTCTAACACAGGATTATCTTTTCTCTCTTGAGTGTTATCAAGGGAGATAGAGTACAAGACAGAAAAGACAGTAGGGTGGATGTCCTTATTTTATTCTTATTCAAATGTCTTTTCTCAGTAGCCTCCATTGGAGTCATAGTCTTCCCAGCGTACTTAATTTTAAGGGGGAAAATTATATATATCCAGATAAAGAAAATTAAACTAAAGTACAAAAGGTTGGAACACAGGTTAAAAGGGAAACTATAGACTGTCAATTCTGTCTGCTTTTAGGATACTTCCATACGACAGATGAAGTAGACAATGATTTTTGGAGCACCTCTTTAATAAATTGCACTGGCACAGTTTAGCTTTCCCTATAATTACCTATGCATTGCTACTCGTCTCAGCCACTGCCATGCTGTCTTCCTGGAATAAGTTTACTCTCTAAGGCATGAAATTTAATATAATAATAATAAGTGGTTGAATTTGTCCTGAGCTTACTGTTTGCCAGAGACTAAAGTGTTTTACATTATCCCATTTAATCCTCACAATAAGGAATGGGTGGCTTCATTTGACAGATGAGAAACCCACCACACAGATGGGTTAAGTAGCATGCTTAACTCACACAGCACTAAGTGGCAGAGCTGAAATTCCAACCCAGGTAGATTGGCTTCAAATCCTCTTCTAGTAGCCACCAAGATTTACACATTTGTGTATAGTATTTGCTGGTGAAATATTTCACATTTTGAAGTGCTTTTTGGTCATATTCGCTTCTTCTAAACAAATAAAATGTCATTTTATCATATTCTTCATTTTGATTTTTGCATGATTATCAAAAGTAAGGCAACCTATTGCCCAGTATCTTCAGTGTTCCAGGAGATTGATAGCCAGAATTATTACACAGACAATTAACAATTTTAATTTAGGAAGTTTTTGTGCTAGCCACAAATACCAATTAGTTTATTATTTTTTTTACAGTTCAGTGCATTACAAAAGTGTAAAACAAAAATCTAAGTTGAAGGAGAAGAAATCCTTCATGGCTTAATCCCAGGTGTATGTTCTTGGGTAAATCCTGAGGGGTTCAGTTCCACCATTTGTAAATAATGAGATAAGAGTAGCTAATATTTAAGGAAGCTTCCAGAACTAAAATTTGATGAGTTTGAACATTGCTGAATTTTTCATTCTTTTAATAGAAATAGCTTCCTTATTTACCTTTCTTATTTAAAACTATTCTGGACAATATATCACAAAGAACTTTCTGTCAAAGGAAAAGAACCTCTATTAAGTTGTTTCAAAACACTTCTCCATTTCTAAAGAATATATATATAATATCTTTGAAATGTGGACCATTTCTCTTAGGAGTCCTGACTGCTTGATACTCTATTAAATATTTTTAAAAGCAAACTATTATTTGAGGGAAAATAACTTTTATCAGCAAGCCACAATCATGCTAGGGTTTATGATGACATCAACTTTTCCTAGACACTAAAGCAAGACATTGCTCCTAACACTCTACCATCTGCTGCAGATATTTTAAAATTCTAAAGCACTAACAATGATGCAATTTGCTACATTTTGAGCTGCATTTTACAACTCTCTCTTTGCTGAATTACTATTGATGACATTAAAACCCTTTATAAATCAAGACAACACATTTGCTTGCTACTGCCACCAAAGAGCTGTCAGCTACTCTCTTCTGTCACTCTGGGAGTTTCTACCTGCTACCTCTTTCATGGTCAGCAATGTTTAAACCCTTCTGGAGAATGAGAAGCAGAACAGAACATCATTTTCTATGTTACCTATCACTCATAAGAGAAAATGTGCAGGGAGAAGACAATATTAACTTGAAGAAGGAATAAACTGGGAAGCAAAGTGAATAATTTATAATATACTTTTTCATCTTCTAATAGATAAAAAGCAGTACTCTCCAGAAATATGGAGAAATCTGGAAACAAAACCCAGGAGTTTCTAAAACAAGTTATATAACATAGGAAGATCAAAGGGCTAAAACAATTTCTTCAGGAGTGCAGATGTAAAGCCTGGGGGAGTACTCAGACAAATTAAGTTCTCTGAAAGGTGGAAAACATAACGATAGTTAAGATTGAAATGTTTGATAGAACTTCAAAGTTTTCTTTTTCTCTTGAAAGTTGAACAGTAGGATATGTTCATAAATAGGTAGGTTTGAACAACTCCAGTTTCAAATTATTTTCAGCCAGTGATACTGTGATATTTGGCTCTCTGCAAAAAATGGTCTCTTGGAGGAGCAGAAAAAATAAAAATCACCAATAATTATGAAAGAAGCTTCAGCTCGACTCAACACCTGATGGATTGTGGTCACCAGTTTCAAACTTCAGAAAACACTAGCAGCTGTTAGTTTCTAAAAGTAACTAAGATATTCAAACATTTGCCCTGGGAAAACGACACCTGTCAGAATAAATGACAGGATAAAATACATCTTCATTCATTTTAAAGGACATATTTTATAAGAGATTTTCATCTAACTGAAAACAATCATTCTTGACATTCTTGGTTAGTTTCTTAGTCCTTTCTTTCCCTTAATACTACACTCTTAAAAATATCTTCTTCTTATATTCAAATTCCTCATATTTCTATTACATCTCATTACTGAAGTAATATTAAGTATTGTTATACTTGTTATAGGCCTGACATCTACAATAGTCCTGAGTCAATATATATTTGCATATATATGAAACAAAAAATATGTTTCAATTTTGATATTAATAATTTAGAGATACTTGTATAATTACTTTTATTTTCCTATAAACAAAATATTATTTCAAAGAAAAAGTAAGATGCATTAAAATAATTTATTTTTTTTAAGTTTCAGGATAAAAAAAATGAAGAGTTGGTATCACCTAACATCATTACTCCCAATATTCTACTGCATGAAATGAGAGAATGGCAAATGACTTCACACACAATGCTGAGGGCTGAATCATCACACTTGGAAGTGGCAAATTGTTATCTTATTTTTATTACTGAACACTTAATAAAAGTGAAAGAGTGACAAGGTTATAAGCAGGTGACCAGGCAAGATGCGAATGAATCACTTGGAGAAAAGGCACAAACATAGCTTGTCATATTAGCAAGATATTTGAGAAAGAAGAAATATCCATCATATGATCTCACACAAGTCCTCAATCAGACCAGTTTCCTCTCCCCAGAGACCTTCTCCCTCATATAATAACAGCAGAAATAATAACATCAAGGGTATCTACTGTGCATCTACTAAGTGATAGTTCTCAAAGTAGATACTTTAAATATATTATGCCTAAACACTAAGCCAGTCTTACAGAGTGGACATTGTTAGTTTTGCTAATAAATGAGAAAAGTCAAGCTCAGATAGTCAGAGTTGTCTATGGTTCTAATACTAAGAAGGAGCTGAGCTGTGCAGCTTACCCGTGCTTGCCCTTGGAACTGTCTAAAATCAAAGCCAGCACTCTACTCAACGTGCTTTACTGTTATATCTTTGGTTGCATCCAAGGCTGTTTCTGGGGAGAATGAAGTAATAAAGTGGACCCAAGAATTTTAAACTGAGTCTTTAAAACGCAGTTGTATATTCATCAACTCAGAAAAGAAAATGGAAAACAAGTACCATAGACATATGAAATATAAATTTAATACACAAGTAGATGCACTAAGTCAGAACTATCTGTCAGATTACATCGTGTAGCACTTATTTGAAATATATCACCAAGATATTGGATGGTCTTAATAAACCAAATGAGTCACCTCCCTCCTTTTTACTTCCTCACTTTGTAAATGCTGAATCAAGCAGGGAACGAACTGCTTCTTGTATCACATGGCTGAGGCTAAGAAGGGAGTTTGGTGGGAGGGAGTGAAACAAGACCCTTTCCATCCTTCCTAGAATCTGTAATTCTAATTTATTAGCCCTGACCTGCCCTTGACCAAACAGGAGAATCCAGTCTCTGACCCTTGCAGTTCTTTCTCCTTAGTCCTGATGCCCAGAAGGAAATGCTTCTAGTTTCTTATAACTTGTCATATGTGATGCATTAGTAATAATACCCATGCAATCACTCTAGTTTAAAATGTGGTCCTGGACATTTTCATCAATGTACAATTATAATTTTAAATGCTTCTAAAAGTTTTATTGAGCTATGATTTCCAGCTTATAATCAAAGAAGGCCAAATTTGGACTTCAATAAATATTTCAATTACGTGGAAAATTCATGAACTCCCTAGAAATATTACCATAGAGTGACAATCGAGGGAAAATCCTACAATTTAATGGAATAAAGAGTTCATAATTATAAACAGAAAGACCACTCTGTAAACAGTGCATGCTGAAATGGAGGCAGATTTCTCTGCAAATGAATGCTTGATAACAGGAAAGGGACATCTGAAGTCAGACAATACTTTACCTTTCATTCCGGTTTATTTTAATCTTCTTTTTCTTGGTAATTATACTACAAACGGTTCATGAAGGAAATTTGTTAATATGCTGCAGATGGTAAGGGTATTGTGTTTTATTCTTCAGCGTCTTGGTCACTTACCTCATTAAAATAGACCCCAGCTTTACATTTAAGAAGAGGTGTTTACTTTCTAACTACTTTTCTATCGTTCACCAAAAAAAGTATCATTTCTGAGTTACCACAAAGCATCAGGAACCTAACAACTGAGTTCTCTTTTAGATTCCCTTGAAATTGTATTTGACTGCACTTATTTACTTTTTGAATGTTTAAGAATGTTAAAAAGACACTCCTACCTCTCTTAGAAAATTGTATAAAGCTTAATGAATTAATATTTACAAAATAATTTGAACATCTTAAAGTTTCAGAGCTTCTAAATATTAAAATAATGTATTATTTAAATATTCACTTTTTAATATTTTGGTTTTATTTAACATTAATATTTCCTCCCAAAAATTATAAGTAAAAATCATCTGAGTAAGCTGAGTAAGAGATTTCAACATTGTCAGTGAGGCAGTTTTTGTATGCCTTGCCAGTATCTTTGTAGGTTTCCTTGTTAATCATTTTACTTTATTATTTATTCCATATATATTTCCATGAAGAGTTCTTAACTTGATGAAAATCTGATTTCTTGATCCACAATCAAATCTTACTATGGCCAGCTGCTATGTCTTCATAACTGTGAAAATATTACATCTCTTTGCAAGTTGGCTCTAATACAAGGAAGGTTACTAAACTAACCCAATTAAATTGAACATATCTGCAAGTTTAGATGATTACTGCTGTTGTCTGTGAGGGCTGGAATCCAAAGTGATGGATTGCTGGCTACCCCAGTGAATTCTAAAGGAGAAAAATATCCCATCCTGGATTAGCTTGAATTGGTTTACATAAAGGTTTTATGATGCAAATTCGAGATATTGGACTTAGTAACAACCTACACTATCTGTTATATTCTCCTGTCTCAGAGTCACAGGAAGCTTTCCTGGGTATGATGCTCCATCCTCATTAATAAGCTGTGTGTTGTACATCTTTGTCTGATATGAAGCTGCCATACCTTGTCACCAATTATAAACTCTGAAAAGACCCATCTCATTATAGTACTTAAATTGCGTGTTCCTGAAGGTGAGGCTTGGTGTGTCTCTTCTGCCTCTTGCCAACAGGAAAAATCACCCTTGAAGTGAATAGATGTCAGTCAAAAGCTACAAAAAGAAAGCAAAACAGAATTAATAAAAAACCTGGAAAGAATAGTTATCAGCTTATTGTGCAGAAAAGCATATAGATCAGACAAATAAAATACAAGGCTAAGGAGATACTTGTGAACATTTTAATCGCATGAAACTCACCCTGTTCATGAATTTGGGACAAACCAAATATTTTGAATGTGAATCACACATGTGGACCAAAGTAGGCTGTTTATCGTTTTGTCATTGTCACACTAAGGGAAGGATGCAATGTTTGAAAACACTATTTCTGTTTCTTTTGCATCACTAGTTGGTAGGAAACTGAGCATCATGTAAGAGAATTCTTACCCTTAGATGGCATTATTCTGTTTTGCAAACCTGGTACACAGGAAGTTTTCAATAAATTATGATTGATCAGTAAAATGAGATATCAATTAATGAATAAGTAGGTCGACTGGACAAGAAAGGGCACTGCAGAATACTCTTCTGCCAAAGGAAAGCTCAGATATTAGACTTGAATGTACACAAAGCACATTTGAAATGCATTCAAAGAACATTCATTCCCAGGTATGATGAAGTTCTATTTATTCTATTCCATTTCAAAAGGGAAGTTTTCTTCAAAAATTCCCCTCACTAACAATAAACCCCATTATAAGCAAGTGTAGAGAAAAAATGTTTATACTTTTCTTTTTGTCTCTTTGCTTTTGGAATGCGTGAGTTTATTCACACGTTAAGCCAGTAGAGGTTATTTTAATGGTGGGGACTCTCCAAAGATACTCTGCCCCACACCTTCTTAGCTACAGAATTGAGTCAGCCAAGGGCAAGATGAAAAGGCTCATAGGAATCCTCAGAAACTAGCATGTGGTTCCTGGCTCAAGCCCTGGAACACAAATATCTCCTAATCTTTTATAGTATGTTTCAAAAGTGTTTGTAGATCTTGTGGTGTCATTCAACATGCTATGCCTCATTTGAAAATAAACTGTTTAGTATCAACACAATGAGACTTTCCTTTCACAAGAGGGTCAATAAATTATGCCCATTCTTTAAAAAAAAAAAAATCTACTTAGTCTAGTGAACTATATCCTCAAATGCTGTGAGACTACACCATTTTCATATAGTACCCATTTGTGTACAAATGTATACATACATATATACATATGTATATACACACACACAAGCTTTCAGAAGTAACAATAGAAAGAGCAAAAAGCTGATCAAATCAAATAGAAAGCATATATGTTGAAAAAATACTTGGTACGAGATACTACAAGATATAACACATATCTCCAGTTTCAAATTTGGTTTTACTGCCACCATTTCTTCATGGCAATTTGCAAAATCAAATAATACATGATCTGAAACTGAGAGATGGAGAAAACTCTCCTCTGTTCACTGCTGAACAAAAATGTAATGGAATGCTGACATTCTGAATTCTAAAGAGCCTTCTATTAATTGGTGTTTAGGAGCATTTTGGCCTCCTTTCAGCAGACCCAAGAACTGAGAACATTGTTATTATCAATAATATTATCACTAATGATTACTCTACAAAGCTTATTGTATATTCTTTTTTTTTTTTTTTTTTGAGGGTAGTGTCACTGGCCCTCATATGTGGGACCCGAACCGGGGCTGCTGGTTTCCCAAGCTAGCGCTTAACCACTGTGCCACTCGGCTGACCCTACAAAGCTTATTGTAAACTGTAAAGAACCAAACAATTATAAGGTCTTATCACTAACTCAGCTCCTGAAAGACAAGTTGTGATTCATATAACCACGTATTGGGATTTAATTAAATATATGAATATTCTTTTTTTACTCGATTATTTAGGCATTTTAAAAAGAAACTTAAATATAAATTTAAAATACATTTCAGATTGAAGTTGAAGTCACATTTCCCCAGCTTATCAAATAAACATAAAAGTATAAGTGCTGAACACGAGAAGGGCAAAAAAATGAAACATGTTATATTTTTACGAATTTAGTACAAAATATATAAACTCTTTCTTTGAAAAAGCTCATCAGAGTCTCATGATGGGGCTACTATTTAAGTAGGGCTACAGGGAAAAGATTTCTTCTTGAACATGTTTATTTTTATCTGTGATGCTGGTAGCAGTATATTGCCAAGTAAGGAGCATGCAAGTAACTACTATTTTATTCTCTATGTAAATCAGTTATGAGGCCATAACCAAAAGGAAATTTGTCGACCTTGTCTGAAAAAGAGAGCCAACTCAAAACTGACACAATCACTGATTTTTTTTAAAAATAAGGAAAACAGAATAATATGAGAAACTGAGTTTACCTCACAGTTCATGACTTAGATCCCAGAGCACAGGGACGAAAAGTTATACTTGGGTTTGTAAAAGAGACAACCAATAGTAATATTTTCCTTGTCATCCTATGTGATCCCTAATAATAAAATTTGGCGTTGAAGATGAATATGGAGACTCTCATTTCCTTTGCTTCTTTTAAAACCACTTTCCTATATCACCTCCCTTAGGTTATCAATCTGTCCCTGGTCCTCCTTTAACAGAAAATAAGCTATGATAGCAACTGCTTCCCTAGTCCCTTATGTCCCACTATATACCAACTTCTGTTCTGATCACTCTTCAAAAACTTATACTTCCACTGTGGTGAATTTGTCTTTACTATAAAAATTTCAGTTATTGATCTTTGCAAACTTCATAATAAGATGGACAAGTATTAGATACCTAATACAACAAAATACTCAGAATTTTATATCATTCAGATTGGTTTCATTTTCTACTTAGGTCTTAAAACCTGAAATACTTTATTTTCAAAATATAGGAATACATTTTTTAAATAGTTTAGTAGAGTTCAGTAATTTTATAAAAGATAGGTCATTTTAATGCTAATGCTCTTTAGGCTGTCATATGTGGTGTCTCCCCCATCTTAAGGAACATCACTCAGATGGACAACAATATGAAACTCACCCCCTAAGTTTCTACAGGGTACGAATGGCACTTCTGTGACAGAATGCACAAGAAGCAAGAGGCCTTGAACTTGAAAGCCCTAAGATGTAGGACTCCAAACATCTATAATAACATAATTATTAGGATTTATGGAAAAGACAGCTGATAATTTTAGAGTACTGATAATCGTTTTAATACTAAGGAGAACTACAAACATGAACACATAGGTGTCTCCCTGAAATAATGAATAATCATAAAAGATGACTCCTGAAAAGCTATGTTCTAATCTAGGTACCTTAATATGTTTTACACACTGAATCACATCAGAAGAATGAAGAAAGAGACATCTTTATTCTTCTCAGACAGGTAAAAATCAATCCCTATTGAAAATATACATAGCCATTTTTGCTCCCAGGACTTTCATGAATACAATCTTCCTCTCACAACATACGTAAACAATCATCTGGTGAATAGTATTTACTGATAAAAACACCAAGTCTTTGAATCTTTGATTACATAACTGTTAATAAGAGATTTGAATATTACATAGAAAATAAAAATATAACACTGTATTTGAGAAACTTTTCTTTTATTCCCTAATATTACTAAACAGAATTCAAACTAATTTCTCATCACTTTAATTTCTGTCTGTTATTGTACGCTCTTAATGGCCAAAGCATAAGTTAAATGAATTAGAAGTTTTTAAAATCCTATTCAGAACAATTTTTTAATTGAGACAGTGATTCCTTGATGAAAACTCAGTCATCTTCCTTTTTAAAGAAAAAAAAAAAAAAGATTTTCTCTCAAACGGATACCTCCCCTGAATGCTTTCATAATTCTGTGTAGATTTCTCCTCAGTTGTGGTTCAATCCTATTTATTTACAAAGTAATAAGTAAAAGTGAGTTATTTATTTTTATTTCCTTCAAAAACATACAAAAAAATCTAATTTCAAGATACAATGTAACACTGATTAATGGTCAACATATTTTTGAATCCTACGAAGTAGTCCAGAGCTTAAAAGTACTTTTTTACTAGTTAAGAAGATGAAGTTTCAAAATTATTTTACTGTTCACATATCACTCAGCTAAACATTTGCTAGAACAAAATAAGAATCATTTAACTGATGTATAAAATATCATGCATAATGTTCTTAACATGAAGAAAGTTATAAGAAATCAAGTACTCTGAGGCAAATAGTTCAGTTTTAATTTTGCTTCTAAGAAAGAGAGCAGAACCTTGGTTCTGTCAAGAACAGCCTTACTAAAACTTCTGGTTTTTAGGTTTAGCTCTCATACTATTTCTGCCTTTACTTTCATTTCTATAGCATCTCAGTTTTGAATCAACATAACTAAAAGACACTGATAATTTTCTAAAATATAGCAGCACACCATTTCAGCAATCTCATCCTTTGATATGACTAATAGCCTTTGACAGCTTTCATTTTTTCTATAATAGTATGAAAGATGATCCAAACTCATCTTTGTATTTCCTACAAGAGACATGCATTCATTCATTTCTTTGAACTATCTTGATTTCTTGAAGTAAAAACAATATCACCAGATCACAATCTGGAGACGAGAGATGCCACTGAATGTGTTATTATTTCTAGGTCTTTTTAGTAAGTAGCAAGAGATATAACATATAAACAGATGTAAATGATGTATTATTTAAAACTATATTTCATATATTCAAATTGATCCTTTTAATTCAAATTAAAACAGACCAGTGGGGATTTAATTTAACTTTCTCTACATTACCATTATATTTGCTTCCTTATACAAAGTATGATAGAATATTCTATAATTACTCATTTGCTTTATCTAACCATACAAGCCCAATGAAATAATATTAATGTTATTGCTCCAATATGATCATGGAAAATAATTGTT
Source organism: Aselliscus stoliczkanus (assembly GCA_033961575.1). Lineage (NCBI taxonomy): Eukaryota > Metazoa > Chordata > Mammalia > Chiroptera > Hipposideridae > Aselliscus > Aselliscus stoliczkanus. The sequence continues at coordinate 53,405,198 of CM066728.1, read as the reverse complement.
GTTTTTTTGTTTTTTTTTCTGCATACAGTATCTACATTCTCCCACGTTTACTATATTGTAATTAATGGAGTATATAGTAATTAATTGTGAAATACATCCCTTTTAACCTTTACTTAACCTTAATTCTACAATGTTTTTTGCTCACAACCACTTCTACCTCTATGTCTTCATAGTCATTTTTTTAGGAACATTTTCACTAAAAAAAAAAAAATACTTATAAACATAATAGGTATTTAATTTAGAGATTAAGTCTGTGAACATCATACTTTGTATTCTCTGGATTTTTATGGTGGTTTTATTTCATAAATGTATCTCAGTATATGAAGGAATGTATGCAATTAATAAAGATTGTTATACCACCATGTACACCCTACGATTGCATCTACTAAAAATCCTGTGCTGTTGCCTTTGTGCTTTTAGAAATCTTCTTAAGAAAAGCCACTGACATTCACCGTTCACTTCCCTAGGTCAGTCAGCTAGGTGAGTGATGTCATGACTCTCAATTAGATTGTGCAGCTCAGCAGATCTACTTTTCCTCATTCTGAGGGTGAACAAAATACCACATTTCTTGTTGGGGAGAAATATATTTCAATAGTCTCATCCTGTCTCTTCCGAGTCTCTGGGTCTGAGATACTTTGCAGTGTGCTTGGTATTCGACACACCCTACTCTGGCCCTGCCAGGGCCTTCCCACGGACAGGCTGTGCTCTATTAGTATACACGAGGCCCATTGTTGGTTCAAAGTCTCAGCCCACTTGAATTTGAATAAAGATTCATAGGCAGTTGTTATGAAACAAACACCATAATGACACCCAGGCAGGCTGTAGAATTATTTTTAGGCAGATGATGTGTGTGGCCCAGGCCTCAGGCCCACCAAATGATAATAATAGTCACTCTATGCAGTAAGGAAAGAGAACATGTTTCATTAAACTTGCATAAATTATAAAATGTTTCCTGCCATCCTTCTGCCTCCTGCCCACCTTCCTCTTCACACCACCAGGAGTCACGGGGATTAGAACTGAACACCTTGCAGAAGCCAAGTAACAATCCAAAAAAAAAAATCCTTTGTGTTTAAGTGTTCATTAGAGAAAAATGAGGAATAGCATTACCCACTTACAATAAAAACAGCCAAGCTTTACATAGTTTTAAAAACTAAGCCCAGATTGGTTTGTCTTTTTAAAATAGGGTCAGAAATGAATTCTTCCATATTTGAACATCTTTCTTCATGTATATAAATTAATATGCAGTTGTGGCATAGGACCTGAATTAATGCATTTCAGAAAAGAGCTCAAAACATTTACAGGAAAAGAGTCACTCTTGGAAACTTAAGATGTGTTACTATGATAAGGAGGATAAAGAAGTTGTTTATGAAGAGCATTATGTTAGCGTATTGATAATTAGGTTGCCAACACTACTTCCAAGTCAAGAAATCAGAGAGCCCAAATTTTGGTTTCATCTAGTAGTTAAAAGAGTTAATTTTTTTTAAGCTCCCTATTTGCTCTTCCATGTACAGTTAAGAACTGCAAGATAGGCTAAATATGGAAACCATTTAAAGAAACCTTATTAAAAATCCAACTTCCTAAAATTGAACCACAAGTGAACTCCCGCATCAGAGGAAACCAGCAACGTGAGACGAATATTTGCTATAAAGACAGATGACAGAGCAGGTTCGAGTAAAAAGACTTGAGATAGGAAACATGTAAAATCTGTACATTTAACTGGCTACATTTACTCAAGATTTGTAAAAAGACACAATTACAACTCAGAGAGGACAGGTAGTCTGACCCACTCATATACATCTGGGTCGAAGTCCTGCTCAGCCCCTCATGGATGTCTCACCTTGGGCGACTTTTTTCTTTCTTTTCCCATTTTCCTAGGTATGAAAAAATAAGCAAATAAGGAGCAAAACGGTGAGGGCCTTTCCTATCTATAAACTAGTAGAAAAAAAAAAGCAAGGAACTATAATAAGACTATTTCAGCTAAGACTTTGTTTTCTTTGTTTAGAAAGATTGTATCATCAATTTTTCTGTTTCATATATTCAATTTTTTTTAATCTCTTCTCAGTTTTTGATTCCTAAGTATTCCTATTTTTCATCCATGATTGAATTCTTTGTATTTTCTGTGATTCCTAGTTATTTTATGTTTATCTCTAAGTACTTAATTTCCTAACCATGCCCAGCTACTCTCACTTGTATTTAATGATGACAAAGAACAATATCAGATTCCCCATTTCTTTGTATCAGTTAAATGCGCATACTGTCCTAATTTCTTTTAATTGCCTCCCAGAAAGCATAAAGGAGTGATAACTGAGAAATGTATACATTTTAAGCTTTGTCAGACCCTCAGAGTAGTGGAGAAGTGATTATGTATGCTGCATCCTTTTTCAATTCTGGCTGTTGATCCTGACTCCCAACAACATTTAGGGTTATTATATTTTATTGGGTCCAGGTCACTTTCACCTCTGTGCCTCAGAGGTTTAGCGTTTTCTGCAAATCTCTCAACTGTGTCTTACTGCATCTTCTTTAACATTAAATTATTATATGTAAAAGTTTGGGAATTGGGGAAATTGCCTCAATATTATAGGACTGATAGGAAAATGTTGATGATCTCTAAACATCTGAAATAATTTTGACACGCTATAAAAAGTCCACACCAATGCCTGTTTCCCAACACATGTTATCGTAATCTAAGAGATCCTTTTTGGTACAAGACTTCCCTGAATTCCAGGACAAGACAACATTTCTGTATTGAGTGGTATCCTCCACTTTTGAAATTCAAGTCCAAAGGCAGAACAAATCCTTATGCTTAGCTTTATAAAAATATATAAACTCTAAATAGAAACAAAAGCAAGTAAATTAAACAATAAGAATAGTCAACAAATTACAAAACAATTAATGGCCAGAAAAAATCCCCTGCCTAGTAACTAGTTTCAATTAAGTTGGTAAAGATACAAATTCTATTGCCAACCATTGCCTACCAGGTTCTTGCTTTATTCCACTTTACTTAAAAATATACTTTAGTACTTTGATAGCACTTATTACACTATGTTTTTGGATTTTGATGCATTTTGGTCTTCCTCAGTAGATTTTGAGGCTCTTGAGAAGAGAGGTTATGGTTTGTTGTGTTTTTTTTTAATTCTGTATCTGAGCACTGAGGCTAGTGACAAGGAGTAGCAGGGTAAATATAATAATACCTACCACTTTGGGGGCCCCTACAATGTGCCAGGAATTATGCTGAATATTTTGTATATTATATCAATTGTTCCTTGTTGCAGCCCTACAAGTATTAGTATCCCCATTTACATATGAAAAATTAAGTCTAATAAAGGTTAATTGGCCTGCCCAAATTCACATAGTTTATAAACTAATATTTTAACCAGATTTGTTTCCAAAGTTCAAATTTCATTACTGAATAATAATAGTATAGTGATTTTCTTATTAGACAAAGCAATAAATGTATGAGTATATAAACATTGGCATGCATACATATAAATACATTCTCATATATATCAAGAGAATATAATTTTACTCTCTTTTTTCCTTTATATATAATTTTCAGATATATATATATATATATATATATATATATATATATATAGAGAGAGAGAGAGAGAGAGAGAGAGAGAGAGAGAGAGGTTTAAGTTAGGGGTGAGGGAAAAAATTAGACTCCACCTTCTGTCATTATTATTATTATTATTATTGTTATTATTCACTCAGAACCAAAGCTTATCAAGGAGTATAAGTAGTTACAACTGGTTGCAGAAGAGAAGACAAAATATCTTTGTCCCATATTCTATCTATAAAGGCTTGACGTAAGGTGAAGAATCAATTATGATATACTGATTTTAGACATGATCTAGGAAGGGGAATGAGTGTCAGTTGGGATGTTTCTGCTGCCCCTGGATTGGAGAAGACATTGATTGACATGGGAAATGCATCATCAGACAAATCTTTTCTTGTTACATTAAGATTTAAGTCATAAGACTGAGTCTCATGGAGGCAACAGTCCTTTTAGGAGATGAAATAAATCATCTTAACATAAAATACTACAACCTGTCTAATGAAAAGGAATGACAGTATTGCCTAAGATACTTGAAAAATATTCCCTCCCATCCTGGACACCTTCATCCAAAGGAGATTTTTTTCTACAATCTCTTTTCTGTTCCATAGAAAAAAGCACATCTGGCAGTTTTATGAAGATAATACTCACATGCTTTTTGGCTACTTTCTTCCTTTTTAGACATTTTTAAAAATCATTAAGATTCTAGATGAGAAAAAAAATAGAGAATAGAAAGTAATCTCAAAGAATGGCATGGAACTCGCCACAAATTGGAGACCCCAAGGGATCAAACTAACCCATCTGTTTCTTCCTTCTTAGGACCAGCACTCTCAGCAGTTTTTAAAGTTGGAGAATATATACATCCCATAGTAGGACACTAAAAGACTCCAAGAGGGTTATAAGCATAAATAACTTTGCAAGAGCTAAATGAGAAGCTATTTGGGGTTGCTTACCCCAAATTTTTGTTCAAGGACTTCAAGTTCAAAACTAAGTGGGGTAAAATATATTTAATCCATTCAATGCAGCAAGACACAGTCTGTATGCAAAGACTGGGAAGAGTAGATTTAAAGACTTTATGCTCCGAGTCAGTATCTCCATGTGCAGCCACTGTTCTCTCCATTTTTAAGAAATGTCTTCTCAAAGTCTTCCATTTTAGCAAGAGAAATGGCTCCGTACTTGCTGGGTTAAAGTAACTACCTAACAATGCTGAACAGTGGAATATTCTATGGTATAAATTCAGTGAAAAGCAAAATTAAGAAATAAAAATTTGCACCCCCCCCAATGTGAATCAAAAAGAAAAGAAGAATGTCATTTACAAGAGAAACAATGAATTAAAATCAGTGTCTTAAATTTTAAATACAGCACTTTTTAAGTACTCAAGAACATAGTAGGTTTGTAATACCTGTCATTTCTTTCTGAGATCTTTCTACAGGTGCATAATTTAATCATTCCACCTGAAGTATCACACACACAAAGGTATTATTAGCTAAGAGTGAATAGTAGTTTAATTTGAAATAGAAGACTGAATTTTGTTTTTAACTATTAAAAACAGATAAAAATTAAAGTGAATAATTTTATAGTTTTAAATAACCACATTTCTTCTATTTTAACTTTAGCCAAGATGATCTTCCAAAATGTATGACAACATTTATTTTGAGATCTATTATGTTTTAACTTTTGGAGCAAGATAAGTGCAATTCAGCACATAGAGTTTTAACCTTTGAAATTCCTACTGTGAATCAATTTTAGGAACAGATAGAGATTGAAATCAATTTCTTAGATGTACATTCGGTGACTATTACATGTCAAGAATCATTAGGTGGGGTGAAAAGATATTGATAAGCCCAGTTCCTACTGTAAAGCTCTTGTGAACTAATGGATGAGATACACATGTATAAATACATTACATACAGTAAGTTGAATGCTAAGGTAGATATACGTACAGGGTTCCAATTCTAACTGACTGGTAAAAGTTTCTGAAGGAGGTGATAGCTGAGCTAAATTCTAAAGCAAAGATAGATGTTTAGTCTATAAAAAAAGGAATAGAAGTAATTCCTAGCAGACTAAAGAGTATATAGAAAGAGTGAAATAAGGAACAGAATAATATAATAAGAGAATTATATAAAACATATATTTTTTGAGTATGAAGAGTAGAGAGGAGTGAAGGATAACCCTGTTAAAAATACTGTTAAGTATTAACTTAAGACCACAATATAGTACGTGACTAGGAGCTTGCTTTCTGAGGAAAACTGCTTGGATTTGAATCCCGATTTCACTATTTACAAGCTATATGACCTTGAGAGGTCACCCAAACTTTCTATAACTCAGTATTCCCATATGTATAATAGGGGCAATAATAGTGTCTTACTCCTAGGACTTACAAGTGCTTTACATATATTGCCTAATTTAATTATGGTAAGAACTCCACAATCAGTAGCTGTCATGACACAGACACTCATTGATCATTGTGGAAGCTACTGTAACCTGTAAAACACACTTTTTTTAGTAATAAAAACAAGTACTGTATATCAATTACTTGTTAAGACATTAAATGAATATGAATAAGATACCGGAGTGTTCCACATCCATTTAGAAAGTACAAGTGATTATAATTACCACCATACCAATTAAAACAAACTAAAACAGGACAAAATATATATACACATAGGTCTATGTCCATATATGTAGATATAGAAAAAGAAGCCTAAATTAACTAGTTCCTTTTCCAGAGAGAAAAGAGGACCTTTTTGAACAAATATCAGTGCCACTTCCCTCTCTGCAAGCATTAGCTATGTCTGGGAATAAATGGGCAAAAATGGGCCAGCCAGGGGCAGAAGAACTTTGCTGAGGTGGCAAGAAATACAGAGGAGTTGTTTATAGTGGCATGGACTGGCATGATTAACTGGAATTTATAGTATCCCCAAACTCAGAGCTGATACTTCTGGCCAGGAAACGCTTCCTCAAGAGAATTTTGCTGACAGTGTAGATGCTATGGGTTGGGCTGGAAACCAGAGGAAAATCTCCAGGTATTGTAGTGCTTCAATCCCAAATATCCCCCTAGGGGTTGCCTGTAATCACTCAAAATAGATTTTACTCTGAAGACATTTGAAATTTGAGGTAAACTGAAACTCAGGCTGCAACCCACCTGAATTCCTATTTGGATAAAAATAATCAGCTCTTCACCTTAGCTCCCTGACAGAGAAAGTAATGTGCCCTCACTGAGGAAAATGATTTTTACTCCAAATTCCTTGGCTCATTTAAATATGCAGTCCTTTATACTATCAGAAAGAAGAAAATAAAAATATAGAAGACCCACAAATGAATCATATATAGGAGTTAGCAGATTATGGACTTTGAAAGTACATTATAAATACATTTAAAAATCTTGAAGAAGATATTCAAAATAGGGAAAAAATTATTAATAAAGAAATAAAATCTCTAAAGATCAAACTGATAAACTAGAATGTTTTTTAAATCTGAATATGGGGCTTAACATCAAACTGAATACAATAGAAGGAAGGTCAATGAACATGAAAATAGGTCAATAGAAATGATCCAAATTGAAGCCCACAGAGCAAGTACTTTAAAAATCTAAGAACAGGTTGCAAATGATATATAAGATAATGTAGCATTTGTATAACTAGAGTCTCAAAAGAAGAAAGAAATAATTTTTAACATTAAATAACCTATGTTATTTTTAAAATACTCAGTGAACTCATGTAAGATAAGTACAATTAAAACTGTATTTCATCATAGTCAAATTACCAAAGGCCAAATTTTTAATAAAAAGTCTAAAAAATAGTCTAAGAATGAAGACTCTTTACACACAGAAGAACAATAAAAAAGATGACTGACATCTCATTGGAAACAATGCAAGCCAGAAGTTTTGGAATGCCAAGTGATGAGAGGAAAAGAAAGAAATGGCTGTCAAAATAGATTTCTATACCTGGAAAAGGTGTCATTCAAAAATAAAGACAAAAGGAAGACAGTTTCAAACAAAAGCTCAAAAAATGTATTGTTAGTAAATCACACTCAAAGATATACTAAAGGAAAATACTAAAGAAAGTTATTCAAGCTGAAAGAAAATTATCATACACAAATTATCTATTTTTATTTCTCTTCATTCTCTTCATTTGTTTCTGTGGATTCAAGTTACCATGTAGTGTCATTTCCTTTGTGCTGTTATTGTTAAATATATTTCTATGTGCTACAATCTTAACAACAAAGTTATATACAAATCATGTTTGCAATTGATTTTTAAATTTTAATACTTAATATTGTCTTACAATTGCCTGCATAATTATATTAACTAGTGCTTTTTTTTCATGTGGATTTAAATTATTCTGGTGTCACTTGCAGCCAGCCTGAAGAATTTATTTTAATGTTTTTTTTATAAGGTGGATCTGCTAGTAACATATTCTCCAAGTTTTGTTCACCTGGAAATACCTTAATGCTGCCTTCATTTTTAAAAGATAGTTTTTCTGAATATAAAATTCTTGATTCATAATTTTTCTCTTCAGCACTTTAAATATGTCTCTCATTGTCTTTTTGTTTCCATTACTTATGATACATCTGCTGTTAATCTTCCTGGGATTCCTTCATATGTGAAGAAATTTTCTTATTGTGTTCAAAAGTTTCTCTCTGTCCATGACTATCAACATTTTGACTGTTTCTCTGTGTTGACCTTTTAATATTTATACTACTTGGAATTCATGGAGCTTCTTGGATGTTTAGATAAATATTTCTCCATTTGTCAAGTTTTTAGTCATTATTTTTTCTTCTCCTTACTCTTTTTCTCTCATTTTGTAATCTTATTTATGATAACTCATTTAATGATGTCCCAAATTTCTCTGAGATGGCTCATTTTACTTCATTCCTTTGTTCCCTATATCTTCATATTACATAATCTATATAGATCTATGTTAAGTTCATTCATTCTTTCTTCTGGCAATTCAAATCTACTGTTGAATCTTTCACTAAAGTTTTTTTTATTTTTTTTTTTTATTTTGGTTTAAGTATGTTTCAACTCCAGACTTACTATTTAAAAATAATGATAATATCTATGTTTTTATGGTTATTCTCTATTTCATGAGACATTGTCATTCTCTCTTTAAAAATAATTTCCTTTAATTTTTGAACCTAATTGTAATATTTGATTTGTAGCATACTAAATCCAACATCTGAGCTCTCTCAAAGGCAATTCCTATTACCTGCTTTTCTTTATCATTGTATAGGTCACGTTCCTGCTTCCTCACATGTCTCGAACATAACTTTTCAATTCTTTCTTTTGCATTGCTAATGCATATCTTCAGCCATATGGTATACTGTGTGAGTTTGATATGGCTTAGAAAAATCCATCTCTTTTAAAAAAAAAATGACTCAAAGTCTGGACTCATGTCTTCATATGTTATTATAAAAAAAAAAAAAAAAAAAAAACACAAAATAATTATTGCTGCTAGAAACTTATACAGAAAAAAAATTGTAAAATTCTATTATTTTATCCTATATAAGTTTTTTTCTATATAGCATGGCTCAATAAGAAAAGTTTGCCAATACCAGCACTTGGACTATATCGTTATATAGTTCCTTGAGATGTATCTAGAAACATTTCTCTATGTAACCACATTCCTAGTTTAGTCTTCATTTCAGGGCTCTTGGACTCTTTCCTTATACCTGTGTACTATTGTAAATATTCATTTTTGACCTAATGTTTTAATACCACATGATGAATGTCTAATTTGGTTACCTTCTTTGATTTTAGTGCTGGCCTCTGATGGTGATTAGAGGTTCATAGTTCAACCATGTACACATCTAATTCAGACATCTAACTTTACTAATTTGATATTTTGAGGTGTTTTGTCTTTCTGTGTTCAAATGTTCCTTTTATCTTCAGCACTTTTTTTCTAATTGGTGTTATGGTTTAACAGGAAAATTTCACAGCATAGTTTTCATCAATTGTATTTATTTAGAGAAAAAAAGATTATTGATAAAAACTGCAAGTGGTAAAAATCATTTGCTACTATATATGTTGTATCTCTAGGTAATATTTAACTTGACAATATCCTAATGGTCATTTTTTTCTCTTCTAAGAAAATGATATAAACATTTCCAAGATTGAATTAGCCTTTGTGTAATTCATTCGGGGGTATTATAGAAGTTTTTGCAGTCCTGCATAATAGCATTCTAGGATTTCTTTAATACATATTCTTCTGGGATTAATAATTAATTTCCCAAGAAACACAGAAAAAAATTAAATGAATGGCAAGAGAAACTATTTACCCAGATAAAAAGGCTAAATACTGTCAGATGCCAATTCTCCCCCAAATTAATATATGAATTTAATACAATCATAAAGAAAACACAAGAAAGTTTGTTTTTTTATATCTGACAGTTGTTCAAAAGATATTTTTGGAGGATATAGTATGAGGCTAGCTCTAAAATGTTTGAGAAGTAACATTATGACATATTTAAAAATTACTTTACAGACTTAATAAATAAAAGAATAAAGCAGAAATAGATCAATGGTAAAGATGAGAAAGATCAGAAACAGATAAAATATATTTAATAATTGAGGATATAATAAATACTGTATGTGAAATCAGTGCAGAAAGAATTTAGTCACATTGGGAACATTGTTAACCATTAAAAAAATAAAATTGGATTCCTATTTCTTGTCATACATCAAAATTCTAGATGAATTAAAGATATAAAAAAATAAAATAAAATAAATACAGATGTTAATTATGTAATTTGGAATAATTTTATATATGAAGTCACATAAACAGAAAGTATAAAGAAAAATATTGCTGGATTCCACTGTAAAAAAATACAAAGAAAACAGATCCATTATAATTGTAGCATATGTGAGGTTAATGAATCAATGAAATTAAGATGTAAATTTTTCTCTCAAATCAAGAAAGTGTCCAATAAGTACCTGGACACAGGAGGAAAACCAAAAATAATAAAATACAAAGAAAAACATTACACATCACCAATAATTATTAAATGCAAATTAAAACTATATATATATATATATATATATATATATATTTTTTTTTTTTTTTTTTTTTTTTTTTTTTGCCTATCATGGTTGAAATGACCTTTAATGAGGTTCAGAATTTGGAGAAAATAAATTCTTACAATACCAAAAGGGACGTAAATTGGTGCATTTTTTTAAAAAAAGGATTGATCACACATATGAAAAGTATTAAAATATTTATTACTGATTGATCTAACAGTTATATTTCCAAAAATCTCTCATATGAAAATATGAAGGATTTAGCTGTGAGAATACTTATTCTTTACAATAGTGAAAAAAAACTGAAAGTAGCCATTATAAATAAAACCCAAGATGGCCTATAATATGAAAATATTCATGTTATATACAATATAATATACAATACACAATATAATCTCACTGAAGTATGTGTGTTCAATTAACAGTGGAAAAGTGTGCATATAATTTTTTTCTCCTTTTGCCTACCAGTATTTACTAACACTTTAACAATTAACATGTAAAATGGGGGTGAAAGAATTCTTGTTAAATTCATTATTAGTTTGATAGTCTCAAATTTCCAAGTGGATAGTGTTTCTGTGTATCTGTACTTGTGTGTCAGAGTTTGGATAACAATAGATCTAATGTCAATTAAAATGTTGCAGGGATTTTATCATGTTCACCTTCCTGCCCCAATGAAAGAGCACAGTGCTTTAAACAAACCAGCATATTCCCAGATACCTTTTGTTGAATGTAACCTCCTTCAGTTTGCTTTTACCCTGATACATTCAGCTTAATTCTCCCTTCAATTACAGTAAATTCCCTAATGGTAGATGATTCAGAGAGTTCTATTCTTCACTGTTTACTCTCTTTTTCGTTTAGCTGGAGACCGAGACAATGATTCCAACCTTGAGAAATTCACCGCTTCTCTGTTGCTTCAAGGGTGGCATTTTATTCTTTAATTAGAATAAAAACTTGTGTACTGGAACAATGCCATGATTTTAGATTTTTTTCTCCTCTAATGTTAACTGTGCTTTACACAGAATGGAAAAGAAGGCAGACACTGAGGGGAAACTATCATCAAATATATCAGAAATGTCATTTTTTGGGAGATATGTATTTTCCACTTCCACAGGAGGAATTTAGCATTTAGCACCCATTCTTTTATCTGTGCTGCCCTGGTACATGGTAAGATATATATATATATATATATATATATATATATATATATATATATATATATATCTATATATATATAGCATTTTTTCTGTAAATGCTTTGCGATCAGGACATTTGCTTTACTCTTCTGTGTAGTTTTAGTCCCCAATACCTCCCAGCATATAGTGATCATTGGATAAATAATTTCATGAATTAAGATGTCAGTTGATTATTCTAGCACTGGCTCTGCCACTTGTCAACTCTGTAATTCTAGGATGGTCAACCAGGCCTTTGAAATTAATTTTTTCATTTATGTAATGAAAATAATACCATTTACTTTATAAGATTATTGGGAAAATCAAATGAGATAATCAAATGAGATGCTGTGTTATTTGTTTCCTCCCCCGAATTATATTAAATACTCAATAAATACACACAAATGATTCCAATTCTAACATTATTACTGGAGCCAAGCAAACTTTGGCTTCAAAGTTTGTGAAAGACTACATTTGCAAAAAGCCTTACCCAGGTTTATACAACTTTTATGCTCTTTAACCTTATTTTAACTTTTTCCCAACGATGCTATCACTAATGGTGATGCATTTTCACATCTCTGTAAAGAGATCATATTCTCATTCCTAATATTCACATATACAGAAATTTAGCAGTTTTTCCTTCTTTATTAGATTGTGATGTCCTCCCAAACACATTGCCTTGTTCATATGTATGGCCTCATGATTAAAAGATGTTAGATAGTGTCTAATATTTATTAGGTACTTAATATATTTTTTGAATGAGAAAATTAAAAAGAATTAAGAATAAAAACTTTAAAATGCCACTCATGCCCTCTCCCAAGGTATGGAATACATATTGGCATAGTTTGCAGCACTAGAAATGCTATGAAAATAATTTATGAGTTGTACTATTAGAGCTGACCCAACCAGTTTTCTAGGTTCTATTTTCCTAGTCTTTGTCCTGAAACTGAACTTTGGCAGGTAGGAAGTATGCTCCAGTTATTCACTTTTATCCTGTGGAAGGAAGACCATGGGATTTCAAAATTAATTTTGACAGACATGACAAATGGGGGTTGCCATTTCACACCTAGAGCGTGAATATTTCAATGGCAAGGAGTCAGCAACTGTTAATTAAAAATGGGTATTGTTAATTGGGCCCAGTGTTGTGGTTTTGTCAGCAGCTTCAGACCCTTTTCAGACCTATTTCAGTGGATCCTTATGGTCTGATAAGATAAATGTCTTTTCTTTCTGGTGTGGATGATAGCAATTATGACCCAGATTTTTTCCCCTTCATCACATTAGTTTTATAGGTGTATATAATTTTATAAATTGGAGAACTCACAGGGACTGAGATTTGGCTTGATGGTCCTCTCTTTATCTCGATTCAAAATGTTCAATAAACAAAACAAGATGACAGACATTTATCCACTTCACAATCTTGTACAACATATAAATGGAACAATAATTTGGAAGATTCTTTTCACACCAAAACAAAAAAGTTGCTTAACATGAAAATATTTGAGATAATAAAGAAGATGCATTTTCTTTTGGGTAATTACAATCTATAAATGTTTAATCCTCTAATTTCTTTTTTTTCTTTTAACCATCAAAATGTGTAGTTAACACAATATTTTCATGTGCAAGTAGTATTTCTGTAGACAAAGAAAAAATAACGTTCAGGGCCGGCCGAGTGGCGCAGTGGTTAAGCGTTGGCTTCGGAAGCCAGCGGCCCCGGTTCGGTCCCACATATGAGGGTCAGTGACACTACCCTCAAAAAAAAAAAAAAAAAAAAAAAATCTTCAGAAAAAATAACGTTGGAAAAACATTGTGTATTGGAACAGAGTATTAACTGGGGCAATATTAACCCAATAATCCCACTAACATCAGTTTAGCAAAACAACAATAAAAGAAAGCCTAAAGTACACAGTTGGATCTTAAATTCCATTTTTAAATTATTCCCTTTTTTAAGTAGGTTACCTTTAGGATAATGTAGCAATATCTCCATGTCTCTAATGAATATAAGGAAGCTAATCAGAGTGTGTATCCAGAAGGAAATGTTTGAGAGGGCTGGGCACATGGAGAGCTGGTTATTCTAAACAGCTTGTCTCTCTCATTTTCCTACTCTTTTAGTATTCTCAAGATTCAAGTATCTTGGGAGCCAGTAGCCAATATACTACAGAAAGAATGTCCCAAAGCCATTACGAGTGTGCACATTTGATGGCAAAATATTCTTCCTTATTATTGGTTAAATATCCTTTAAGCCAAGTAAATGTCATTAAGATAGCGAGGAAATCAAGTTTCAATAGTGCACATGCTCAGAGGCCTTGCCTGGTCCTCAATCTAAATTAGGTAAATTCCTCTTAATTCTCTCACAGATCCTTTTAATTGCTATTACAAAGTTTTTCTCAATTCTTAATTAATTGTATACCCACATTCACATGCACACACAGATATATACATTACCTTTATGCATGCCTTTGCATAACCAGTAACTAGTATGGTATCTGGAACAGAGTTGATGTTCAGTAATCTCTTGTTGAATGAATGCACGGCTAAAAAAAAAAAAAATGAAGCAACAATGGGAATTCTGGGATATTGTTTTAGTCTGAGAAACTTGAAAGCTATAGGTTAGTATTATGACGGGCATTCTTTGCTCATAATTATTACCAGAATCATTACAAAAATTATGTAAAGATGATGGAAACTATGCAATTTTGAGAGATCTGACATATTTCAATCAAAATAGAACCAGATATCCTTAATTGTTTTTATATACATACTTACTCCAAAACAGAATGAAATTCTTTTTTATATACATACTTACTCCAAAATAGAAAACATTACCACAATGAGCAAATAAAGAAGATTCTTACAAGAAACATTAAAGTCCACTTCACTGACAATTCTTGATAGTTGAATAGGGACTATATTTAAAACATGGTCTCTCATGTGCACACAGCAAACACAAACTCTCAAAAAGCACTTACTCATTTTCACTTTATTCTTTTCCAGTTACATATAAATATCAAATACAAACAAGCCCTTTCAAATAGGGCTTGGGCACATTACAACCCCCTGAAGCCATCAAAATACTATTGCTAATATGTGACCTAAAATTTCCAATTCTAGAGGCGTGCATGTTGCTAAGTGCCCACTCAGTATTCCGCCTCCTGTAGCTCCTCCTAGTGATGCCATTTAATTCTAATGGAAAGTTGACTTTTTTTTTACCATAAGATTTATTTGCTAGAAAGCCACAAATTCATTTTATATTCACTACTGACAGTTATCAAATCATATCTATGGTACTATATCAGGCTGGGTTTTTTTTTCAATCTTTTTATCTACAAGGGTAAGATTCCATAGCCTATCACCAATGCCCTGAGCCAAAAGAGTTCCCAAAATAGACTTATATCAGAGCTGGTGACCAGAAATATGGGATATAGGTTGAACTGAAAAGGTAAGGTTTCATAAATCTTTTGTCTATAGTCCTCAAAGCAGGGTAGTTGGTTCTGTAGCAGAGTTAATTAGCATACATGTGGAAGCAGTTTATGGATGCAGTTTAATCCCAAACAAATGTGAAAATAAACTCACATTGTTTTGTAGAACAATTTACATTAATTATCATCTACTTAAAAAACAAAACTATGCATATGTTTTAAAAAACCATTATTCCTACCAGAAAATCAGAATAAAGTATTTCTATATTTATATTTTTGAAAATTACGTATTTCTACACAAGGTCGTATTTCTTCAATTCAAAATAAAGTGGAAGTTTTTAACTAAATTCATAGTGTCCAAACTTCATCCAGATACAGAGGGATACTGAATGACATCTGATTCATGAAATGCGTCAAGTTTTCATTGACTGTACATCATTAGAAAACCACCTTGCTCTACTAGTTCCTATGAAAGACATTCTGGAACTTCATTAATGAGAGCTCTATAAAAGGCTCATGATGGAAATAGCTCTAATACTCATATTGCTCTGATTATGAAATAACAAGGCTTATGTTTTAATATGGCCTGTAAAACTCTCATTATTTGTTTGTGATTATGGTTTTCAAAGGACACTATCTGACGAGACAGATAGTTGTACCTTATAGGTATAATGATGAATCATATTGTAATGAAATTTGACTTCATGGAAATCTAACATCAAAATGAATATACCATAGACCAGTTGGCTGCCTCAAGATTCTCTGAAATAATCTAATTGGGATGCTCAGAAGAAAAATGGAGTCTCCCCACCCCACCAGAGTCTTCTTGAACCATTATACTAAAACCAGGTCAAATCTCAAGTGAACTATTGTCATGAGGGATGAGATAATATTTACCTAGGGAAACCCTGCTTGTAAAGCATTTGATAACTTATCCATGTTTCAAATACAAGCCTTTATTCAATCAATTAATATTTAGGGTATCTATTATGTGCCAGGCATAGGACTAAAGCCTTTGATGAAATGGTGAACAAGAAAGTTAGTTTTCCTTTTCTTCAGAGGAATATAGCCTGATAGGGAAAATAGTTACATAATATGGAAATTATTAATGGAAGGATAAATGTTAGAATAAAGAAATTACAGAGTAATTATAATCTACAGAAGAGCCATAGAGTGTGGGGGAGGGGTTATGGGACTGCATCTTGGATGACTACTCAAGGTAACTAAATTTAGAATGAATAGAAGGCAACAAAGGGAAGGGGAGGGGGAATATTCTGAAGACAAGCTATCTGGGAATGGATAGTACTACCTGTGGTTGGAATTTCAAATTGGGAAATGAGAGGTTAGTGATACATGATGCTAGGGAGATAAGTAGAGGTCAGTCATGGAGGTATATTAAGGACTTTGAACTTTTCTTTTGTCTTAACATCTACTTGTTCACACTGACGCCACTCTTCTGTGATATTTATTGGATGTTCATTGGATGCTGAACAGTGCATATAGCAATTATCTGATGTTAAATTGGAATTTTGCATATGATGGATCTACCTAACACCATTGGAAGGTGCTGGTTATGGTAATTCAAATGGAGGCACCCATCCATTCTTTCTTTTTTTTTTTTTTTTTTTTTTTTTTTTGAGGACAGTGTCACTGGTCGTCACATGTGGGACCCGAACCAGGGCTGCCGGTCTCCCAAGCCAGTGCTTAACCACTGCGCCACTCTGACGGCCCATCCATTCTTAATTTCAATACTATTTGTTCCCACAATATGCACCCATAGGAGTCTGTTGGAGTAAATGCTAGTAATTGAAGTCATAGTGCTTGCCCAAACTTAGTCAAGTTTCAACATAAAATTATACCATATCACCATTAATTCCATCTCAATTTTGCATTTCCTGGCAGGCAGGAAAGACACAGTTGATTTTTGTTGGAAAATATGTAGGGTGGACTTAGACTGGGCACATAAATTTAAATAAGCTTGATTTGTGGGTGGGAAGTGTGAACTTCGTAGCAACTACAGAATTTACTTGATTTTGAAAACTGGATTTACAGAATCCGGGATGATTTATTGCAGTCAGAGTTTGACATTAAGTGTGTTTCATTTCCATGCACTGTTTCTCCTCAGGTTGGCCTTTCTTTATTTTATCATGAGAGCATCAGGATATCACCCAACATTATGCTTCCAGAAGTGGAATGTTGACAGAAACTAAAGTTATATACTAGTGATTCTTTTGTAGAGAATTCTGCTTAGAGCTGTGTTATTATTAGTGGTCAGCTTGAGATTTTTAAGACTCCATTGATCCCCCATATCTCTTCTAAGTGAGGTCAGTATAAAAGAGGAATGTCTGTTTTTATTCAAACTTTATGGGCATTCTTACAGTTACACGAAAACAGCTAAGTGTTGTGAAGACAGATTCCTACCAACAGATTCATGTGATATATTTTTTATTTCTGTGCTCCCTTTTCTTTACACAGTAGAATAAGAGCCCTCTGAGAAGGCTCCTGCTGTCCTGGATTTTTAATCTCTGTATTCCTTTCAGGGGTAGAACTGGGCATTTCCAAAATCTCATGGACACTGGAGACACCATTATTTGGGTGATGTTAACCAATAAACCAAATTTTCTTTCAGAACCAGTAGCACCACAATTCCCTGATTTTTTGGCTAATCACATTGCAGACCCAAATATTATAAACAACACATATCTATTTTTTCTTTCTTTCTGATGTTCTCTAAATTCTCTTTATTAAAAAGGACTTCCTCAGAGGAAAACTTAGAGGCATAGCACTGAGAATTTAACTTTTATTCACTTTAAAAACACTTTAAATCAATAACAAATCTCTGGTAGTTTTCTCATGTCTTATCTTCATAAGTAGGAAGGAAACACCTGTTTCAAATTTAACAATAATTTGTATAATGAATTTTCATTTAATTTAGACTAGAGCATTAGTTGATTTCCCTTTTACTCCCTGAATGTGAAAATCCCTTGGAACTTCCAAAGTGAGTTATTTTTATTGGTAAAATTGGTGACAGAGGTGTTTTGCCATAAGGCTATATAAAGTAACTAATATTTATTTTCATTTTCCTCATTTTTTATCACTATGACTAAATAGAAAATATATTTGAGATCAAAACTCCTGACACACACATAAACCCGAAGAAACAAAATAGTATATATATATATATATATATATATATATATATATATATATATATATATATTATTTTTTTTTGACCCCCATAATGTTAGAGACATTTTTGGTTTTTAAAGACAAATTTAATCATGTCATTCCATTGCTAAAGATCTGTTAATAGGTAATGCCCATTGCTTTAAGGGGGAAAAAAAATAACAACCCTCATTATGAATATGTGAAAAAAACAGTTCTCAATCCAGTTGAATAACAAATAAATAGAAATACTAATAATAATATAACAAGTGTGGAGATACCACTCTACTTAAAATGAACAATTTATGAAACTTAGAGTAGACATCACTCTAAGTTTTTAAAATGAATTGAGAATAAAATGATGATCCTATATTCTATATTGAAGAAAGTAAAAGGCTAATTGCTTTGTGGTCATAGTAGCAAGTAACCACTAGAACTAATTTTGAGCTCATCCTAATCTGTCAGAAACTTTGATTAGATACTAATCCATCAGAAACCACACTCCTGAAAGCCAGCTGGTCAGTGATGGTCCAATCAGAAGCAGTTTCTCTCCAGTGACAATGTTGAAAATCAGCTATGCATAAGGAGCCTTCCACAGCTAAATACTCCGGCTTCTGAAAGTTTGCCAATTCCAGGCCTCCACGCTTCCTGCTTCCTCAAACTCCTAATAGTTTGTTCAGAGAGACTATGCTCTATAAGAACCATTTTCCATTGCTTACCAAGCAATAGAGTCAGGTTTTTGTTTTAGATATTGAGTGATGGCCTCTTTTATCAATAGGACTAACTCATTTAATTTCCACAATAATGTTAGAGGTAGGCCCATTACTGTGCCCATTTTACAGACAAAGAAATGGAATTTAAGAGACATTCAGGGGCCTGCCGAGTGGCGCATTGGTTAAGAGCTGGCTTGGAACACCAGCGGCCCCAGTTCGGATCCCACATATGAGTGCCAGTGACACTGCCCTCTGCAGCTAAGGTAGTGTACAACAGCTCCACCTGGAGCTGGGATGCTGTGAATCCCTGGGTTGGCATAGCTGCAGCCCCTGCTGCAGTGGGCTGCCCTAGGCTACAGTGAGTGGCTGGCAGCCAGCGTGAGCTGCCAATAGCCACGGTGAGCAACCATCCAGAGGTCAGTGACCGATCTGCCTCATCCTGGAAGAGCGCAACGATAATACCAACATAGGCCAAAGAAGCAACATCCTCCACAACTAGACTGAAGAACAAAAGGACAACAACTTGTCTGTTTCCCTTCGCCGGTTCCCCAACGCTGTTCCCCTCCCCCAATTCTCCAATTAAAAAAACTAAAAAAAAAAAAAAAAAAAAAAAAAGACATTCCGTAACTCATCCAGCATGGTTTAACAAATAAATGGTAAAGGAGAACTTGAATCAGATAATCTGGCTCCTGAGCCCCTGCTCTTAACCACTATTACTTAAAGACCCTCTTAGTTTCTTCCTTAAGTGCTCACTTTTCATCCTCATTTCTCAAAACTCTGAAACATCACCACTCACTCCTGCCATAATAAATTGTATACCTGCAATCCCTTGACTGCTCTATGTCTGCCCTTTCCTGTGGTCTCTTTGTACACATTGTTCCCCTAGCAGAAAAATTCCCCTTCCCACCTCAATTATGCCTAGGGCAATACCCATCCTTCATTAACTTTCGCATTTACTCTAAGAAACCTCTAACAGTGCCCTCATTTTGTAAATGTGAAATTGAGATCCAAAAACATAAATAACGTGTCCCAAAGTCACACAGGCAACAAGTAATAAAAGCAGCACTAAAATGTATTAATACCGACTCACAGGCTTACTGTTTCTGAGGAAATATTTTCTGCCATCTTAATAACTTGCTTCTTCTTCTCAAAACCCTCTCTGGTTGCTCTATATTCTGCTCATTTCCCCTCACCCCACAAAAAAAAATTGGCCTCAAAAAGGCCTGACTAAAATAACACCAAGTGGAAGTCTTCCTATTTAGAGCTCATAAACTTACAGATCCCATTTTTCTATTTCCCCCTGAAAAACAGCCTCATATTAATGTTTCAAGGTCATACTGCAGATATAACAGTACACAAGTCTAACTTAGCAGCCCAGAGATGATATCCGTAACCAATGGCAGAGCTGATGTTCAATTAATCACAGGTATTATCACTATATGTGTCTTGCATTTGTATTATTTTTCTACACTAATTTCAAGTGG
Source organism: Aselliscus stoliczkanus (assembly GCA_033961575.1). Lineage (NCBI taxonomy): Eukaryota > Metazoa > Chordata > Mammalia > Chiroptera > Hipposideridae > Aselliscus > Aselliscus stoliczkanus. The sequence continues at coordinate 53,384,677 of CM066728.1, read as the reverse complement.
TCCCTATTCAATGCACACCCATGGATTTCTACCACTATGCTATTTTGAGGTAGATATTACAGTTGTTAGCTGGTCTCTTTGATCTTCCTAACAAAGCCTTTGAATTCCAAATCGATAAAATAGAAATAATAACATGCTTGCCTCCTGGGGTGGTTTTTAAGGTTAAATATGACAATTCATACATGTTCTTAGCACAATCACTGACACCTAGATATCCTCAAGAAATGGTGACGTTAGTGTCCTCTTTGAATCATGCCTACTTTACTCTTATTAAATGTGTTTTAAATAGTAAGTTTTTAAAAGGGTTTGCTTTCTGATCAATTGTTCTTCATGCTAGTGGAAGACAGTCCCTCATCCCCAAAAGATGGGGTGCTTTTTAAAAGTGGTAAAAATTTGGTCAAATATGACTATTTGGTTGGCTTTTGATTCTGTACAGAATCACATCAAAATGGGTTACACCAAAAATGGGAAGCATCTGTGCCACCAGTTGTGGACTAAAAAATCCTTCATAAATAAATAAATAAACCACCTCATCTCAATTTCCTACATATTACTGCAAATTAATCTTTCTAAAGTGTGGCTTTAATATTGATTACTCTGCTCATTAACTTGCAAGGGCTCTCCATTTCTTACCAAATACAGTCTAAATTTATCACCTGAGCATTCATCCCTTGACATACCATCCTAATGCTTTTTTAAATTTAAAAAAAAATTCTTTTCTTTTCTTTCTTTCTTTCTTTCTTTCTTTCTTTCTTTCTTTCTTTCTTTCTTTATTTCTTTCTTTCTAAAAATTAGTTTCAGGTGTACAACACAGTGAACTAGTTATACTTTTTACCCCTCAAAGTGACAACCTTCCTCCCCCAATTAGCTGCCCCACCCCCCCAAATCATATACATCTATTACAATTCCATTGACTCCACTCCCACACTATACCCCACATCCAGTGACCATATATATATATATATATATATATATATATATATATATATATATTCAATTATAGTTGACATACAATATGATACAACATCAGCTTCAGCTAATGCTTTTGACATTACTTCCCATTAAGAGTTCAATATCCTCATGAAGTACCAGCTCTCCCCTGTAGACGCACCATGATTCCCACCTGCTTGCCTTTCTCCACGTGCTCTGGACAGTTTAAAGCCTCTTTATCACATCTCTCCATATCCATGTAGTATCTGTCAGGGTCTAGCATAGCTCCAGGAAGCCTTCACAGGAACGGGAAATGATCTTCTTTGCCTGATGTACTGCTCTCTTAGCCCTCTTGAAACATTTCTTATTTCCTGCCTTACAATGCAACCCACTTATATGAGTTATTTCTTCTACAGGCCTATAAATTATTTAAGTTTGAAGTCAATGTCTTATTTCAACATTTTATTCCCAGTGCTAGTTGAGTACATTGAACACTGTAGGTACTCAGTACCTTTTTGTCTTCTAACAATTTACATTTATATACTGTAAATTAGAGACATAGGAGGTCCCCTCAACATTTCTTTTAGTGTTGTGATCATTTTAAAAGATATTGAACTATATTTTTAAATGTAAGCTGTAGCATTTCATGGAGATGCAGATAAGCACTGAAGAGCATAAGTCCTAATCAAAATTGAGCTCAGGACTTAATTTACATCTATTGACACATTTAAAAAATATATATATGTGAAAAAAAATAAAGAAATAAAAAACAAACAAACAAACAAAAAGAACAAAAAAAAAAACAAAATAAAAAAAAAATAAAAAATATATATATGTGGAAAGTTGTGCCCAAAGTTTAATGCCTCCAAACTTTGTCATCGGTACTTTAAAAAGGAGATAATAAAAAAAAAAAAAAATGGTTTAAAACTGAAAATTCAAATATTGGATAATCAAAATCTAGAACCATGGGTACTATCTACTTTGAATTAAGAATGCTGTTTGATTTATAGTAAGTTCTCAATAAAAGATTACATAAACTAATTAAAAGCCTTTGAAAATACTGAGAGGATGTACTTCCAAAATGACCTTACATTCAAATTACCTTTTATTGGAAATAACAGTTTCCTCATTTGTTTTTTCCAGCTGATTTTTAAAAAATTCTGTGATAAACACTATTTTAAATCTTATTTCAACACTTGAGCACAGTCTGAACTGCTCTGTAGAAAGCAGTCGCTTAACCTGAGAACTGGCATTGCAATTTATTTCAAAACCAACAAAAAAATTAATTGGTATCATTAGAATTTTCATGATCAGAACTTTTGCCACCCTATAGGGTATCACACTTGCACTGACATTAACGGGATCCTGAGAAAAATCTCAGGAAGTATAATGGAACAATATAAATAAGACTCTCAGTAAATACTTTTCTCCAATGGAAGGGTAAAGTAAACATATTGAAAACAAACGTCTTCTAGCACACCTCCAGGTATTTTTCAACCTTCTCACATCTTCCTTTCCAGAGCTACTTCTCACTCTAGTTCTTGCTTGCTGAATATTTTCTGTTATTATTCATCACCTCTATGGATGATTCCTTCCCTTTGCTCCACATCAATTCATTCAAGAAACATTTCCATTTGTCCCTTCTTTATTTTCCATAAATTGGTATTCATGCAAGGTGTTTTATGTATATGTGGTCGATTTCCCTGAAAGTTGTAGAAAAACAGGCTTTATAGTGTAACCATTCAAAGAAATGAAAATTAAATAGTACACAGCTTTCTTAGTAAAAGAAGAAAACTTCCTGCCATGTTATATTTTTGAACTATCCTCTCTGCTCTCCTTCCTCTACTCCCTTCTTTGTTCAACCCCTTATATTCCTATTCATTACTATATATAAAGTAGTTACCAGTCTTGTTTTCTTATCTCTAGCCATCGTGCTCCCTTAAAGTTTTACTTATCACCCCAGCCCACCCAATCATTTTAAGCATTTATCACAGAATTTTCCTAACCTAAGAGGAACTAAACCATGATAAACCAAAGTATTGTATCTTCCTAAGAAGACTCTTGGTGCCAACTGTCAAGATTGCCTTAAAGCCCGCTCTAGGTATAATCTCTGAACTCTCCTCAGCCACACTCCTGACCATGTGTTATCTGCAGACGGGATTCTGGAATCTGTAAATTGAAATGTAACCAAGCATGACCTTTAGGTGTCAAGCAGGGCAACATTGTCAGCAGTGATGGTTCACTCTTGCCTGTCTCTTCTCTCCAAAAGAGGTGAAATCTGTCCCTTCATTGAAGTCTCCTCTTGGCAGTTCATAGTCTACTTACACTTACTTCCAGGCAGAAATCAGTTTTCTCTCTATTAACAGCTATATAACCTTACTCTTACCTTTTGAACAAATCCCCACTTTGAAACTCTTCCAGGGTAAAAGATAATGGTTTGATTGAGATGAGACAAACAATTTACTTCAAGAAAACAAAAAAGCTGTTTTCTTTACTTGCTTTCTCTATCAAGAAAAGGAAATTATGATTTAAAAAAATCAGCAAGAGCTTGTTCTTATTGCATCTCATGCTATTTCTGAGTTTGTGAGCTCTCAGCAGCCTTCCATAGTGTCAACCCATTATATACCTTAAAAAAAAAAAAAAAAAAAAAAAAAAAAAAATTGCCTCCATTAAACTTTAAGCTGTCAAGGATTACAACGAAAAGATGCAATTTTTTTCACTGCAGGAAAGGTCTGATTTAGTAACAAGCTACACGCTAACAGAGCAGCAGAATCCACATATAATATTTCATTGAAAGGGGAAAAAAACATGCTGCTTTTTTGTGTGCTTCAAGCTTGTTTTTTCTTTTTTATTAAAAAAAAAAAAAGTATAGTCCACTTAGCTTTCAAATACAATAGAGACTAGGAGTGTGTTCCTCTTACATTAGCAGCTACAAATCTTGGTATTCAAGCACATACAGACATGCGGTTGGTTTATGCACCTTTTATATTGGAAGGGGCTCCACAGAGAAAAAAAATGTTAGTCCACTTTGCCATCTAGCTTACATGTTTAATATTGATTTAATTAGTCACTTAATTCCAAACACCCTTATTGTCTGCTTGTTTGAAAAGGCTATTTACTTTCACCACAATGCATACATTAAAACAAGTGACCCAGTAGAAAGCCAGGCTTGTGGCCTGGTGCTTTCTTGGTGCAGAAATGATATCCTCCTCCCTCACTTTAGCTAGAGCATCACAAAGTCAAACATTCCGTACATATCCCCTAAGGAATCTGCAAGGCTAATTAGGGTGAGCTTCACCATAAAGAATACAGTTGTTAAAACAGCTTCTGTACACACTAGAGTAATGAGCATTCTTTACACACGCTGTGATTTGTTACTGCAATTTGCAGTCATATATCTCTAAGGAAATAACTCATGTGTTGTTATTTATTGCATGTATGATTATTAATGATATATTAACAACTGTTGAAAGCAACTTATTTCACCTCAATAACTCATGTACTTGGCTCAATGTTTAAAGAGCCAGGAAGACATCAATTTTTCCAGAAAATAATGCCTTTTTTTTTTTTTTTGGAGGTTGTTGCGTTTTGTATTATTCCAGGATAGTACTAAAAGAAAAAAAAAAAGTACAAAGTCTGAAAAAAGTATGAGAAATATTATTTAGTTTTCCTTAAGGAAGATTTTATCATGGTTATAGAAAAGCATATTTTTAAAGCTGGATCATTTACTATTTTTTGAATCTTTGAATATTTCAGTCTAAAATCCAATGTCTGATATCAGAAGTAAAATTCAAATATCATATGCCAATTTTTATTAATGACTTGAATAGGGACAACAACACAGCTATTTTTTTATTTTTTATTAATGTTACTTGAGGAAATATGTTGCTCCTCATTCAAACTCAATCCAAATATAGTTACCTCAGTACTTCAAAATGCTGTGTTGGTAGTTTATATTGCATTAAATATACAAGGAAGGTTAAGCTACCGACTTAAATATTATGTGTGAGACATCACACCATTCAGCAGTGATGAAAACTGAGCTCCTTACTGTTTCACCTTCAGCACTGACAGATTTTTACCAATTAACTACTAACCAAATGTCTTCTGATAATTGGAACATAGAAGCCAGAGCGCTTTTGTTTCAGAAATTAGAAAGATAGTATTCGATCTAAACTTTCACGGCTCTGAGCCACTAAGTGGGATGATTTCCAGGTCTCAGGACCTGTTTGGGCTTACCTGAAATCATGGGGCTGTGTGTGTGCATCCCTGCAGACATCTTTCTAGAGGTGTCAGTTGCATTACAAATGTGGCATACTTCCAGAGAGACAAAAGATTCTGCCTTTTGAAATATTCAGAGATCTGAAGAAAGCACTGCACTGTACTCAGGTTCACTACCAAACACTCAGATAATGTCACAGATCTACATGATAGTAGAGGCAAATAAACGATTAATTCAGCTTTGATAATCAGAAAGGATGATTGTTGACACAAAGTAATGCCATGTGATGAGACAGCACCTTAGGTTGCTAATTACTCAAGTTTATAAAATAATTTCTGACAAGTGTTTATTTTATGAGGCTTTTCAAGCTCTTGTGAAATAGAGTTTTGTAATGAATATTCTCGGAGCCGTTGAAAAAGCTGATATTAAATACTACTTTCTTTGAAGCAGTATCCATTGCACAGTTCATGTGTGTGTTTTCAAATGGGTTGCATTAAAAAGTCAATTGAAGGATTTCAGTTCTCAAAAGAATAGTATGATGCTAGAGATCTGAGGTAGAAAGCTTTATAACAATAAACATGCAAAGAAACAAACAAATCAGCAAGCAATGGGGGTGGTTCTCCAGAAAACTCCAGCAAGACTGAAGGGACAGGACTTAAAGGAAAGCAACACATCTGCATATCTAAGGAGAATGGTAACATCAGATGAAACAAGTGAATATCAGGATTGAAAAGGCTGCAGGAGTTTGCAAGCAGATGTCAAAAAGCATACAAGAAAATGTCAAGAAAAGTATAACAAGCAGCTAAAACTGGTTGCAGAGATTAGGGTGCTAAATATATGCATGATGAGAACACTACTCTGGTTTACAGACAGACCCAAGAGCTCCTTCACAAGCAAGAAGAGGAAAAAATAACTTTATAAATAATTTCTGCAAATAAAACTGGGATTAGAATGTAAACAAAGGTAAAAAGCAAAAAAAAAGCTCTTTGTTGCACAGAATCTCTATGCAAGGCTACTTTACCAGGTAATGAGAGAATGACTTTTATTACATAGAAATTGTAAAATGCACTAAGTCTAGAAGGGAAACAGAGGGAGCTATCCAGAGGTAATTATTATAATCTCTAACTTTCAGAGGCCTACTTTATGAAATATTACAAATTAGAATTAGAATTACAGAATTGAGGGTGTCTTCACTGAAAAACCTTATAGTGAAATTAAGTTTGCTGAGCTCAATTTAAGGGATTCTTGTTTAATGTAATTTTTGACATGATTCAGTTCTAATTCCAAAAAGATTCACAAATTTATTCTAATCAGGTATGAATAAGTTGTAGATGACAATTTACTTGATCTACTATGAAAAATCAATAAAGTTCACAGGCAAACTGCCATGGGAACATTAGCTTAAGTTTTAGCTTACATTTTACCCTTATTGGGAACAAATTGACAGCACAAAATCCTTCTTTAAAAGAGTTCATTATTACCCAAGAATAAGTGTTAATATATCAAGATTTATGCCTAAACTCAGTGAGACTAGCAAATGTTCCTCATTAAAAACAAACAGACACCCTACAAGGTGACAGCACCACCAACTCTGCACCTTTGTTTCTCTTTTAAGGACAAACTACATCTGAAGAGACCAGAAACCCTTAACAAAATATTCTTAAAGACTTTGCATCTAAGCGTCTATTATGCAAGTTTCCCTTAAAGACATGTCAGTCTTGCTCGCCAAGACTAGAACAAAATAAATCTTCTATAAATATTTGTTGACTTGAATTTGCTATATATTCAAATCGTTTGGGCCTTTCCTTTCCCAGTGTTGTACTTGCTGCTGGTCTCAGCTTCACAGAGAGTTAATAAATATGACCTTAATCTGAAATTTCCAAAAGATCTCTTTTCTCCATTGCCTTTATAAGTTTTAAAAAAAGATATAGCACCTTTTTTATCATAGAAGCACCACTTACGCAGTGACTAGGTTAGTGGCCATCTGGCCATCTAATTCTTCCTCATCTGTTTTATCTACACATTGTCCTTTGCATTTTCTTCATGCAGGACAGAATGACATGAGAAATTTAATTTTATAAGGCTAGAAACAGACTCTCCAGGACTAGTAACTCCTGTCACTTAAAGAATTCAATTGAATTGAAAAATAATCAAGTTTATCAGTGAAAATGTTGTAACGGTGACAGCATACTTTTAAGGGTTTAGCAATCCAGCTTAGTTTACTGAATCACAATTTGATTTACGTTATTTTGTAGTTTTTTTTTTTTCCCCCTCTTCTTTGTTTCTCTCCCTCACTTGCTCTGTTTCCGAAGCCTACATGCATACCTCATTAATCTACAGATTAATCTACAGTTAATCAGCAGAATACTAACTTGCAAGAAACTGAGTCAGCCCCTGCCTTCCAGACACTGGCAACCATGCTGCAATTCTAGACTGTGATTTTCTGTCAGATGACATACGAGTATGAATCACCCATAAGAGCGGGTTTGATATAACCATTGAGGAGCAAACAGGACCCCAGGAGATGTTCTCCTGGATGAATTGCATGACTAACTCCCCCTTTTCTTTGTTCTGCTTCTTCTTGTGAACCTATAAAACCTTCTGACCATTCTAGGAACAAGGAGATGGCTTTTGGACAGGAGTCTGCCATCCTTCCAGAATGCCAGCATTCTAAAGAAACCTGTTTTTCTTTCCACCATCATTGTCTCTCGATCATTGGTTTCTGAGCAGTGAGCAGCCGGACCTTAACCTGGTAACAATATGACAGATGATAGATAGATAGAGAAATACATACATACATACATACATACCGTATACAGTTTTATCAGTTGAAAAATTAATCACATGAAGCCATTGTGTGAAATTGCTACATGCACGAGTGAGAGCAGCCCAGGAAGTTCCTCTTCACTATAATTCACTTCACAAAGAGTATACTTGATGAGGAGCGTTGCGGGGAAGAAAAAGAGTTTCCAGAAGCAAATAGAGGAATGAGAAAGTTAAGAAAAACTGATTCTATAGAGCCATGATCTCTCACTCAGACCAGATCGTTCTCAGGAATCTGGTTAATGCAAGGCAATAGCTAAAGGACACACTGCTGTGGGCCTCTAAAGAACTTCTTACGGCTACAGAATCAATGCCACTTTCAACTTATTTTTGAATTTAATTCATGTTAATAAAAGTGATACATGTACATAATATAAGAATCAACTTGGATCCAAACCATGAAAATAAAAATAAAAGCCTCATCATATTCCCATATTCCCACCCCTGACTGAGGTCTATCCTGCCTTAATCACACCTGCTTTTCCTAGCTAAAGGAGAAAGGAGAGGAAGAAAGAAGATCTAATATTACGCTTTGCCTCAAGGCGCGCTTCTTCCTGAAGAGGGTTTTACAGTTGCAAATATCTTTGATCATTATCACGTGAAATTTTGCCTTTATTGCCTATTCTTTGGCTTCTGTTTCTATCACTGTACATCATTCTCCCTACTTCACAGCTTTAATAAACAATTCCATTATAATCATTCTTAAATATATATCTCCAGCTCTGAATTTATTTCTCAATCCCAGTTGTGTCTCTCTCTCTAAGTGGGATGTTTTGCCAACATTGTAAATCCAACAAGCCAAATCACAATGATTCCTATTTTTACCAAAACATGTTATTGTAAAAGTTAAGTAAATTATATATTAATAATATATAGAAGGTGATAATTGATATAAAAAAATAAGAAGGGAAAGGGAAAATATAATATCAGGGACAAAGGTAAAAATTACTATCAAAGAACCTCTTCATTCATTCCTTGTTTTTGCTTATCTACTTCTTTCCTTGTACTTAAATTCCTTACTACTTCGAAATATTCCCTATGGCCCTCTCCAGCACCTTTATCATAAAATTGATCCTTTAGAAATATTTTCATTGCATCATTCTTCTCAAAATTCTCCAGTGCCCCCAGTCATGTATGGAATTAAGTTCAACTTGTTCTCTATGTTTAAAAATTATTTCTAGACATGTTTTCTAATCCATCTACAACATCAATCCTGGAATAGAATTGACTGAGCACCTACTAGGTGTCAGGGGCTGTGTCAAACAATATTAGGATACAGTCTCTATTTCAAGGAATTCAGAGTCTGGTAAAGACCAATAAAGCAATAAATATCCCAAATCTACCATACTTGATCTTTCATTCTAAACTTTATTCATGGTGGTTTCCTGCTCTGAAATGTCTCACGATGCTTAAGCCTACTCCATGCTTACCCATCTCTCAGAGCTCACATGCAGACACTCACATACTCCTCCTTGCAAGGACACTTCAACTATTAGATTATTTTCAAAATTTCTATGGAATTGCTCATTAGCACAATTAATTTTGTCATTTGTACATGTATTAAAATTTGCATACTAGAAATCTACCTTTTCTCATTCTACACTAACAGATACCAATTTTATTTCAAGGGGAAATATGCCCACCTAAAGAATTGTTTCCTAACCTCCCTTGCAGACAGTGGCAACCAATGAGAAATAAGAAAAAGGACTGGAGTGAGGACTCACAGACATTCTTTCAAGGAGCTTGATCAGGAAGACATTGCTCTATTTTTCCCTCTCCCCACCTTCTTTCTTCTTGACTAGATTGCAGACCGGCAGGCTAGATATCTAATAGTGATCCTTGACCATGAGTAACGTGGAGCATGAAAACCACTGAGGAGAACACTGAAGATTCTCGATTTGATCATTGTGGGGCTGCCACACCAACTCTTGATAAATCCCTGTGAAACTGTTTTACATAAAAAAGAAATAAAACACTCATTAATCCACTAGGGTTGTGTTGGGGTGGGGAAAATAAAATTTCATTTCTCTTACCCACATGCAGTTCCTAATAAATTTAGCACTATTTAGCCTCAAATTCAGTCATTAACAAAACATTGGTTGTGCATTCGACATTTGTTATGTGCCAGATATTTTGTTCCATATTGGTGACACAAAGACAAATGAGAAATGATCTTTGCCTTCCAAGAGCTCCCAAATTCAGTAAGAAAACAAGAAAAAAAGCAATTAATATAGTGCAATGGTCTGAAGCATTGTGGTGAGGACCTATAGGAAGAACGTCAAAGAAAAGACCCAGAGGAAGTGGCACCTGAACCATGTTGTAAAGGTGGCCTGAGCTACCTGGGAAAGGCGTGAAAAGGGAGGCAGCAACAAGGGCTGAATAGGGTGGGAAAGCACAGATTATAAAATGCCTTTTATGCCATGCTCAGGGATTTCCTTCTGTATCTACAGGTGATTAGAGGAAATTGCAGGATTTTCAAAAGGATGGAAAAAAATCAGTCATCTATCTGGGAATGACTTAGAATTTTTAAAAGAAGATCACTTAGAGGGCTGTTAGAAAAACCAGATTAGAAAATAAAAGGTCCTGATCTAGGAGAAATTATTCATTTGAAAACTGATTTGAGAGTTATTATTGACAGTATTTCATGAGTGTTCGTTATAGGGGATAATAGGGTAGTAGGTAGAATCAGGTATGATTCAGGCTTCCAGTTTCTGAGAGAATGGGAATGTCTCCAACTAAGAGAGGGAAGACAGGAAGAGGAGCATGTTTATTGAAAGTTGTAAGAAAATTATAAATTCAATGTGGACATGATGATCTTGAACTGGTGGAAAATAGCAAGTGGATATTTATTGTAGGTGGTTATATATAAACTCCTGAGTTCTGGATAGAACTGGATTTCAGGCTGGATTTCAGAATCATTGATGTCTATGTGATGATAAGGCCACAGGCACGGGTGAAATCTCCCAGAGGATGAAGAGTTACAGGAATAGACTTCTGGGGACCATCCCCTTTTAACATACCAGCAAAGGACAAAAAGACCATGGAGGAAATTGAGACTGTCCAGAAAGGTTAAGGAAAACAAAGGAGAATGGTGAATGGAATGCTAGGAAAGGAAAGTTTAAAATGTAGGGAGAGGTCAAATGTTTCAATGTTAAAAGTTTTAAAGAGAATGTTTTAAAGTATATAATTTCGGCTACAAATGCAGATAGAGCAGTTCCAATGACATGTGGAACAGGGCCCCAATTAAAGTGGGTTGAATAAAAAATGAGAGATCAAAGTACTATAGTGCAATTGTCCTGTGTATCATACCTTATATCTTCAATTAAACTGTATTTTTAGAAGGCAATTTTTACATTTTTATTCTTCTTATGTCCCATTTATGTGTGTATGTGTATTTATGTCTGTATGCATATATATTTACATATGCATGGACATATATGCATCCATTGTATGCATGTATTTATGATACAATGTATTATGATGCATGTATTTATGAATGCATTAGAGATGTGTAGATGTGTGTTTATCCTGAAATATATATGTAACAGTGGCTGCAAAAGTACCAATGACTAAGGTGGACTTGATGGATATATAGATGAAGTCCCTGGGCCTTCAAGCCCACTTGGGCAGCAGTGACACTTTTAGTTATTTCTGTCCCTTTTTTCCCATATCTTCTAAGCAATATCTAATCTGTTTTTATCATAGACTTTTGTGTAATCCAAGTATGTAGCCTGGTGTTTCTCTTTGTTCCTATTTATTTTCCTCTTTCACATCTATACTTTCTTTCCTCTTCCATTTAGATCATGAGCAGCCTGCCTTCAACAGCTGGCATTTATAGCGCTGTAAGTTTCCATAACTTTTCCAGGAGCTCTGCGTGCATAAGCGTGCCAAATCAAGCCCTTCAGCTATTCTGCAAATAATTTCTACAGTAAATTTCATTTGTAATGATCTGAAGTTGGGTTTGTATCCTTTAGGAAAAGCTATATCTTCTCACAGAACTCAACAGGCTCTCTCCTTGTGATGTTAAACTCAAATTTTACTAGTATAATTAGTATACATATGGAATTTATGGCACAAAAAGTGTAACTGATTTAAAAAAAAACAAATCACTTTAAAGCAGCACTAAAGCACAAACATACTTTTGTTTTGAAAACCTCTTATTCTTCTGATTGTGTCTTTGGGTTTAGAATTCCCTCTAACCACAATATGGTGTGTTTGGGGCTTCTATTATCTGTTTTGGCATTTCACACATGCAACACCTGCATGAGATAGGTTCCTTGACTCTACAAACAGCTTGCAGTATAAGAATTTATTATTGAATGTGTCTTATTCATGCTGTTTAAATGAAAGGGGGAGCTCCACTAATGGTTTCTTCAGTTTAGTAACTAGAATATTTTATAGTTTCATCTAACTTTTATTTTCCCCCATCTGCTTAAGTGACTTTCTTCCTCTCAAGTTAAAAATTTCAAGGCATTTTACTAATAGTATGTTAAAAAGTTTTTATGTACTTTTTTTTTTCCTACCACCTTTTCCTCCCCAATAATCTGCTTTTGTTCTTCTCAAAAGACTGGTGGAAAAGGACTTTCATGTTCCTCTTCATTTTCCCGTGATGTTCTCCAATCCAAAACAATTCTAAAAACTAAATATAGTCTCAAGGAGGAAGAAGTGTTGGAAGAATGGATAGTGAAAAAGTGACTACTTTGCAAGGATGTATAGTCTAGATCACGTCAGTCACTGTTGTTTTATAAAACCATTGAATCAATAACACTCCTTAAAGTTTTAACTTTCTAAATCCATCCCCACTCTTCTCCCACCATACCACCAGTCATTCTTGCTCCTTCTCCATAGTGTAAAGTCTTCAGTTTTATGAATCACAGGCTCCATGGTATCTTGTGTTCTTAGAAAAGCAGGAAACTAATAATGTGAAGCCAGGCTGTTTGTGTCTCCTCATATGATTCCAAGGAATGACAGGGTAGAAGTGCATTCTTTCTTCATCTTTGAAGGACAATTTTAGTTCCTCTTAGTAAAAAGAAGTTCTGACTCAAGGTCTATGGCATAGTGGTTAAACCTCATGTCTTGAAGCTTTCCTGCCTTAGTTTTTCAATCCCTTTATGTTTTTTTGGGGGGAGAGTCGGGGGAGGAGTGGGGGAATAGGAAAGATGGAATAGTGAGAAGCAGGATGGGATGGTGTGGAGCTTGATTTGTGACATTTAACAACTTTCTTAGTGTAAATTACTCTCACATGGTAAACTTTACCTAGCAACAGTTTATGAACTCCCACATTATAACAATTGTCTCTCATAAACTGTTATCAGCTAGCTTCTGCATAACACTGCAACAAGATCTCATATAAAACCTTTTGAGGAGTAATACACCTCTTTCACTTTCTACCCTACTAATAACTTGCATTACAGAAAGATCTACCCATATAGCTTTCTCAGGGCCAACTCTAGGCAAACTTACTAAATTAGTGGGACTTATCCTCAAAGGCTTTTGCTTTGCCTTTCAATTTCCCTGACTTTTCATCACTTTGCCATTCTTAATGCCTAGCTAGTGTCCTGTGATTTAGCAATCCTGCAATATGCTCTCACCTCCATTAACATCACTTGCCCTGCTTAGCATTCTGTCACTGATCTAATAACTTAAGTGAGCCAATAAACTCACAAATGAGTAAATGGGCACTAAGTGTTAATGGAGATAACAGTTGGATTCTGTTTTCTTTCTTGTGTTATCTACAATATGAAGAGTGATGGTCTGAAAAGAAAAAAGAAAAAAAAAAGCCCTAGCTCTGAATACTGACTCTGTAGCATTATCAGGCACTAGCAAAACAACAGAGCTTTTAGCTCTGTCATGTCCATTCTCAAATGTTACCTGGACATTCAGTCCAAGTTTCTCCAAGGCAGGGAAAACTTTCCTGGGGAGAAGAGCTTATCTTATTCAGTTTATATCACTCAGCTGTTTCCTGACTTTTCAGTGGCATTTCTTTCATGATTCCTCCAAAATCTCAACCAGAACCAAGTCTTGCCTCCCATTATTCTTCCACCGTTTTACTCCTCTCCATGCCTGTGCTTCTTCACTATGCACTGACTCCTGGCCTTCCTTGTACCTGAAAGTCCTCACCTTATTCCTTTGAGATTGTGCTAAAAATTTAGCACTTTCAAAATGATTTTTTAAATTTCCCCTTCACTCTGATTTCATTAGGTCTATATATACTGTTTGTTTTACTAGCTAGAGGATCTGAAGCTACTTTAACATTTCTGTGCCTTAGTTTCCTCATTTTACAATGAGAATGGCAGTAATCAATAGTTATTGTGGGAATAATGTGAGTTAGTGTGTGAAATGCCTGTAACAGACTAACTGCATATATACTAGTAACTTTGCAATAAACATCAGCTTTCAGTAGACTCTTAGTTTTTAAAATCAAAGAGGTTATGTCTTAACCATTTTTGTATTCTGAACCTCCCTCTTCATACCTGGCATTCAGTAGAGGCTCAATGCACATTTATTGAATAACACAGGGTTCCTGGTAATTTTTCTAGTTAAATGCCTATGGTTGGTCTTCCAAACTAAATTGTATTTATTTTTCCATGAAAGTGATATGCCCTTTACTTTTTCATATTCCTCAAAGAACTTAATGCAGTGGAAGAGAGGGACTCAGATAACATTAATGAATGAATCGAGTATGAATTGGTGCTAATCCTGGATGACCTAAATTTATTGTGTTCTCATACTTTTGTTTCTTCTTCTTCTGCAGTATCAGTTGTAGCATCCAGGATAGGAGCTGCCAGGGTAGAAACTACGTTTGATTTATGCATTTAGAAGTGTTGAATAGGTTTTCAGCACTCAGTGAACAGCAATAACAACAATAATAAAGATAATAATTCCAGTAAACTGGTGAGACAAGAATTATGCACAAAGACTGGCCATTCTATTGTAGCTGGGGAAACAAAGCATGACTGCTGTTTGGAGATGGGAAGTCACTTTTCTGTTAAAACAAGGATACACCAGTGGCTGCAAACAAATAAATAAGATTCAAATAAATGAAGTGGAAAATATGAAACTGAAAGTTTTCCACATCAAGTTAATGTTTTAAATAAATATTTTTTTAACTTTATTATTATTATTAGTTACAGATGTATAAAACAATGCAATAGTTATCTTTTTCACCCCTTACAAAGTGACTACCCATCCCTCTCCCCTGTCTCCTAACCCCCGATATCATACATATCTATTACAATTCCATTGACTCCATCCCCACACTATATTCCACATCCCATGACTATATATGTGTTAAATTATAGTCAACATCTAATATTATTCAGCAACAGCTTCAGATGTACAGTGCATTGGTAAGGCCACTACACCATCCATGAAGTGGTCTCCCTGACAAGACAAGAGTCCTTCTGATCCCCTAAGAAAAAGACTTACAACCTTATTGATTATATTCTCTAAACTGTCTCTTCTGTCTCTGCAGTAGTATTGTAGTTATCAGTTTCTGTTGCCTCATCCCTTCCCCTTCTCCCTCATGTCCATCCCTATCCCATCTAACCCTCATCAGTTTTTTCTTTGTGTCTTTAAGACTATTTCTGTTTACATTGCTCGTTTATTCAGTTCTTTAGATTCCACATATAAGTGAGATCATATGGTATTTGTCTTTTTCTGACTGACTTATTTCACTAAACATAATGTTCTCTAGGTCCATCCATATTGTTGCAAATGGTAAGATTTCTTTCTTCTTTATAGCTGCGTAATATTCCATCGTGTAACTGTACCACAGTTTCTTAATCCAGTCATCTACTGCTGGGCGTTTCAATTGTTTCCAAGTCTTGGCTATTGTAAATAGCGTTGCAAAAAACATAGGGGTGCATATATTTTTTCAAATTATTGTCTTGGGATTTTCAGGATAAATGCCTAGGAGTGGAATTGCTGGGTCAAAAGGTAGTTCCATGTCCAGTTTTTTGAGATACCTGCATACTGCCTTCCATAGTGGCTGCACCAATCTGCAGTCCCACCAAAAGTGCACCAGGGTTCCCTTTTCCCCACAGCCCTGCCAGCACTTGCTGTTTGTTGATTTATTGATGATAGCCATTCTGACTGGAGTGAGGTGGTATCTCATGGTGGTTTTTGCATTTCCCTAATGATCAGTGAGGTTGAACATTGTTTCATATGCCTGGTGCCCATCTGTATGTCCTCTTTAGAGAAGGGTCTCTTCATATCCTCTGCCCATTTTTTAATTGGGTTGTTTGTTTTTTTGGTGTTGAGTTGCATGAGCGTTTTATAAATTTTAGATATTAACCATTATCAGATATATCGTTCACAAATATATTCTCCCATTCAGTAGGCTTTCTTTTTGTTTTATTGATGGTTTCCTTGCTGTGAAAAAACTTTTAAGTTTGATATAATCCCATATGTTCATTTGATTCTTTTACTTCCCTTGCCCGTGGGGATGTATCAGTAAAAATATTGTTCAGGGTAATGTCTGCAAATTTACTCCCTATATTTTCTTCTAGGAGTTTTATGGTTTCGGGTCTTACATTTAAGTCTTCAATCCATTTTGAATTTGTTCTTGTATATGGTGTAAGGAGGTGGTCCAGTTTCATTTCTTTTGCATGTGTCAGTCCATTTTTCCCAGCACCATTTATTAAATAGACTGTCTTTACCCCAGTGTAAATTCTTGCTTCCATCATCATAGATTAACTGTCCATATATGCATGAATTTATTTCTGGGCTCTCTGTTCTGTTCCACTGGTTTATGTGCCTGTTTTTATGCCAGTACCATACTGTTTTGATTACTGTAGCCTTGTAGTATGTTTTGATGTCCGGTAGCGTGATACCCCCAACTTTGTTCTTATTTCTCAGGATTGCCTAGGCTATTCAGGGTCTTTTATGGTTCCATATAAATTTTAGGATTATATTTTCTATTTCTGTGAAAAATGCCCTTGGTAGTTTGATGGGAATTGCATTGAATCTATATATTGCTTTAGGCAGTATGGACATTTTAACTATATTAATTCTTCCTATCCATGAGCATGGTAGGTGTTTCCATTTATTTGTATCTTCTTTGATTTCTTTCTTCAGTGTCTTATAATTTTCTGAGTACGGATCTTTTACTTCTTTGGTTACATTTATTCCTAGCTATTTTATAGATCTGGAAACAATTGTAAATGGGACAGTTTTCTTAATTTCTCCTTCCGTTAGTTTATTATTGATATATGCAAATGCAACTGATTCCTGAACATTGATTTTGTATCCTGCTACTTTACTGAATTCGTCTATCAGTTCCAATAGTTTTATGATGGAGTCTTTGCAGTTCTCTATATATAGTATCATGTCATCTGCATATAATGACCATTTTATCTCTTCCTTGTCAATTTTTAGATGCCTTTTATTTCTTTTTCTTATCTGATTGCTGTGGCTAGAACTTCCAGAACTATGTTGAATAAAAGAGGAGAAAGTGGACAGCCTTGTCTTGTTCCTGATCTTAAGGGGAATAGTTTTAGCTTTTCCCCATTGAGTATGATATTAGCTGTGCGTTTATCATATTAAATAAATATTTTGAATCATCTAGCCCACCTCAATAGGCTATAGTGAAGGCCAGTCTCAACAGTGTTAAAGCTGAATTAGAGGCTTGATACTCTGAGATAATAATAATCTTTGCATTGGATTTCAATAAACTTCAAATTCCTATCAATCATACTATGTTCCTGTAAATAACTGGTACTGTTAAAATATAATAGAAAGAAAAACAGTTATTAAAAAAAAAGAATACAAAGATAGGATAAATAAGTCAAGATCATTAATAGGAAACCTTGAAAACTTAAACTCAATATTCTTTCTACAATAACAAAAAAGGAGGGAGGAGCCTTGGTATCGATATCATATAGCTCTTTCTATCAATATATTTATTCATTCTACAACTATTTACTAATTTATTACTGTGCTGTATACTGGGGTAAATGCTCACAAGTTGTGAACACCTTGAGGTACATATATTCAGGCATCATTTAAAGCTCATGAATGGATAGAGATTAAATATACTTTGATACTATGCCTATTAAGTTTTCCTATGGGTTGTGATTAACAATAAAGCAGTTCAGCCCCTACTATATGCCACATATTGTTCTAGAGACTTCCCAGTATTCTGTGAAGTAGGTATTAATATAATCTCCTTCTTGCATATGAGGCAACAGAGGTCTAGAAAAGTTAAATAAATTATACAATGTCACACAGCTGGTAAGTGGCAGAGCTGATGTTTGAACCCAGGCAGTCTCCCTCCAGAGTCTAGAATCCTCACCCTTCAATACATACGTCTCAATGATAGTGTTAATGAAATCTGACTGAGTGCTTATTATGTACTGAGTGCTCTAAACACATCGTGTCACTGACATTCACTACAAATCCATGAGGTAGACACAGGCGAGCAGATTAGAAAGAAAAAGGCACTTCTTCAGTACAATGCAGCTAGTAGTAAGTAATAGAGTTAAGATTTAACCCAGGCTGGCTATCTGGTTTTAAAGCTGATACTTGTAACCACCACACCATGCTACCTCCACCTGAGGCCATTCATTCTTGCATGAACAAAACATATTACTGTGCAAATAATCTGCCACATGCATCACCAAGTTTCACGAAGATATTTTGTTCAACAGAATAAGTGGCTCCGTCTGTAGAGTTATTTCAATAATGCAGAGGTCACAGCAGAGCTTATAATAAAACGTCCAAATTGAAGCAATATATACCTAGTTCACCAACCTCCTTACCCTTTATTATACTTTATACTTCAAGACTAAAAAGCTGAATCATAGAGTGCTGCCCCCACACAACAGGGGGTACTAATCAAAAGGAGACCAGAATGGGATTGGGCATCAGAAGATTACACACGTGATGGAAGAGAAGAGGGCCTTGAACAAAACTTTCTCCATTGTGGCTTAAAGAAAGAAAACTGTTGTTGTTTTTTTTTGTTTCGAGTTCAAGAAATGCAATAAAAAAGGACATAAAAAGATACCAGAAAAAATCAAAAATGAATCAACAAAACTCAAAATGGAGACGGAAGTTGAAGGTAAAACCGTTTTGTAAGTAAAGGCATAGTAAAAGAAACAAAACGTCGTAGAGATGCTATGAAAAACCCAACTGGGGACACGAAAAAACAACTTGAATAAATGGAAAATAATTAAGTGAAATCTTCTGACATAAGTAAGAGATAAGAAATAAATTATGTCCTATATGTATGTATATGTACATGTACATATATATTTCATATTTCTAAAGAAAATAACATAAATTTTCTTAATACTGAACTAATAAAGATCTGAATTTGTATATGACAATTTCAAGCTATGTCTTAAGAAAAAAAGTGAAATGAATCAACCAACACCATATAATATCCCAGAGTAGTTACT
Organism: Aselliscus stoliczkanus; assembly: GCA_033961575.1. NCBI lineage: Eukaryota > Metazoa > Chordata > Mammalia > Chiroptera > Hipposideridae > Aselliscus > Aselliscus stoliczkanus. The sequence continues at coordinate 53,365,303 of CM066728.1, read as the reverse complement.
AGACTTTAAGTATAAAAACTGGTCCTAAACAAACAAGACAAAATAAATAACCAATTAGAGGACAATAGAGAGCAGATTGCTGAAGGAAAGAAAATGTGGTCTAAATTTTTATTCCCTAATAAACTGTCCTTTTTTTTTTGAGGGCAGTGTCACTGGCCCTCATATGTGGGACCCGAACCGGGGCTGCTGGCATCCCAAGCCAGCGCTTAACCACTGTGCCACTTGGCCGGCCTGCAAACTGTCTTTTAATAATAAAGGCAACAAACAGACATTTCATAGAGCTCAGGTTATACAATCCCCGTGAGTACATTCATGAACTACTTAATCACAAAATTCAACATTACCAGAGATGAATCAAAATAAAGTTCAAGAATGAAAACTTAAGATAGAACATAATGATGGTGAACATTGATTCCATCTACATAAAGGAATTAATGATAAAGAAATGTGGTATTATTATTAGTACTTGTCAGTTATATTATGATATAACCAACAAAACTGGAAGAGGGAGTGAGAGAAGAGGAAGTTTGATGAGGTGACTGTACAATCATTTGCCAGGTGAAAATTTAATAAATACTGTCCAATTCTGTGAAATAAATTTTATAGATAAAAGTTTTAAAATATCATAAAATCAACCCAAATTAATATAATATATATTGGGATGTAAGAGGAACAAAAGTGTAAGTGAGCTAGTTTCTTTACCATTTGATCAGATAGTCAAAAGTTTTCTACAGTTAATAAATGAAGAAACAGTTTTTAATATAGTTAAATATACAAAAACTTAAAAGTCAATACGCATTCCCAGAAATCACAAGAAAAAAAACACACATAAAAAGAATAAAGCACAAAATATAGAGTGCTCACTAAAAGACTGAAAACAAGGAAACATGAAATACAAATAAGATTATAGTACTAAGATCAACCAAGCTTCTCACATTAGTGATGGTACATAGAATCTAATTTGATAAAAAAAAAAAAAAAATCGAATCCCATAGTGAAGTAAAATAAACTTTTAAAATAAAGTCACTTTAAAGTAATACAAGAAATGGATAGGCAAAGACATATCGGAAAAATGCTAACAAAAAAGAAAGCAAAATTTGTAATGCTAATATTAGAGTTGAAATTAAGGAGGACAAAACACATTTAAAGGAATCAAAATAGGTATTTTCATAAAGATAGAAATAAACAGCAGCAGTAGAGCATTTTTAACCTACATCTTTAGGCTTTGGGGTTAAATAGACCACATAAATGTATATTGATATATCTAATAATATATATCAATCTCCATATGCAAACAGCATACAGATTAGGCTATAAAGAAAACTTAAAGCAATTTTTAAAAGAGATTAATTTAAAACTTCTTTGCTTACAATGAACTATAATTACAATAACATAAAAAGAAAAACTAAAATAATGACTGTTAAGATTCAGAAGTTCAATGAGTTAAACAACAAAAGCAAAGGCAAAAGTGTAGAATATAGAATATAACAATAACAAGATATTATACATTAGAACCTATCAAAATTGACTAAGATTATACTGAAAATAAATTTTATAGGCTTTGATAATCACCTTTCCAAACAACCAAACATAAAATAAATTAAACTTTTTACTAAGGAAATTAAAAAAGTAACAATAATATAAAACTAAGGAAAACAAATGGAAGGAATCAGTAGTGATGAAAGCAAAATTTACAAATTGGAAAACAGAAAAAGAATAAAACAGCAAATTCATTAATTGATGTGTGTGAACATGAATATGTATCATATATAACTGAATATATACTATGCACCTATGCATATACTATGCACCTATGCAATACACACACATCTATATATGTATGTAAGTAATATTGAAAAATAATATTAGGAAGAAAGCACATATAATAAAGAAAAATTTAATGTTAGTAACTATATATTACATATATACTCTGTATTTTAAACATATATTACATATTCTATATATATAATAAAACTAAATAAATGTATGCATGTGCCTGTGTATGTGTAACTATGTATGTATTTTATATATATGTATATGTGTGTATATATAGACTGATCTTAGAAAAATAAGATAAAGAGAAGCCACATATATTAGGAAAAAAATTAGAATTTGTTAGTAAATATTGATGCAGGGAAAGTGAAACTAATTATGAGAAAATACATAGCTCACACTGAAGATAAATTTGAAAATCTGAATAAAATGAATTATGATAACAGAAATTGGTCTTAAAGGACAATAGAAATCAAATCGCAAATTTTCCAATTGTCTTGGAGGAAAAAAATTAAGAATAATATTTATTTATCCCGCTCCTAAGGAAGCTAAATATTTCCTAAACCAGAGTGTCAGTAATGAATTCTAACCAGCCCATAGATAATTACAAAGCTATTTGAAATATTCTAAAAAGCATAACAACACATAGCTTCCAAAGTCATTTTTTTATAAATCTAACATAAAATTAATATTCTAATCTGGAAAATTATCACCCTAGATTTAAAAGGGTGAAAACCATAATTCCATACTACTTTTGTATTCAAAATAAAACAAAAGAAAGAACTCCTCATAATATTAAAAGGATAGAACACAATTAAAATCTGTTCATGTAATATAAATACAAATATCTTTATATAAAATCTATCAATAAATTTTAAAACATCAGAAAGTAAGAAAATAAAACATAGAATTATTTTCAGAGATAGCAAAAAGTTACTTAGTAAATATTAATATCTAATCTTGATTTTTTTTAACTCTTAATAAAAATAAAAATTGGTATTTTATAAAATTTTACAATCTGATACATATGTTTGAAAGCAAATTCTATGATTATAGTGAAATATCAGCAGATACTCATAAAATTCAGTAGCATAAACCAGGGTGCTTATTATTATCACTATTATTTAAACACTTCATATTGGTCTAGAAGTACCAGATGATGTATTTTATAATATTTTTTAGATAACTTTTAAAATAGAGATAAAATACTGAAAAAGATAAAACAACATTTTTTTCATATGATTATACAACTTGAAAGCTCAAAATAATTAAAATTAAAAGTAATAGAAATATTTACTGAGGGAGTCAAATACAAATTTAAAATATATGTGAAAATTAATTGTTTCCCTGTAAACAAACATATCCATCTATAAAATACAGAGAAATAGGAATCTCATCTTTAAAATAAGAAGAATAAATATCTAGGTATGAAGCTAATCACAAATGTGAAAGATATCTATGAAAAAAATTTTAAATTCTACTAAACGATATATAAAGTCTTCAAAAGTTAAAAGGACAAAACATTCTTGCACATAAAGACTCAGTATTGTAAAAATGTAAGTTCAAACTAAATTAATCTACAGATTTCACATGATCCAAATAAAATACCAACAGCCTTATTTTTGGAATTCGAGCTAGCTGATTCAAAATTTCTTATGTAAAAATAAACATGGAAAAGTTGGCAGTAAGTTTCTGAAAAAATAAAAAAGTAGTAAAGGAGACTACCTCGGTAAAATAGTAAGATATATTTTAATACTACTGTAATTGTTTGGCACTGGTGTCTGAATAGGCAGATTGATCAATCGAGTGGAAGAAAAATTAAAACAAAAATAAACAGAAATAGATATGAGAATTTATTGTATGATAAAGTGGCATTTCACATCAATGACAAAAATAGCTTTCTCAATAAATGATGTTGGGACACGAGCTAGCCATTAAAAAAAAAATCCAAAATCTGGTTATTGCCATAAGAATAGACCCCAATAAGTTTCAGTGTATCAAATATTTAAATGTACTTTTTTTGCTATGGAAATATTTTATAAATAAGATGAATCATACAGAAGCAGCATTAGAAAGGTTTAATAAATTTGACCACATAAAAATTAAAAATCCTATGCCAAAAATGTCACAATATGAAGAATATGGAAAGTATTTTGTAAAGCTTATTAAATAGGATAATATTCATAACTTATAATAAGCATATATTATTTTTTACAAATCATAACTGAGCTGGAAAACACATATAGAAGGAGAATTTAGTTATACATATCGAATTATAAACTTATCTTAGCCTTTGACTCAGTAATGCCTCTCTGAGGCATTTATCGAGCATCTACACATGCATTTGTAAAAAAAGAAATAAGAACAAGGATGTTCATTGGGCATATGCTTAGAAAGAACAAGTCTGAAAAATCTCTACATGTTAAGCAGTAATAAATAGGTTAAATCAATGTCAGTCCACTGATATAGGAAATATGCTGCAGCTGCGAAAAGCAAGGAAAGCCACAGAGCTGATAATGAAAATATCACCAAAATATAATGTTAAAAAAATACAGTAATATTTTATGTCTCCATGGATATACAAAAAACATACTGGAAACACACACAAGACTTTAACCTGAATTGGGACTGGAAATCATATTACAACTTCTTTACTGTTTGTAATTTTTTGCACGTATATGTATTACTTTTTTCAATTTTAAAAAAATAAAGAAAAATAAGATTAAAAACCTGGAAGTTGAAGTAAGCACTACTTAGTGTCTTTATAAACTTCATATTTTCATGATTTGAAAATGGCTAGTAAATTTTACAAAAGCATTAAAGTTTGATTACAAAATTTCATGTCACAATTTCTCACCTTAATGTATGTCCCCACATGGAAAAAATAATCCTGGGGGGTCAGAGGAAGGCAAGGCAGAGGTTCAATGATCAATGTAATCATTCAAATCCTAATAATGCAACAACAAAAAGATTCATACGTTTTATTGAAGCTATAAGAATTTAACAGAATGTATGTGATTTAGAGGAAAGAGTACAAGAATTGTGTTCAGATAATCTGGTTTTGAACCTGCATATACCACTTACTTGTGCAAGTTATTCAATCTTTAAAAGCCTTAATTTATTGAATGACAAAATAGGGATATGGGTAACAACTTTATAGTGTAGTTGTGAGGATTAAATTATGACATAGTAATGTTGAACATACATTCCAGGATTTACAGTGTGATAGGATGGCTATACAAAAGAGATTATCTTTGTGATATTGTCTACAACAGCATCTTCAGGCCAGAAAATGGTTAGAGGTTCATTTTCTAAAGTAAATTCCAAAAAACTATTAAAACAGTAGAATGGAAATTACATGCAACTTAATAAAGTCTCAATTCACAAAGCAACTACTGACCAATGGAAAAAGCTCACAGAGACATGTGGGTTATATTCAGCTGGATGCATTTTGAGTGCTTTTCAAATACTTATTAATTTGTTGTTTTTAATAACCTGATTGAGAATTTTTAGGGTCTACTAAAGGAGCATTTTATTTGTTCTTTAGCACCATCGCTTTTCTTCCAATTTTTTTCTCTCTCTGTTTTCTGCCTCTTCTTTCATTACATAAATAGATAAACCCATGCCATCTGTGTAATTTGCTTCAATTTCACTCTTTCTCCCCTTATGGAAAGCTGTTTTAAATGGACTATACCAACAGAACTAGAGGTATAACTAGATCAAACAGTTAATTCTGCAAATTTTGAAGGTTTTCTGCAACATTTGTTTACGTTGGCTTTTTCATTTAGTTTCTAGGAAAATTTTATCACTGTGACAGTTAATTCAAATCCCAGCAAGACCTGGTAAGCAAATAACTTGCCAAGTTTAAACTAGAAGTACTCCTTAGCCTTTACCAAAAGAAGAACCAATTTGAGGTGTATTTCTATAATGGATGAGCCTTCTGTCTGAGTATTCCATTACCTCATTCATTTTAAAGTCAATTTAGAACTCATGGACACTGCCAAATTTATAGCCCTGAGTCCAGACTCCCTTTTTTAGTCTACGGAGAAGGCATTGCATAAGTTGTCATGCTACAAGCCTTCTGAGCTAGCCCCACTCCATCACATCCTTATTCCTGAGGGGACACAATGGTTTCAGACTCCTAGTCTATCCAATAATGTGAGTACCATTAAAGATCAGCAAATCTAGCTGAAACCTCAAATCTTCCCTCATCTTATGGGACATTATTATATCACTAACAGAATGGGTTGGCAAAGGCAACCAAGCTCTAAAATACTCAAGATTCAAGCCACTGAATGCCTTTATGTTCACTGTACAATTACAAATTAGTAATCAGGAAGTTTATAAAATAATTAATTTTTCCAGAGATTTATAAGAGCCACTCCCTGAGAAACTAAAACCCCTAAATGTACAAAATCCAGATTTAAGAAATGACAGATTAGACCATCTTCTCTAAGAAGACATGATGTCAGGGTATTTAGGGAGTTAAGCTTATTTGTGTGCATGCCCTGTCTATAATTAGCATTTTCTGAGGGATGGGCTAAGTCATGGCTGGGATAGGATTACCCTTGCTATTTCACAGTATCACTGCTATTGTGGGCCTGGTTACGTCATTCTGTCAAATGTCCTGATGCATGAGGGAACAGAGAGCTTTGGCCCCACCAGACGGCTTGCCTTTTGTCACATGTCCTGATCTTTGCTGTCCACGTGTTTTCCCTATGGTTTCCTCTGCTTAAAAACATTCAAGTTTCCCTTAGGTGGTCAGTGTCAACTTTGTGCGAACATCAGGTGGGTGACAGCTGGGGCTCTGTGGTATGGAATATATGTGAAAGTTATGTCCAAGGGAAAGTTCAAAATTGGGAAAGATGTGTTTTCAAGTGTAGGGACAAGCAACAGAAAACCAGGTCCAGAGAGCTGGGATTTGAGAGGGGAATGAAATCCAAGAGTCTAAGAAGAGAATTTTCAAAACTGTGAAGTGTGTCCAAGGATCATTTTTAACAAGATAGATAGCACAGTGCAAGGAGACGTCAGTGTGCTTGAAAATAGTCAGGACAGCCAACTGCACCTTCTCTCCCTTTTCCACCTACCAATGATGTTTTCATCCTTCACAGCCTAGTTCACATATCATCCATCTGAAGCCTTCTGAGACTCTTTCCTGACTCTCAACCGATGAATCATTCTTTCCTCAGCTCTCTCAAAACTTGCTCAAATTGCCTAGTTTGGAAGTTATCATTTTAATATAGTTAGTTATAGATTTGTCTTGAGTTGGGGCTAGGGATGGTATTTTATTCCTCTTTATGTCCCTAAAACCTAACCAATTCATAAGGCAGATGCATAATTTAGATTAGACGAATTGAATTCAAATATTACTTGCATCCTCCATGAGATCAGAGAATGCATATAATAGGTCAGAAGCTTTCATGAGCCAGAGTTCATTTCCTACTTGATTAATTCCACAGTCAATATAAAAGATGTCTCAGTATACCCTTGGTGAAGACAGGAAATTTGCAAACAAATTAGATATAAGAAAACAAAACCAAACAAAAATATGACTGAAATTATGAGTATATATGGCTCAAGTGAGGTGAGTTTCAGATAGAAGATAAATTTACTTTCTGCAGCTGACTCGAGAAAGAGCTAGCAGGATGATGGGGGAAGAAATAATTTCATTGAGCCACCTACTGTGGAAGAATATTAAATATCTATGATAATTGTGATACCAATAACTATTTCAAAGGGAAGAAATGGTATTTATATTACTACAGTGGCATCCGTGAAACATTTAGATAATTTTAGTTCAAGGTTTTAAATCTTCTGATTTTCAGAGCTTTCACAGTTGCAGTGCCCTGTCATGTTCAGGAAGGAGTGCTTATTCATAAGAAGCTGTATCTTCATTCACCAGTCATTAGTAAAAATGGGTCATTGATCATGTCATGTTGTCTGTAACCTACTTATACTTCTGGCAAGAGGGAAGTTTCAAAATCATGATTTCACATAGGAACCTTTAAAAACTCATTAGCTTCTGATAATTATACTAATATCTCAAGCATTAAAATCATGGAGCTAATTTCTGCAAAAGATCAGCTGTGAACGTGTTCTGGGAAAGTTTTCTCTTTTAACTTTCTGGGAACAAAAGAGAAGGCAATTCAGGGCTCTAACCTGACACCCTATTTCCAATGCAGAAGAGATAGGATTTCACAGAAGCGTTGCATCATGAGTTAGCGGATTCTAAAATGAAAAGCAAGAATATTAGAGCAACATCTCAAAATGTGACTTTGGGCACTGGAGAAGCCTCTCCACTTGTGATTGATTTGCATTTCTGCCTATGTCTGAATTCATATTCCATAAGCACAGATGGAGGTGTGATAGATTTTTTTTTTTTGAGCACATCTATTTATTCAGATACCGGATTCTGTCTCTGAGTAGAGAGATGGTAAAGGCTGCTGTGAGCAGATGGCACATAGGCACTATGACTTCAGAAACAACATTCTTTAAAGATAAGTGGCACAGTAATAATAATAATACTTAGCACATATATTGCACCTTTGGTCTGCCAACATTAACAAATTAATGTTCAGTAGACCCCAGTGAGATAAGTAAGTGCTTATAATTATGTCTATTATGCAGTCAAGTCAACTAAGAATGTGTCTGCACATACTGTGGAAGAATTGGCCCAAGTTAAAGACCGGGTGGATTCAATTTGCATGGCACTTTAAGATTTCTGCTCTAGCAGCAGAGACTAGTATTTCTAGACACCCCGCTGCTTGAGGCACTGAGGATATTTGAAGCAGGATATCAACTGCAAGACACATTTCATTCAGAAGGTTTCTGCTGCAGGGATAGACCTGAGAAAAGTTGAGTCATTCTTCAAAGGCCCAAGAGGCCAGAAGCAGGTGTGGAATTAGAGTCTCTGCCTACCTCTTTTATTTAAACAAGGCAATTTGAGTACTTGTACCTTTCAAGGACATTCTTTACATTATTGAACAAAATTAAAAGTCCAGAGAAGTCTTGAGTTTTCCCTTAGTATTTGCTGTACCTGAGGTTTTCTCACCACAAGTTGGTTGAGTGTGCCCTGTGGCTTTGACTAAAGATACTAATAACCCACATCAGAAAGAAGGGTTGACGAACTTCTTTTGACATTGGGTTGATTTGATTCTGAGGTTTTGATGCTGCAGACATGAAAGAGCAAATGTGTCTATCCTCAGGGTCTGAAGTTTAGGATTACTGGAGTGTGTTATGACATCAAGAGGTCCCGGAGTCTATTAACAATGTGTAGTGAAAAGCAGCTTTGCAAAAGCGGGAGTATTAATACCACACACACACTGGTGAGGATTTAAGGAGAAAATGTATGGGAAGTGTCTCTCAGTACCTGACACATGATAGATAAACAAGCAATATTTCAATCCCAAAGTCACCTCTTATTAACGGTGTGACTTTGGATAAGTCATAACCTTCTTGACGCAGTTTGCTCATCTATAAAATGAAGCCTAATTCCATCAACCCTAAATAACTTAAAGACTACAAAGCTGCTTTTATTTCTCTCAAAAGGGTCAAAGGCTTTTCATGGCCTCATGAGTTCATATTTTAAAATCCTCTTGTTTTCTGTTATAATATCTGTGACAGTACTCTTTGCACCTGAAACCACAAATTCTTGACTTGCAAACCTTGGGAGGTGATTGCCTGGGATCTTCTACTTTCCTCTTGTCCATTCTAAATCTGCTCCAAGGGAACCCAAACTCAAATGGCTTGAAAGGCAAGGAGATTGCATTAAAATGTGCAGTAGTTTAATATAAAACAATAGTCAGCTATGGTGCCTAGAGACAAACAAATAACTGCATGCCCTGATATCAGCTATTCAAATTGAAAGTCAGTTTTAACACACATCACATCTGTGGCATGGGATATTTCTTGAGTCATGAAAGATATTTCCTTCCCTGGTACCATGCATGCATCCTATGCTCTTATCTTCCCTTGGATTAGAACACTGTCTTTCTTCCCCTCAATTATCAAAGTCCTTCCCATTTTTAAAAGCTCAGATTATATCTAAGTCCTCCCATAAAGTCATTCCTTACCTCCACAGTTTATAATGATCTCATCTCACTCAGGATTTATAAGTTTGTTCTCCTGAATATCTCATTTGGCATTGATGAATGGCATATGGCCCCTATCTTTTTTTTTTTTTTTTTTTCAGATTTTATTGGGGAATTGGTGGAGGGGAATAGCATTGGGGAACTGGGGAAGAGGAACAGACAAGTTGCTGTCCTTTTGTTCTTCAGTCTAGTTGTGGAGGATGTTGCTTCACTGGTCCATGTTGGTATCGTCATTGTGCTCTTTCCGGATGAGGCAGATCGGTTGCCTGGCCACTGAACGGTCATTCCTGGCGGCTCTTGGCAGCTCACACCAGCTGCTGGCCACTCACAGTAGCTCATGGCAGCCCACTGCAGCAGGGTCAGCAACCTATGCCATCACCGGCAACTCATGGCAGCCCAGCTCTAGGTCAAGCTGTTGTTCACCATCTTAGCTGTAGAGGGCAGTGTCACTGGCCCTCATGTAGGATCCGAACCGGGGTCCTGCTGCTCAGAGCTGGCGTCAAGACAGCTCTTAACCAACGCGCCACTTGGCCGGCCCTGGCATCTATTTTTTTAATACTATATATATTTGTATTGTTATCTTTTTAGGCTATATATACCTGTGTGTTAAGAGTACTATAAGAATTAAATGAGGTAAACACATTGAACTGTGAACTATGGGTGGCACATAAAAAGTCCTTAATAAATATTGGTATAATTATTTTTTCATTATGATATCTTGTTTTTTCCCTACTAGATTTATCAACTAGATTCTTCCCTCCTTTGTCTGTTCATATCTTACATGTTATGAGAATTTACATTTTACCCAGCAGTTGGTCAACCACTTAATCCTCAAAAATCACTTAGAGGTAGGTAGTATTAGCTATGTCCGATGGAGGAAGAATTTAAGGTCAGAAAAAGTTAGCAAACTAAACAAGAGAATTCAGCTAAAATGTAAACAAACAGGAACCTCAGGGCTCTTCATTCTAAAACCAGTTCAGGGGAAGAATTCACCAATGATGGCAAACATGCCATCCCCAATGATCAATAAGATGACAAGACACTGAAACTTCTTAGGAATAAGCTTTCTAGCTCTGTGAGACCACACTATCCAATCAAAAGTTTGATCATCAATGTATCCTTCAGATTGATTTATGAGCAAAAGTGGAACTGTGGATGAAAAAAAGTCATTCTATGCAACCTCACAGGGTGACCCGATCATGAATTCCTAACTGGGCAGGTCATACTGAGTAGTCATGCCCCAGGCCTATAACTTTTTTTTAGTGAAAGGTTTACCTTTGCCTTAAGCAAGCCTTGTCCATTGTTTCTGTACATCTAGAGGTTAACACACCTTTGAAATAAGCTGTAACCACCCTCCAAAGAGCACATAATTTCTAACTATCCTGTACTCTAATCTTCACCTTGCTTTTTCCCACTTTCATGTAATCTCTGTGTTTCTTCCTTAAATTCAAATGCAAAAATGAAAAAGGTGAAGATATTAAGAAATATACATTGATAATATCAAAATAGTCAAGGGGATATAGAGCATAGAGAAAGTAATCAATAATGTTGCAATAACTATGTATAGTGCCAGGTGGGTACCAGACTAATTGAGGAAAATCACTGCATAAGATATATAAATGTCTAACCACTATGCTGTACACCTGAAACTAATATAAAATAATATTGAATGTCAACTGTAACTGAAAAAATAAATAAATAATTTTTAAAAATTCAAATGATAAAAAGAAGCTACAAAACCATTATTCTCCAGAGTATTTGTGATCTTGCTCCCCAGTATATGTCAGTTTGGTTCAAATAAACTTATAAAAATTAAAAAAAAAAAAAAAGTTGGCAGCAAATGGCTGATTCAGCAGCCCTTTCTAGTATAATCCTGAAATTGCCCTTATGTTGCTTTCTCAGTCATATGAGCTTTATTTATTACATTTCAATCAGTCTGTAAATCATTTACAGGTAATATGTCTTCTATTTAGATTATAATTTCCTTGAGGGAAGTTATTACACCAAGTATTTCTGAGTTGCCCCTAACCCCTTGTTATAATACTTTGTATCCTTTGAATATTGAACAAGTATTTTAACAACTCATGTCACTTTGGACTCTAATCTCACTTTGACTACTAATTTATCATGTGACCACTAAGATAATCAGCAAATATTTACTAAAAACACTTTATCTAGAGCCATCCAAAAAAGTTATTGCGAATAAAGTGACTAAAATAAAATACATAATCTCTTGGGTTTTCACTAAATCTATTTCACTTAATCAGGTTATTTTACTTAGAGAAATCATTAAAAATATAAATGAAGCACATCGAATAGTAGTTCTCAGACTTCCTGTGAAGCACAATCCTCAAAAATCATGATGTCATATGTAAAACTCCACAAAATATTAATCAGTTCCATTTTATTTCCAGTAATAGAGCATACCTTCTGGTGTGTACTGTTTGATATTTTAATTTGCTTATTAATTTTAGGTTTAAATTAAGTACATAGACTGCAAAGTAACAACCAAGGGCTCTTGTGTCCATTAAAAGCTAGTATTTACATAGGCACCAGTGTGTTTGTACTTTTAATATTCTTCCCTTACTTATTCATTCATTTTGCTCACTAGAATATTAGTAATTCTAGATATCAAATCTTGAAAATATAATCATGAGATTAACACTAATAATGGGGGAAATACTACAAAACAATTTGATTATTTTCCTGGAAATTGGAAGAAAACAACTCTGGCTTATTTTTGGTAATGAAACACAATAAACAGCCTATAGTATTCCAATTTTGATGCTCAAAGTTTAGAAGCACCTGCGGTAGAAAATAAGGGAAATCTGAGTTGTCCCTCTAGTTTGTCCCTCTACTTAAAAATAATCAATATATTAATTTGCTTAATTTTTCATTTACCTGTCATATTTTTCTCATTCTTTAAGACTACAAATCATGCACATTTTACAGAAACATAGTTATTTATGAATACTTCCTTTTCTAACAAGTGGAATCTAGATCTGGGGGTTACAAGAAAAGCAGGTCATGACAATCATATGAAGGCCATGGTAGATCCAACTTGCTATTAAAACAGCTACAGTTGGGTATAAAATTCTCATGTTTGCTGGGTGTTATAAACAGAAATCAATACAGGCCCATAGATTGAGTCCAGAGAAGATAATAATTGTGAATTAAAGGCTCAGATATATAGATAGCTATATCTATCTAGAGAAAGAAATGGAATGAAAGACCAATCAACAAGAATATTTTTTTTACCAACCATAAAATTTATGTACGGACATCCCATTGTTATTTTGATAGAAGGTTAGAACTAACAATTATGATGTAACTAGAGGACTAAATTTGGTTTTCCCTTCTTTTAGTAAATATCTCATTAATTTTATGGCAGTTCTAGAAAAGCTTCCTTTTCAAGGCATTTGTTCTCTGCTTGGTGCTGCCTCAGCAGGAGACGGTCTTCTTGCTGAGGGACCACCAATTATTCGTAGTGAAACTAAAACAGAAGAATTAATATTACATGTTGATGGATGCCTGTCAGGATGGAGGATGAAGGGCTTTCAATGGAGAGTAGGTCTTGTCAGACACAAAAACCTTCAGCAGATCTGCATTTTTCAATGGCAAAGTGGCTGCTCCACTGGTGAACCTCAAGATTCATCTCATAAACTTAAATTATAAATGACATAGCACTGGAATGAAAATAGATGACACTTTTAAAAATAAATCTAGTGCAACATTTGGGAAAAAAAGAATCACACATTTAAAAGGGAAAGAAAAGAAAGTTCCAATGTGCCAAAACAGAGCTTTTATTTATTGTCCTATTTACTATTCTCTGCCTAAAATTAGCATCTCTCTTACTTTTCTTTTTAGTCCCCTTTATAAGACATTCTGTGGAGAAGCTCTGGAAGTTTTGTGCAACTCAAGGAGTAAGCTGGGTTACAGCTATAACAAAAAACTTGCCAAGGTTGAGAGCCAAACTGGCAAGGTTTTCTGTTGTGTCAGCATTTAAGTATTATTGCAATGTTATCGTATTGCTGAAGAAAGGGGAGCATGGAAACAGCAGAGCCAAATGCTAAGGAACATTTAGAGGAAAGTGTGCACCTAGCTTCAATAGAGAGCTTGGCTGTATTGAACAGAGCTTAACTTTAATAGGAACCAGTCAACTCAAGTCAATTCGACCACATAAAATTGTGCTTTTTAAATTTATTCCAGAAGATTTTGATTCCAGCAGTCTTTCTGAATCAGATAGTGGTAGAGAGTAATAAAGAATATAGGTCTGAAAACCTGCAACATCAGATAAAGACTTGCTTACATTATAAGAAAATTTCCACTAGCCAGAACAGGGAGAATAGTGTTCTCATGGAAATTTGAGAGCAACAAGCTTGAGATTTTTTCCATCTTTCATTTATTTATTCACATGTCCAGATAAAAGTCAATGAAATTTTGGACACTTGTCATGGAAAACCACAGTAGAATTTACTATTTGAGCAAATTTTCTATCAATATCAGAAGCATCAATTGAGAAACACTCAAAGATGAAAGCAACAGCTAGAAGCAAAGTGAGTTAAACCAAAGCCATAACCTATCATTAACATTAAATTTTTCTGAGCTCTGAGCAACAGGAGTTCGATGCCCAGCCCAAGCTGAGCTGCTGCTGAGCTGCCAATAGATGGCAGGATGGCTCAGCTAAAAAGAAAAAAGAAAAAACAAAAAAAAAACATTAAAATGTTTACTGAGAGGGAAAACATACAGCAATATTTTGGTCATCCCATGCAAGCTATTGTCATAGTGGGGCTGCACTAGATTAGAAATTATATATTAAGTTACATATTAAAAAATATATATAAATATATATATGTTTGTTTGTTTGTTTTGTTTTGTTTTTAAGTAAAAATCAGAGTGGGAAGGTACAGCGAGTAACATGACTTCTTCCAGAGATAACTTTTCCCTCCACTATTGGTTTTTGTTTTCTTCTCAGGTCAGCCATGGAAGTACACATACAATATTCTGAGGATTTAAAGATTGAAGTGGTGAGTTTAAGAGCTTTATCCACATTCACTATTTGCCTCATTTACTTTCCAATTCCCTGTAGTTAGAGAGTCAAATATATTCTCACCCAGTGATCAGTGTTGGTTTTCATATGACACTCTGTATGTGGAGCTCAGGAAAACCAAACACCTACAGGAATGTGTTGAAGAAACCAGATAGCAAGGCCGCCAAATGACTCAGTCTCTGCTTCCATTCCCTGGGGTTTATCAACTTTGTTAATGGGGCATATGTGCTGAGAATTATGTAACATTAAACATGGGAAATATTTCCTGTAAAAATTTTTCATTCTTTCTCAAAGCCAATGCATTGATAGGTCTAGTGTCCAGGTAAAATACCACCCTCTAGTGTACATCTCTAAATAATGCTGTCATGACTCCTTTGATGATAATGATTATAATAGTCAAGAATATTAAATTAAGTATAGTAATGAAGGTCACTTCCTATTAATAGCCATAGCGCAATCCATGCAAGGACTGTCTGTACAATGGGTGATATGTAACTCATTGGTGTGGTCAAAGTAACCTAATTTTCACTCCAAATGAAGCAAACAGTTGGCTAAATGAAAAGAGTCCAACAAAACTCATTAATTTCATAAGTATTAGTGAGTATTTGTTATGGAATAGACATTGTTTTATGACACAACAAAGATGATAAACCCTAAATTATGAAATAGAAAAAAAGTTATGAAGAGGTGAACATTCCCTGAGAAATCCCCGTGATACCAGCTTTAGGAAAATGACATAAATTGCTGGGATTAGCATGTCATTCAATTACTTAAAGAAAACTAGAAATATACTAATTGGAAAAAGAAAATGTTTCTTAGAAATCCTCAAAATAATTGACAAATAAAATGCAAATTATCCAAATACATAAGGGAAAAAATTATAAAAGTCTTGATTAGAAACTTTTTGATGTTATCAGAATGTAGTCTGATTCCATGTGAATAAAAGGAGTAAATGGGGCAATTAAAAGTATGCTACAGTTCTCTGACATAGGAGATTGTTGGAAAATCCTGTGAAAACTTATGACATTGCTCTCTTCTCTCTTGTACAGAGCTCACAGAAATTGAACTCTTGTTGAAAATGTCTGTAGATCTTTTCCACATTGGTGAATATCTTAGGGAATTTTTTTTTCTTAATCATATCTAGCCTGAACTGTTGAAAGTGGATTTGACCTGGTACATAAAAGTGTGAAGCATTTCAGAGTGTTAAAAATTCTGCCCACAGGATATAGAGTGTATTAAATTCATACACATTTTCCCAGATAGTATCTTCAAAACGACATTAAAATTCTCTCATTGGTATTTTACAGTGGAATCAGGGAACATCTAATGTTTCCATCTAACAATAACATCATTGCTAATCAATATCATCTCTAGCTATCAGCAAGTTATTTAGATTTTGCTACCAGCAAATCTTTTCTTACATAACCACAACTGTGACTTAACTGCCTCAAACATTTTTGGAAGTGGTTGGAATTTAATATATGTATGGATGTGTACATTCTGCCCAAGTTTTCATGTATACCTGTAGTGAACATCAGATGAACACAAGGTGCTCGGGTAGAAAACATATCCTCAGAAGAAAAAGAGGATAGATTTGCCCCAGAATTTGTGTTCTTTTATTACTAAGAAAGAAACACAATTACTCAACACATTAGGAGCCAGGAGACCAAAGTCCTTACGCTGGCTCTGATTCTAACCAGTTATATCAGTTGAGAAAAATAATTACATTTCACAGACCTCAGATCCACAAGGTGTGGATGAGACTGAATGATTTCAAAAGCCCCTCCTCGTTATTATAGTCTATGACTTATAAGGCTTAGTAGTTTGGCTCTAATTAATATTAAAATTTAAGGTTATATTATTTTCGACATTTTTATATGAAGATTTGCTATAATCAACACATGTAAAACATCTAAAAGGAAAACTTTTCAATAAATAATTCAATCTAGTGTTGATACCTCTTTCTGTTTTTTAAGTAGCATAGTAGCTCGTAGGACCAGATGTGGAATGAGGCTGCCTGGATTGGAATCCAAGCTCTGCTGTCACTAGCTACATGACTTGGCTACTTCTCTGTGCCTTAGGTGTCTTACCAGGTATGTGGAAATAAGATAGCACCTCTTCTACTTCATAGGGTTGTTTTAAGGATCAAATTAAATTAACCATATAAAGCTTCTAGCAGAGTTTACATAGATCAAGAATCCAACAATTTTTTTATTATACTACTTACTACTCTAACAAAGAATAGGGAAAACAAAGAGAGGGGAAAATCTACTCCAATTCTTACTTTTCACAGAATTTTTGAGGGAAATCTGACTTTTAAAATCCATATCAAATGGTTAATAATCTTGAATTATGCCTCCACAATTGGCATCATCTGTAGTTAGAAATACAGGTAGCATCTGGCCAACACTCTAGCTTGTGCTATGGAAGATATCAGGTTGGAACTCATGGGATAGCTTCAGTGAGATACAGTTACGCTGTCAAGAATGAAAAATAGATAACAAATTAGGTAAATTAGGTATGTGGGCATTTATTACAAAGTCATCTTCTCATTGTATTCTCAACAACATATCAATAAGAATAATTTTAAACAAATAGCAGCCACACAAGCATGTGCTACCATACACACCAAATGAAAACAGGAAGAAAAGCACATTATATTGGGTTGTCAGAAAAGTCATGACGTATTTTTTGATACTTTTTGTTGCAAAAATGCATCATGACTTTTCCGACAGCCCAATAACTATTGAACACAGCAATCTACCACCAAAAAACTGTTATTTAGTGAATCCAACAATATAGTTTGACAGGTTCTTTAGAAATAAACAAAACAGCGTATTCTGAAAATTATCAAGTGATTTCTTTTTCCAAATAAATATCCATGTTGTGTTTCAATGTTCTTTAAACCTTGACATTTATGTTCAGTTATACATTTGCTATGAAAATGGAAACTTGGATTCCTACAAAAGAAAGCCTTTTGGAGTTGAGAAATAATTCTCACTGCCTTTCATAGTCTCTCCAAACTTCAAATCCAAATGTCAGAGCTAGAGATTATATGATGACTGAGAAAAGCAGAGGTTTTGTTGATGTTTTCTATCCTATTACTGTTCTTACAAAGGTTTTTGTTCCAACTGAATACAACACATCACACGGTTTCTATTTAACATTGGCAGAGAAAAAAATGAATTTGCAGAGTTCAGAGAGACTAAACAGAGATAATATGGCCTGAGGATATCATCTTCTGTACATCTATTTCTCCTATTTAGTAGTGTGCATAAAGACTAAGTAGGCTTTAAGTACAGAGCAGTATCTTAAAAGTGTGCAAAAACACCCTGGAACTAAATTCGTATTTTGAGAACTATGACAGAAATGAGGAACTGAGGCCAAACTGACACTACTTAGCAATCAACAAAGTTGTCCATGTATTCATCAGCTCTACTGGGCACATTTACCACAATTGATCAAGCTAACTTTGAGAAGGATCATGAGGATATAAAGACTCCTTCAAAGCAGTAGGAAAATGAATAGCTGAATTGAGAAAATTGTGCTACCCATCTTCTTGTCCTATTACTGTTAACGCCAGCAGTCACAATCAGTAGTTTATTGTATAGGGCAATCTCGTTGATTAGAAACTGGATTCAAGTTCATCAAAATGAAGTGGTATGTAACTCATCCCTTCTATTACTACAGAAATAACTTATGCATCTTTATAGACATTTTTATTTGTAGCACTATGTCATAAGAATTGGCTTTGGAAATGTATATACTGCCTTGTCAATCACTTCTGCCATTCAGTTCTTGAAGGAACTAAAAAACAAATCAGCAAAAGAAAACAAAAAAATGTTTCACTTTGGCAAAAGGGGCATTTCTATGCTATTTTTATTTAAAAGGTCTGAAATATTTGTCTTGAAGTCCAATTGCTTTGTCATATTATTTGGATTACCTCTATATCAGGATGTATGCACTTCGCTAAAGTCCCCTATATATAATTGTTAATTTAATTATCTAAAAGAAACAACCCTAAAGAAGTGGAATAATGTGCTAAGAATTACCCAGCAGGTCACTAAGTGGAGAAACAATGCTAAGGCAAGATGTTTAAAGTTCATCACTCAGCCACTAACTCCTTTGTTTCTCTGGCATGCAACATGAGCCCATTCTCCCCAATCTTGACCCAAACAGGAAAGGATAAACAAATTTAGTTGCTTGGCAACAGGGTTGCTGAGCAAAGAGATAGAATTTGCTTTATTGTTTCTTTTTGGGCTGATCATTTATTTCAAGGTGCTTGCAGATCATGCAACCTCTAAAGCCAGCGATACTGATTAGAACACCATTTCAGTAACAACTTTATAATAATTATAATATTATTTAATTAGTATTTATTGAGGTATGACTGTTAGATACTGTTTTCAGTGCTTTGTTTGTTAACTTGTAATGTAGAAAATGGAGAAGAGATAAAAATTATACATTGTGAATATATATATATATATATATATATATATATATATATATATATGCATGTATATATATGAAGAGATAGAATATATGTGTATATATATTCCAGATGAAAAATTATACATTCAAAATAGAAAAAAATAGGAAATGGTTATTAGGTTAATCTGTAAGACAAGAAATAAGATAGACCTCACCAAATGTATACCTCTTACCTTTAAAATATGTATGAACACTTTACATAAGGTTTCCTTTCAAAGATATTAAAACAATTAATTTCAGTTTTTCTTCCAAGGACTTCAGAGTTGAATATAGTACAGCATGTTTTCCTTTGTATAAAAAAAGTAAAATGAGAAATCTTAAAGTCTTTGCCTCTTCTTAAAGCTGAAAGATTAGTCATATAATTAGCTCATGAACTTTAATGTTCCTTTCAATTTACTATACTTACGAACCAGATGTTGTGTTTGGGTATGTGAAATTTCAGCATCACAACTTAGCTAGTACAAAGAAAACATTGCACAGACAAATAAAATTGTATTAAAATCAATTTGCTTTAGTTACCTTTACCAATGCAGTTAATCTATAACCATCAATTATTTGGGGCTCACTCTAAAAGTGTTGATAACTAAGTTTTACAGAGAAAGGACAAGGAACACATCATCTTCATTTTTCCCATTCTTAGAGGCACAATGTAGCAATAGAACACTGAAGACATTCCAAGAAAATATAATGGTTCCAGATATATCAAAATATAGCTTTTTCTATGTGTAATTTTAATGCAAATTTACTTGTTTTGAAAGATGAAATGATTCCATGGTTGCCAGAAAGACTACAGATTTAATTTATAACTTCTTTTTGTCCCACTAAAGGAAAGGAAGTGTGTCTTGTGGTCTTTCAGATCCTGTAGATTTAGTTTGGGGGGAAAAAAAATAATAAAGTTCACAGTGAAAACAATAGTTCCAGACACCACAGATGGAAATTTAAATGTGGTGTGATACTGCACATCAGGAGCCAGCTAAGGTAACTGGATTGCAATCTGCGAGTTACTCTTGCGAAAAGATCCCTTGGCATTTTCTTAACAAGAGCAGAGCTTTGGTGCCAATGCTTTGGCTTTCTTCCATTCTCCAGTGTATGAACTCCAACCACCAAAACTCCTTCTACATTTTGTATCTTAAATAATTATAGGGTTATACAAATCACATTGATATTTTTCCTCAAACATACACATCAGTGATGACAACACAGACTCTACTAGGTTTTTGTGAGATTCCTCAAGAAAAATTGTGTCCTGCTCTTGAGCTGCAGTAACAGCCATCTCATGTCTTTTTTACCAAGGTCCTGATTACATTTTCTCACATTATCCAGTGCTCACTCAAGTTAAATGCTTATATGAAATTGAACCAACTTCAAGATAAGCACAAATAAATGCAAAATAGAGAAGACAAGAAGAGAGAATACATGAATACACATACACACACAAACCATGCATATAACCACGTAGTACCTGGGAGCACTTTGGAATATTTATCTTTAATTTTTTTTTTTACATAGGAAAATAAAATATATATATTTTATTATATATATAATTATATATATTTTTATTAAAATATATATATAATAAAATATGAATGCTAATTTAAAAAATAATTTATTTTGTCATCTGAGCAACATCTTCAATATTCTTTAATCTAATGAAACTTTAACAAATCATTGACACAGTGATTTGTTTAAATTTTAAATTAACTTCAAAGATAAAATGTTTTGAGGACTACATCTGAAAGTCATATTTTTAAGGTATTTGAAATATCTGTAATAATATATCTTAAATGATTATCAAGAGTTGATTTAAGGCTTCCAGTTTCCACACTGACATGTACAAAACTTGGAAGTCACCACTCCATCCTAACAACAAGTAAAAACTGAACAAACTGAAAAGAAATCAACAACTCTTCCTAGATTGATAAAGGAAGTGAGGTCACATTCAAAACTGCTCTCTGAAAATCAGAGACAGACAGGCATAAACAGAGACTCACAACTTACTGGGGCAGAGAAGCCCAAGAGCAGGAAAAGCTGCAGGAGTGGGTGGTGGGGCAGGCAGGGATGGGAGGAAAATCTGAACTGGAATTGACAACTTACTGGAGACTTAGTGCGTACAACTCTTAAAGTTAAATCTCCAGGGAGACCCAGTCATAGGGGTGACCCCACACTATTTTGAGTTTTACCTCCCAGAGTTCAATCTAGTTCTCACATAAATATTTGAGAAAAATGCCCTCATGCTTTCACCACCAAGAGGAAAAAAGGAACACTGGTACATTCTGTTCTTCTTAAGCAGGTCTGCCCTCAGGAGAAACTGTTTCACCACAATCTAACCTGTTGGAGCTTGATCAGAAACTAGCTGACCTGAGTGAAGGGAAATACCCAACCCCAGACAGCTCTAGCTGGATTTTCAGGGCAGTGAAAGTATTATATGATACTGCAATAGTGGATAGATGCCTTTATACATTGGTCCAAACCCATAGAATGTACAATTCCTAGAGTGAATTCTAATGTAAACTATGGACTTGGGGTGATGACGATGTGTCAGCATAGGTTCATCAATTGTAACAAACGCATCATTCCGACGGGGGGATTTGATAATGTGGGGAGGCTAGTCATGTGTTTGCTAGGAGACATTTGGGAAATCTCTGTGTTTTTCCCTAAGTTTTGCTGTGAACCTAAAACTGCTCTAAAAAATAAAGTCTGTTTTTGTTTTATTTTAAGCTGACATATAGCCTCAAAGTTACTTTTTAATCTTTCATTTTATCCAGTCATTCCCATAATTATGTTATTCAGTTATTCTCTTTTCAAATCAGTCCAATTGTTTTATTCTCCCAGTATTCTATTGCTATTATGTATTTACTAAATGCTCACTTGGTGTTTAGTACTAAATACACATAATTCCATTAACTATTCATATCCACACTTTGAAGTAAAAATTGTCATTGCTGTTTTACAGGTGAGCAATCTTGGATTTGAAAATGTTACTTAACTTGTTTAAATCACATAGCTAAGAATCAACAAAGTACAGGGTTAAAATAATGTTGCGTGTTAAGTTATAGTCTTAACTACATTATACAGTTATTAGCAAGATAAGTTGTATCACACTGAATCCCATCAGTGTTCTTTTTTACTGAAATAATTCTTCCAACTTGTGTGTTATGCCTCTATAAAGCTAACTTCCCCAGAACGTCTGAGTAAAGTAATAACTTCTATATCTGAGCATTAGATAATTTGAGTGTTTCAAAACCTGGGTAAAAGTTTCCCCTTTTAATTTGATTTGTTATCATCAATACTTCTGCCAGTATTTTAAGACAACTAGGGGCTTTATTTAAGGGAATAAGGGTATCTACACTGCTGTTTATGAGATAAATATTCTAGACAAAATAGATGATACTATTAAATTATAATTAGGGACAAAAAGTTACCCAAATGGTATATTATCACTGCTGAGAAACAGTAAAATCAAGCCAAAGCTTGAGGACATAGATATGCACACACATATATACATACATATAAATATATGTAATTTAAAAATGGGCAGATATTCTAGTCCTCTGGAGCAAAGAACCATTGCCATATTTATAAATCATTGATATGTTTATATCTCTTTTACATGGAAAACAATTGGATAGATTTTTGGAAGGCTCTATGTCATTGTTACAAGTATGAGATTAGACAATTAAGTTTGTGAACTCATCCTAGAAAAAGTGTTAGACACCTCATTGCTGAATTTCACTATGGTCACCTTCGAAGTACTCCCCTTGAGAATCTATGCACTGGTGCCAGCACCTAGTCCACCCTTGAAAGCAATTTTGAAACTCATTTTCTGGAATGGCCATCAAAGCTGTCATCATATTACCCTTGATGTCCTGAATGTCATCAAAATGTCTTCCTTTCAACATTGCCTTTATCTTTGGGTAAAGAAAGAAGTCATTGGAGGCCAGATCAGGTAAGTAGGGAGGGTGTTTCAATACAGTTATTTGTTTATTGGCTAAAAACTCCCTCATAGACAGTGCTTTGTGAGCTGATACATTCTCGTGATGCAAGAGCCATGAATTGTTGACAAAAAGCTCAGGTCATCTAACTTTTTCACACAGCCTTTTTAGCACTTCCAAATGGTAAACTTGGTTAACTGTTTGTCCAGTTGGTACAAATTCATAATGAATAATCCCTCTGATATCAAAATAAGGTTAGCATCATCATTGTAACAAGTTTATGAAATTAATTGTTTGACCTCATATCAACATATGAAAATGTTGACTCAATCTTTTCTATAAAATGCTAGATTTGGTAAAATTTATTATGATTGTGAAAATGAAACCAGCATTAAAGACTACAGGAAGCCTTAAGTTCAAACAAACAAATGACTAGTATTGATAATCTGAGTATTACCAATTCATATTTTGTTTCATTTCTCTTTTGCTATCCTTGCTAAACACGTAGCCATGGCCCTTAGCTATAATGATACATTATACATGAACACAATGAGTCAGGTACAGAGTGGATGAAATAAAACTTTTGTATTAAAAATAAAAGAGAGGGAGTTGGAAGGATGATGGGAGTTTAAGTACCTATAAAATAAGCAGATTTAGTTTGGCTTCAACTTTGTCAGTGTTTTCATATTTTAGACAGATAAAGTATACTGCAAACTGCATAACATACTTTTGAAAATATAAAAGCATTATTTCACATCCAGTTCCAAAACAAGTGGAAAAGGATAAATATAAGAAGAGGCAAAACAATCACATTTTATAGTCACAAGCACCCTGAGTTTATTTCTTATTAATGGACTGAAACTTCTGGAAAAAAAGAGGGGCAAACAAGAAGTTTAGGCATTTTTAGTATCAAGAGAGAAATTGTTATAATTTAACCACTGAGCTGCAATCTGAAATCCTTAAAGCGTGTTTTTAGGCTGCTGATGCTGACCTCCTACAGACTAATTAGACATGAATAATTGTTGTTGGTATGACAACCTCAGGGAGAAACAAAAGACTTCAGTTTCTTTCAGTGTAGCCACAAAGTTGTTCTTTAGAATAGAAAATAAGTAGGGGTAGCTACAAATTGTGGTGACTTATGAGATCACATTGGATAATGACATTTTTCTTCTAATAATGTTATTAAGACCACAATGGGTCATGGAGGGCTAACCCATGCACAGCATTGATTTGTACATTTCAGCTGTCTTTAATCTAAGAATTGATTATCAAAGTCAAATTGATTATTTCATTTATATGAATAGTCAGTAAGGCACTTAAGCACGATTTCAAATCCATATATTTCTTAGGTATAGCTTTAGTTTTATGTCTCAGGAGATTTGTTAAATGGTCTAATGGTCAAAGCCCATGTATTTTTCATTAAAAAAAGAAAAACACTTGTAAATAGTCACTTTTGAACTATGTAATAGCTGCTATTACTGATCATATGCAAGTGAATGTATTTGAGGTCTTCCTTGCTTTAATACAGACATAATATTCTTGATTTCAGAGTGTTATTGAGGTATGATCGATGTACAAGATACTGCACATATTGATGTAGATTTTTATGAGTTTTAACATGTATCCATCCATAAAAACCATCATCACAAAGGAGAGAATGAACATATACATTACTCCCCCCACCACTTTTTTGTGCCCCAATGCAATCCAGCTCTCCATTCCCTTTCCCCGACCTGCCATTTCCAGTGAACTACTTACCAGTTTTCTGTCACTATACGTTAGCTTGCATTTTCTAGAATTTTATATAAATGAAATGGTAGAATAAATACTCTTTTGTCTGGCTTCTTTCACTCAGCATAACTATTTTGAGATTTACCCACGTTGTCATGTTGCTTTTTGTTACTAAGTAATATTCCATTTATGGATATACCACAATTTGTTTATTTAACTGGGTGCCCAAAAATATATACAGTAGACACTTTGGTCAATGTTGTTCAAGCAGTAGTTTGCTATAATCAGAAGTGTCTGGACTCTGACAGTAACCGCTTTGAGCACCTCTTACATTGCAGAAGTCAAACGTGACTTGTAGTCATCTTTTGTTATTGGTATATATCAAGTTTTACAACTTTAATACAGTTTTTTTTTCTTAAAATGTGTATACATTTTGGGGGGCATCGCCTGTATACCTACCTGTTGATGATCATTTGGATTATTCTGTTACTGCCTGTTACAAATAAATCTGCTATGAACATCTCTGTGCAAGTAATTATGTGGGCATATGTTATTTTTCTTGGGTATGTATCTAGAAATGGAATGGTTGTATTGTATGGTAGAAATACATTTAACACTTTAGGTTCCAAACTGTTTTCCAAAGTAGTTACAATATTTTGTATTCCCAATATCCATGTAGAGAGTTTAAGTTATTCCACAGCTTCATTGTCAGTGAATGTGTTGGTATATTTAATTGTGGTTTAATTTGCATTTCCTAAAGATTAATGATGCTGAGTACCTTCTTTAGTGAATTGTCCAGTCAAATCATTTGCCCATTTTTAATTTTTTTTTATATATTATCGAATTTTGCAGGTTTATTATGTCATCTGAACACAAGTCTTTTATCAAATATGAGTTTTCGAAATATTTTTTCCAAGTCTATAGCTCATCTTTTCATTTTTAAAGAGTGTCTTTTGAATACCTGATGATTTTAATTTTGACAAAGTCTAATTTACAGATTTTTATTTTATGGATTGTGATTTTTATCATTAAAAATACTAACTGAACCAAAATTAGAAAATTTTTCTTCTGTTGTCTTCTAGCACTTTTATAGTTTTAAATTTTCATTTATGTCTACAATTCATTTCCATTAAATTTTTGCATATGATATGAAAAAAAGGCCGAAGATCTTTCTTCTTTTTTAAAAAACTTATTGCTACTCAATTATTTCAAACTCATTCATTGGAAAGATGTTAATTTTCTATTACCTTGACATCTTTATTAAAAATAAATTGACTATGGGCTGGCCGAGTTGCGCTGCGGTTAAGCGCTGCCAGCGGCCTCGGTTTGGGTCCCACTTATGAGGGCCAGTGACACTGGCCTCAAAAAAAAAAAAAAAAAAGAAAAGAAAAGAAAAAGAAATTGACTATATACATTTGGGTCTATTTCTGGTTTCTGTATTGTGTTCCATTAATACTTTTGCCATTATCACACTGTCTTGATTACTAGAGATTTATATTAAATATTTTTATCAAGCAGAGTAAGTATTCCAATTTTTTCTCAAGGTTGGAAAAGCAAAATCATTTTGGCTATTCTAGATCCAGCAATACCAATTAAATACACAATCAGCTTGTCAATGTCTTCAAAAAGGCTGCTGGGATTAATCTCAATTGGAATTGCATTGAATCTATAGATTAATTTTGGATAAATATCTCGATAATATTGAGTCTTCTAATTGATGAATATGGTATATATCTCCATTTATTTAGGTTTAATTTTTCCTAGCAATATTTTGTAGTTTTCAGTGTACAGATATTGCAAATATTTTTTTCAAATTTATCTCTAAGTATTTCATTATTTTAATTCTATCTTAAATGATATTGTCTTTTCAAATTGTTCATTGACAGTTTATGGAAAAATAGTTGATTTTTTTGCATTTGGCTCTGTATTGAGAGATCTTTGTAAATATATTTAAAGTTCTAGTAATTTTCTGGAAGATTGTATAAATTTTCTACATAGGTTATCATATCATCTGCAAATAAAGTTTTCATTCTTCTTTTCTAACCTGTATGATTTGATTTCTTCTTGTATTTATCTACTGTGTAGAATCCCCAGTACAAGACTGAATAAAAATAATGAGAGCAGGCATGCTTGTCTTCTTCCCAATCCTGAGGAAAAACATTCAATGTTTTACAATCACATATGATACTAACCGTAAATTTTGCATAGATGGACTTTATCAAATTGGGGAAGTTTTCATCTATTCCTAATTTGTACAGAACTTTATCAGGAATCAATACTGGATTTTTGAAAAATGTTTTCCTTTGTGTGTACTGAGATAGCCTAATATCTTTTTTTCTTCTTTTTAATCTCTTAACATGATAGATTACATTAAGTTTTCAATCATAAACAAATTTTTCATTCTTGTGATAAATCCCACTTAATCATGATATCTTATCCTTTATATATATTGTTGGATTAATTTGCTAAACTGTTTGTATCTATGTTCATGAGTGATGTTGCCCATAGTTTTCTTTTCTTATAATGCTGGGGTTTTGTTTGTTTGTTTGTTTGTTTGTTTGTTTCTATTTTGAGTATCAGGATGATGCTAGTTTCATGGGTTACTTGTAGAATAAGTTGGAAGTGGTCTGCTGCTTGCAATTTTATGTAAGAAATTTGGTATTATTTCTACATTAAATCTTGATATAATTCACAAATTAAGATATTAGAAAGTGCATGCCATCTTCTATCTTTTTAAATACATGAATATTATAATAACTGTTTTAATGTTCTTTTCTACTAATTTTATCCTCTGTTTCATTGTGTTTTTATTACTAGTGAGGTGGTAGAACAAAATAGGGCACCAAAACATGTAGGGTGCATCAAGATTTCCTTAAAATCCTTAAAGGAGTGTTTTCATTGTTTGAAATGTTCTTTTTATGTATAAAATGTATTGAATCTTTTAAATTATTGATAATACTTAACAGTATTTCCAGCATAACGCTTAAATTAAAGAACCAAACTCTATAATGTTATATATTCCACATCCCAGAATAATACCTAAGTATTAAATTTCTGCTAGGTAGGATAATAGAAGCCTGTATCAAATGCTTTTTTACTCCTGGTGGCTTAAGAAAAAGTGACTTCCCTTAATAGTTATAAGCATTAAACCCTGTGGTAGTCAAGTCATGAGACCTATTCAGGAAGTTTCCGTTTGTCCTCCTTCAAGACACAAAGTAGGAGTGTTAATCTACCATGTTTGGGGTTAGTCAACATCATGTGATTCACTTTGGCTAAAGAAATGTGACGCATGTCATTTCCAGATAGCAGCTTTAAGAGCCATCAAGTAATTCATCTTGTTCCCTTTTCCTGCCTCAATAGTTATCTAAGGATGTGTTGCTATAAAGCCTCCATCAGCTAGGTCTTGGAGTAACTATGATAGAGTCTCCAACTAATCTGAAGATTATTGCTTCATGCTATTGAACATGTAGTGTGAGTGAGAAATATATTCTTGTTTTGTTTAAGCCACTGAGATTTTGAGATTTAGGGGCTGTTGTCATCCCAGCACTACCTGGACTACCAATATGCACAGCATGAGCTCACACATACCCCCTCAAGGATAGCCACCAAACAGCACAGAAAGAAATTGTATCAAAAACAAAGATACCAACATAAATTTAAATTGAAAACTGAAAACAAAATTCTGGTTCAATAAGCAATGCAAAAGTATTTCAGAAATGGAAAAAGTTGCCTACTTTTAACAACAATTCTTAACCTTTCATGAAAGGGTTGTGTTCTTTAAAATTGTTTCATTATTTGTGAGCTTCTGGTACTTAAGATTTTAATTTCTAACAAGTGACATTGAATGCTGGAAGCTACCTATTTCATAACTCTAATTCTGGGTTATTTACATTTAACTTAAAGAAAGAATCAGACTTTGAAATAAATAATATATTAAATAAATGTGCACATTGAAAAAGATTGTAAAATACTATTCAGGAAGTCTCTCCACAATGGCTGCCAACATATTAGATATTTTTCTAGTAACCTATCTTGTGCCTTTTGACATTGCAAAATAACAACACTGGCAGATTCTCCTTCACCAGTTGTACAAATTGCAGATTAGTCTAATTGAAGGATAACGGCTGTCAGCACTGCTTGGCACTAATGACCAGTCAGTTCCTTACTCCCTCAGAATCTGGACCATTTCTTAAGACTTTCAAGGTACAAGCTTTTATTCATTTTAACAATATGAGTTTTGGAGTGTTATAACTAAGTTTTGTTTTGTTTTGTTTTTTTGTTTTTTTTTTGTTTTGTTTTTTTTGAGGGCAGTGTTACTGGCCCTCACATGTGGGACCGAACCGGAGCCGCTGGCTTCCCAAGCCAGCGCTTAACCGCTGCACCACTCGGCCGGCCCTGTTATAACTAATTTTATAATCTATTTAGCCACTATGTGTTAGATGAGGACATTTAAAAACTTAGAGTAATAAATCAAGAGCAAGAGATCTGTAAAGCAAAGACATTAATGCATTAGTCCAGACAGTCTTCAGAACACATGACCTTTGTTACCTACTTTGAGTAATATACGGGAAAGGCAGGACCATTTTTACAGGCATTGATGAGAATTTGTTGTTAGTGGAATGTTGCAGGTAAATTCTAATGACATATAGATGATTTTCAAATAGAATCCTCATCCCCAGTGCTCCATTATCTGATCTATGTATCTTCAGAGGCCACCCAGTGATTGCCGTCCATCTAAACCTTAGTCCTTAAAGCTCTTTCTACCCATGCTAATGAGGACATAATGATTTTGATCCTTTGGGTGATCCTAAGTAATGCTTCAAAATAATAATACATGTTTCCATGCAATCAAAGGGTAGATTGTTGTAAATCTTTCTTGTCTACTCTTAGAACTTAAACTAGAACAATAACTATTATGTTATTTTGTTACATAGTCAATGAATTTAATTTGCAGCAACATTAAACCATTGAAGGAATAGACATTAGTGACAGTACATCAAAAAAATTTTATAGTATATGCATTAATATCTACCATGTCCAAAAGAATAATTAAGCCCTGATTCTATAGGTTAATTACACATATACTATGTCGAACTCTGAAGAGAATTTTACTTTTAATGAAATGCAAAGAAATCATGATATAGAATATAATTCTAAAATTCTGAGCTCAAAGTCTTATTTGTAAATCAAGGATTAAACTTGATTATCGTATCTTTGCCAAGTATTCTAGATTTGGTAAAAAGCCCTATCTTATTATAATTTCTTTTAATGTGATTTCTAATAATTTAAACAGTGTAACATCATACATAATACATGTCAACATACTGTGCCAATATAGGATGTGATATAGCTATACTCCTCTTTTATATTTAAGATGTATGAACTCAATACATCCTGCTATCCAATGCAGCCAGGAAGACATTTGTGAAGGAAGTTAAGTTGTACTCTTTCTCTCAAAAAAATTTTTTTTCTTTCTTTGGGCTTTGAGAACATTAGCAAACTGATTAAATTCCTCTCAATATAGCTATGTAAGAGGGGAAAAAAATCAGTTGAAAGAGAAACATGAATATAATAATAAAAATAATAAATGTGTTAAATTAAAGGTGAATTCAATAAACAAATGAGAGAAAGAGTAAACAGCAAAAATTTGAAAGGTCTTAAATAATAATAACAATAAATATAATAGTATTGATAATAATAGAAAGAAGCTTCTTGTCATTTTAGGAACTTATGGTGTCTCTAGGGGGAAAAAAAAAATCCCCCAAAATTGTAACCAAAATTTTAATGAGACTTCAAACCTGTCAAAGAAGCTGTTCTTGTTCCTTTCTTTTAAAAATGAATTGAGAAATGTGAAAGCTTAGAAAAAAACAAAATATAGGCTGGCAGGAAGAAATTCCATCTTGTTGGGTCTCTGAAACAGCGGAGGATTGAACACTTATAAACACGGTACCTTGAGCAATAGTTGCCTTATGGCTTGTAGTTTGAGGCCAAGAATAGCATGATAAACTTAGAATGTGTTTATCTCTTGGCAGCTTCATTTTACTTGCAAGCTGGGAGGGACAAAGACCAACAATTTTCCACCTACAAAGTGCTTCTAAGCTGGCAGGCAGCTCAGTGAGTAAGTGAACTTGAACCTCCAGAGCACAACTACTCTCAAAGACAGATGGACAATTTTGGAAAGGGGGATAATTCAGCCAGTATCTCAAGGCATTTGTGGTTACAATGTCCTGTAGTTGGGGGGTGGGGGTGGGGGTGGGGTGGGGGGTGGAGCTTTTATTTGGAGAATTCATATATACGTTTAGTGCTATTTTAAGAGACAAACGGTATGTGTGCAAATTTTTATAATTCCATATTCTTTGCTAGTTGAAAACAGGTAAGAAGGAGGCAGCATTTTAAGAACCTGTGTTTTCTCTCCAAGATACACAAAGCTAAACAATTTTTCAAACTACTAATTTCATTCTGTTATCTTTTTTTTACTTCTTTCATAACAGTAAAGTGTTATGTCTGTTAACTCAATGGCTTAATGTCAATTATTTAATGATTGATTATAAACTCAGGTAGACTTTTATGTTTTATTTTCTAATCGCTTAATTTAGGATTAGGGTTAATTTTATAAAGTATTGTGGGGAAACAGAGAGCTTGGGTGCTGTATTTTGAAGACTAAGCAAAGGAACTTCTTGTTGCAAGGTTTGAGACATCTGCTCATGTAGGGTTATTTGTGTAGTAGGGGTATTATGTTTCAAATTATGGAGATACTTTGAGATAATAAAACAAAACTCTTTTTAACTATCTGGATTCATATTTTTTTTTTCAACGCAATCCTCTTGTGCTTCAACACACAGCTGATTACCCAAGATTATTCAGAAACCTAGGTAAATCTTTTAGTACTGGAAGAGCTCGTTTTATGAATATAGTATGGTTCTGATTTTGCAAACAAATTGGGAAGAAACAATTTATATTATCAGTAGAAATAAGGATGATTCTGGCCTTTTTCAAACCATTCTCTGATCAAACAGAAAACATAAAATAATATCATCATGGAAATTAAATACAGTCAGCTGTTTGTCCAATTCGAGCATTTCTGTTCAAAATTTATTTCACATGGAACAAAATAAAATGATTTTTCATACTTTTTTATGTTATTAAAAAGTAGATTTATGAGAGAAAAAGCAATGACCAAAAGAATAAATACTAAGAAATGCTAGAAGTCGGTTCTAAGTAGTTCTGTGAATGACTCATCATGATTTCTTCCAGACAGTGGCAAATTAACATATTTTACACCCAGAGAAAATTAATGCAGTTGAGCCTGCCAAATACCAATTCCTTTGCCTTGCCATATGTCCAGAATAATTGTTTGTTCCCCCCCCCGAAAAGGGTTCCCAGTGGACCTCCACCACAGCTCATGCTGGAGTGTAAGTCCTGAGAAGAATAGATAGTTATTTTTTTCACCTTGCGCTTTGCAACCCTTAATTTGTTGAAGAGAGCCAGCCCAATCCAGACCAGTGTTACTATCTTTTTGCCTTTTATTGTGCACCCTGAGTAGTTCACTTGTTTGTTTTTTTTAATAATATCACTTCATGGAAAACCAACTTGATTAAATATTTTCTGATAGTAGATATCTAAGTTTTATAAACATGTCATTGGTGAAATGGAAGAAATTTTACTAAACTCATTTTTCTCTTGAGAACAACTTAGTATATCTATTCTTTAAACTTTACATGTTTTTTAAGATTTCAATTTGAATTAATAAGTGATCACATGATTGGACACAAGGGATCTTGTTGAGTCCACTGTAACTGAAATCAGAATTGACATAAATCCTCTTTTTGTTAAAGGTAAATCAGTCCCACCCAGAAAGGAACTGTTTAACTGAAATTTGTCATTCTCATTGTCAAATATCCCTCTTGAAATACCGATGTCTTAAGTACTATAACATATATTTAATGAAATCAGAATTGCATGCTTGCTGAAAGAATCCATAAGTAAAGGTACTTCCATCTTGCCTAATTTTCATAGCACTCATTGCCTTCTTTTCTTTCCTTCCTCCCCATACAAATATTGGAGAAGCTACAGCATCATTATAAACAATACTCGAAAGGAGAAAACTGTTCAAATTGATTCAGAACCCAAAGGGAAAAAAAAATAAAGCAAGGCAATTCTAAAAAGAATTCTCAAAATATTTGTCAATGACAAAAATGCCAGAATTGGAAGAAAAGCCAATAATTCAGCCCCCATACAGATGTTCTAGATGCCAGAATGTATTTTCATAAAGGAAGGAATGTTGTTGATGATTCTTATGACCACACAGTCTTTAGAAACATACATTATAATGCAGGGAGATACAGATTTAGGAATTAATAAAAGGAAAGTGGATCAGAATAGAAAAATAAGTGCTTCTCATCTTTGAAAAGAATGGATGCTGTCATGGCCACCACACATTCAGGTGCAGGGAAATGTCTCCTGTGTTCTGAGAACATGTAGTTCTGTCCAGGGAAAGAACATAAGATGAAAAATGTATTATCACAGAAATAATTCCAAAACGATCCTGACCTGTCAGCAAAAGTGGACTTGTCTACCAAAACATTAATTTGTTGTTTCTAGTTTTTATTAGTCATAACCTGGCAAAAACACAGGAGCTTTGAAAAGTCTACAAACATTAGAAAGAAAAGGTTTCTTCTCTCCTCTGTGCCAGAGGAGACAATTACCAACTACCTCTTAACTTAAAAAGGAGAATCTATTTCAATGAGACTAAGTGAGATGACTAGGATGTAAAATATCACTGTCCAGTACACATAACTGCAGAACACTTTTCATTAAAAATGTGTTGCTGCTGAACAAATATAGCTAACTCCCTTGAAGATGATTTTAGCCCTCATTGCCTTCTCACAGAGATGTCTCACGTTACTTGGAGATCTTCCTTTCATTATATTGAGAATAGGCCATCTTCATTTGAGTGCAAAGAGAAACTTAAGCCAGATTGAAAGTTTGGCTCTGGACCATGCCATTGGAAGGACGTTCAAATGTTTACCAATGCTTTTCCTTGGCT
This sequence comes from Aselliscus stoliczkanus, assembly GCA_033961575.1. Classification (NCBI taxonomy): domain Eukaryota; kingdom Metazoa; phylum Chordata; class Mammalia; order Chiroptera; family Hipposideridae; genus Aselliscus; species Aselliscus stoliczkanus. The sequence goes on along the minus strand of CM066728.1, from coordinate 53,331,190 downwards.
GCATAGTACCTGCACCTGTGTTTTATACTAAGAAAATATTTCTGCCCCCAGGAATATTTAAATGGCTTAAACTCAAAACACAGATGACAACTGTACCTCTGTGTTAAGGACCTGATTATTCCACCTTTGTAGAAAATGTCAATCCAATTTTAGCTTCTTCCTACCCACTTTTTCCCACATTCTATTCCTACCTCCTCCCCTACCTACAATTTGGCTAATCCCCTACTCAGCAAGACTTCCATAGGAGTAGCCAGTATAAAAGAGATAAAGCAATCCAAGCACTTCATGTAGAAATATATTCCCTTTCCCTTTGTGCATAATGACCCAAAACTAAAATCAATCCCAATTTTAATTCTTATGAGTTTTGATTCCTAATGTGAATTTTATTCCATACCTTTCTCTGGACTTAAAATTTATCAGGTCAATCCCTGAAAGTCTATTCACTACAAGCAAATTAAGTGAAAGTTAATTTGTTGAAGCCTGTGATGTACTTTTACCTGCTAAACTTTAAAAGTAAATTACAAAAGTCCATATTGGGTAGGAGAGTTCCACCATCTTTAAAAGATTTCTGCGAAGTTTTAGTTTTTCAATTTGTCTTCACAACAGCATCTTAAAGAATGCTCTATCTCTCTCTGCCCCAACAGAAAAATATACCCATTAGGGCTGGCCGAATGGCTCAGTTGGTTAAGAGCTCGCAGCTGAGCTCTGAGCAACAGTGGTTCGAGGCCAGCCCAAGCTGAGTTGCCGTTGAGCTGCCAACAGGTGGCAGGATGGCTCAGCTAAAAAAATATATATATATATATATACCCATGAAACTATATCCACCAGGAAAATACTTTCACAAAGAACACATTTACATATTCATAATGAATATAGCTTTGAATAATTATTTGAATATATTCTTAAAGTATATTATAAATACAGTCTCATGAATAGGTTATGTCCCTCCAATTTTCCCTTTCTCTGCTTTGCCTCCTTTATTACATCTTATTATCTCAGGCTCCTCTTTCAAGGCACATCAATCCTTGCCTCTGTCCCTCACCCCTTACACCCCACCCCACTGCCTTCAACCTGTCTCTAGGTAAGACGACCAGACATCCTGGCCCAGAACATTCCTGGCTTTTCATTTGTGGTATATAAAATAGTTTCTGTTAATTATTTTTGTGTCCCCTTTTGTCTCTCAGATTCTGACTTGAAAAATATCTTTTGTGGTCCTTCCCCCTTCCCCTTTGAGTCCTCTGTCTCTGTCATCTCCAGTCTGGGATTTTTGTGTAATGGCAGTCCTAGATTCTGAAAACCCTCTGAGGAAAACAAAATCATAATTGTCAAATAAAACTTGGCAGGAAATTCTAATGGTGAATAAAACCTCTCTGTATAGTAAAACTTACTGTACATGTGTTCAAAAGTTAAAAGAAACAAATACATGTGAATAATTGGATTTTTATCAAGTGACTTTTGGAAAATTGTCTTTCAGGGAATGAATCTAGACCCAGGAAGGAGAAGTGAGACAGGAAGAAGGAGTAGTTTACACAAGCCCCTTGGATGACTGTGATATGCCTCTCTCAGAAAGTAATAGCATCTTAAGAGTCATTGTTTTAAATGCCTCCAAATTAAACATGTGTGAGGGATATAACATAAACTCATGCAATCTAAGATGCTATACTGTCATTTATTAAATGCCTATTCTGAGCCTAGAACTACAGCTGTCTCATTTATTCTTCAAAATAACCCTCTAGATTAGGTATTATTTTTGAGAGGAAATGAATGATGTTTTGTAACTTGTACAGGTAACACAGCTAATATGTGATGAAGGTAAGAAGGAAACCCAGGATGGCTGAACTCTATACCTGAAGCCCCTGATCATTATGCAAAGAAAATCTGGGGGAATATGATACAATCAAAGATAGCTATAAAAATGTATATATGAGGTATATATAATAAGTAAGTTTGATATGTAAGCTTTAGCATTCATTTAATGATTGGAGAAAAATAAGACTTGCAGGGAAATCTTCATTGAAGAAGAAGGATAGTTTTGTGGGAGGGTAACATAACATTTTTGGTACTAAGAAAATAGAGGATAGGCTAAGAGAAATAAGCATTTCTTCATTTCTGCAAGGTTAATTATAACATATAAAACTCTTAGCATAATGTGTGATATATTTTAAACATATTGTAATTTAAGTGTTTAAATATTAATATTTAACATATTAGTATTAAATACTAAAATACATTATTTGACATAGTTTAGTGCTATAACATGTAATAGGCTAGAAGGAAATCTAAACATGGTAGTTGAAATTTCCAAAATAAATGTAATTTTACAAAGATTTGTCAGCATAGTTTTGACAAAGTTATACTTCTTCATTTCTGTAAGAATAGAATCAGGCTATATAGGTTTCAGCTCTTCCAGATGTGAATAGATATGTATTGATTGAAAATGTTGTGACAAATATTTTCTCATGTGTGTTGCTTGTTTTCAAACTCATAAGCACATGAATGTGTTTGTAGACACATGCTTAGGTAAGTGTTAGAAATGAGCAACTTTTGTAATCAGAAACAAGTTATCTGGTAGCAAGAGGAATTTTTATTACTATAGTTTTATCTGTACAGTTAGTTAAGAGGGAGAGAGAAGAGAGAGATAGAGAGAGAGAGGAAGTATTAAAACCACCTGGAACATTAAAAACAAACAAACAAAATTTGAATTTAGATAATAATGGTTGAAGATTAAATTTCAAAACTTATTGGAGCATTACTTAAGAGCTATTAAGTTTTGTCATGTGATATGTGCAAAACTGGAAAATAGAGCTTTTGTTCTCAAAAATACTATACATATTTGTATACTATTGTTAAAAAGTAGAAATTTGATAAAGTTTCTATTCATGTTTCCTTATTAATAAAGACTACCTTTACTCAACCCAAGAAATGTATTTATCCCTTTTTAAGTAAGAGTAAATATTTTTTAAAACATAAAAAGTTCATTGCTCAATGTTAAAAATGTTCTGAATCCTTCATAACATTTTGATTTTCTTACCATTAGTACAATAAAATTACCTTTTTTTATTTTTTATTTTTTTAAAGATATTTATTGGGGAATTGGGGGAGGGAAACAGCATTTGGAACCGGGGAAGGGAAACAGACAAGTTGCTGTCCTTTTGTTCTTCAGTCTAGTTGTGGAGGACATTGCTTCACTGGCCCTTGTTGGTATCATCATTGCGCTTTTCTCCAGTGAGGCAGATTGGTTGCCGGTGCCTGGAGGGCCGCTCACAGGGCTCTCGGCAGCTCACACTGGCTGCCAGCCGCTGGCGCTGGCTGCTGGCCACTCACTGTAGCCTACGGCAGCCCACTGCAGCAGGGGCTGCAGCTATATTGTCCTGGGAACTCACAGCAGCCCAGCTCCAGATGGAGCTATTGTTCACCATCTTAGCTGTAGAAGGCTGTGTCACTGGCCCTTATATGTTGGATCCGAACTGGGGCTGCTGGTGCCCCAACCAGCTCCTAACCAATGCGTCACTAGGCCGGCCCTAAAATTACCTGTTTTTAAAACTCTAAAATTTCTCTTTACACATCAAATGGTTCTTATGTCAATATTTTCATAATTTAATTTACATGAATCATAAACATATGGATTAGATTTCATTAAATAATACATTATATTAAAAATTAAGGCAAAATGTTCTTGGCATAGTACAGTTCAGTTTGACCTCATCAAAAATGTTTGAAAAATGTTAATTCTGTATTGTCCAGTATTATAAAATATAATGGTGTATCCCAAATTGTGAAGAAATGAAAATTTTTCCTAATTCTTTTAAGCCTCAAAAACAATTCGAAGTTTAAATTCTACAAACATTATATTTTTGCATTCAATATTTGCCCTGCAACTTTAAATTGCTACATTTTTTCAATTAATTAAATTTATTTTATTTTGACTTGTTTAATAATCACTATAAGTACATTATTCACCTAATAAATGGCATTTATTGCTTCTCCCCCCAAGAGATTTATAAGAATAACTACATATTTAGTGCATAAAAATTTAAGCACAGGAGAGCTTAAAGAAACTCAAGACAACAGAAATACCATCTAAATAGAGATAACCATTATTAACATGTAATTATTAAACTTTTGGTGTTTACAACAAATGTGTCTTCTAGACAAATGTACAAATACAAAGTGTGGCATCACATCAGAATGCCTTAATTTATAGGAATACCACTATAAGTGCTTAGCAAAAAGGTATCAGAAATAATCAAAGGTATCAGAAATAATCAAAAGTAAAGGAAAAGCAGGCAAAGAAAGGAAGAAAAGAAGGAATGAAAGAAAGGAGAGAAAGATGGAAGAGAGGAAAGAAGGGAGGGGAAAACATGGTGGTTCACCAATGAGGAAATTTACCTGCCATTCCCCCTAAGAGAGTTTAATCTGGAATAATCATGACCTGAAAAGGGCAAATCCATAGTCCTAGACTCTGATCCCCATTCCAGGAAGCTGTTGTTTATGCTTTGTGTTATTTGTTTGTCATTAGGAACTTGCCTGGAGCAATTCTGTGGAGTGTACCTCCCCCATGATGTGCTACCACTGAGGACTCTTCAGGGTTTTAAAAAAATTATTATTTTTTAATTTCTTCTAGTCGGGCATCTTAGAAGTCATTCCTAGATCGTTATATATTAGTGGTCAGCCAATTATTGCTCAGATTTTTTTTTTAATACTTTGGGCCTGTAAGCTACCCATGCTTTGCCATTAATCTATATTTTCTTTTTTTTTCCTAAAGCCAATATATCATATTCATTTATATAAAAATTCTAAACAAAATATTAACAAGTAGAATATAGCAATATATATAGGAAAGATTGACTTGACACCCAAATATAGATCAATGTAATTTGCCAATTTAACAAAATGTAGGAGAAAAACAAATATACTATTATTTGTATAGACACACACATATTATATGATAAAATTCATTTTTCACAGATATAATATTGAGCAAAATAAGCCAGACATTGATGAATGCATACTATTATTCCACTTAAAGTTTTAAAAATAGACAAAATTCAGTTATGGTATTTATGTATAAAAATTTATTTGCTAAAACTATGTATTAAAATCAAATGATTACCAGGAAATTAGGTTAGGACTTACTTTTGTGAGAGAGATAGAAGATGCAGGAGCTCCTTTTGGGCTGGCAATGTTCTATTTCTTGACCAGAAGGGTGGTTATGAGTGTTCATTTTGTGATAAACCATTGAGCTTTATAACTTTGTTTTGTACCTTCTGTATGTTTATTTGTTTTACAATAAAAAACTTATATTCATTATCTTGATTGCAGTAATGGTTTCATGGATGTATGTGTATATACAAACACACACACGGAGGTGCCAAAAAATGTATACACATGACTTGTATTCATCATTTGTTATTGGTATATATATTGAGTATTACAATTATAATACAGTTTTTTCCTTTCTTAAAAAGTGTATATATTTTTTTGGATATATATATATATATATATATATATATATATGGTGAAATCTATCAAGTTATACACCTAATATATATACAGTTTAATGTACATTAATTATAAATAAAGCAATATCAATTACACAGCTATAAAATTCTGTTTTCTTCAAAGAAACCAGTACTATATATTGAGTGGTAATCATAAGATTTTCAGCCTCAAAATATAAACTTTCAGGCCTCAAAATAGACTTTTCCTCTCTATCTAGTATCTACTTTATTTTGTAGGTGGGAGGAAAACTTGAACTGCACCTGGAAAGGCTGGAGTATGCAATGCTTTTTAAAAATACTTGATTAACACCTGCTTAAATATTTTCTTCCAATCTTTAATTAAACAGTTAAGGTGGGACTTTATTTCTAGATATACAATCAGACCGAATCTGAGTAATACTCTACAGGTGCTAATTTCCCTTTCCAAAGAGAGAGTTAAACACCAAAATGTTCTTCACTTTTTTAAAAAAGCAAAAATTTCAGAATAGGAAAAAAATATGTATATATATATATATATATATATATATATATATATGGAGAGAGGGAAGGAGGGAGCAAGAGAGGGAGGGAGAGGGAGAGAGGGAGGGGGAGAGAGAGAAAGAGAGAGCGAGAGAGAGCGAGAGAGAGAGCAAGCAATTGTAACAATATTTTTAATTCTGAAAATTAAAAATACAGATTTTTTCATTCTGGGGGACTGTTAAAAGATTACTTTAGACTATATATTTTCAACATCTAAAAACAGTCACCTTAATGAAGTTGCCAAATTCTAGTCTAGCCATCAGTAAGATAAGGACTTTATTATATAACTCTCTGTTTCCCTTCAGCATTACTCACATTCTAGAAAGCAAAGTGAAAATGTATATAGAAGGCATTTATATTTCAAGTATATAATACTAAAGTTGAGATTTATAAAATAGTTTACTCTATGCTGTTTCCATAAACATTTTATCAAATTTCTTACCCCGCTTTCTGATTTGCGGAATTTTAGGGCTTTTTTTTTCAATCCCTTGACTAGTTAATTTTCTTTATAAATAATGCATTGTACTGGGTAAAGAAAATGAAGGAGAAAGAGAACGAGAGAAGAGGGAAGGATGGGAAGGGAATGAAGGAGGGAGAGAAAAAATAAGATGGAAAGAATAAGACACCATCATAGCATCGTCACAGATGGCATCACGACAACTTTAAGGTTAATGGTCATGGTTTAGTTAGATGGATAACACTTTGCTGGCAATTTCAAATGTATACTAAGGTAACCAAGATCAATACTATCTATTCCTTGTGTATATGTAAATTGTCCCTTGGAAAAGAGGAGTAAGATTACTCATGAGAATCCTTTTGTTAGTGAGGTGACGAGGCACTCAATTCTGAAGTCAGGCTTTTGTATTTGAATTGTTGCTCTATCTCATATTTGCTATGTGACCTCAGGCAAGTCACTTAATCACTCTGTGCATCTATTTTCTCGTGTGTATAATAGGGATATTAATCACACATATTTCACAGGGTTGTCTGGAGGATTAAATATGTTCATGTATCAAAAGGGTTGACAACATTGCTTGGCATGTATTCTATGTAAATGTTTGGTATTATTAATTTTTTTACTATTATTATATCTATGTGATTATTTCTTTTGCTTAATAAAATAAGAACTTGGTGCAAAGAGTCATATTTTTATTTATTTTGAGGGCCCATTTCCTTAACTTTAAAACATCATCTGTCTCACCCATGACAGTTAAATTCCTATATAGTTCCATGAAGCTGCATCACAACATACAATTTATAAAGGAGTTACTCTATAAAATAGTGATTTATTCCATTATAATACCTTAAATATATGCATGAATTCAGATCCAAAATCCATTGAAATAATTGCATCTGACTTGAACTCTTCCAGTGAAAGAGTTTTATAGTCTTTAGAATTAAAGCAACTTTAATAAATCATAAAAGAGCTCATAAACTTATCAAATCTTTCCTCAACAGGTCTTTTGAACATTTCCTAAAATATTGAATTAATCCCATACTAACTTAGTGATATAAATAGTCTCCAGTAAAATATTAAATTTTAATTCCAAATAACATAACAGTGAGTTAATTCTAGGTGATGTAATAATAAATATTATCATATATTATCAGTATAATAACCATCCAGCCAAATTATGAATTACCAACATAATGCTTCAGTGAAGAGTAAAAAATAACACTGGAAGCCTGGAGCAGTCATGGAATAGGTGAAACTGTCTGGTCATTGTCCTTTCATACTAATTTTTGTATTACCCTTTAGTAACCTATAAAGACAAAACTTAAGTAACCTATAAAAAATTAGAATATGAGGCAACATAAGAATGGATGAGAAAAGGAAATTATTAGTCATACCAAAATGTGCCTGATTACTTCAAAGAATGGTGTATTTGATTGTAGTGGATGCTGTTGGCATCTCACTGAGGTCCATCCAGTAGTGGGTATACCTATCACCAGTCGCTGTATTGACTGCCTGCTTCTCTGGACAACGACCTCACTACATGAGAGCTACCTCACCAAGGAGGTACCCTCCCACCACTCACACCTGGCACATCTAAAATCAGGTATGGCTTGAATCCTTTTCTTAGGCTCACCTCACCAAAGAAACCCATTGTTTTCATTTCTTCCTCAAAATCAATCAAGAGAAAATATAGCTAGGATTTAAGTAAACTATAAGAAGCATTATTTAGATATCATTATTAGTTCCTACTAAAGTAATGAATCAATTTTTTCCTATCATTATTTCAACAGGAATAAAATAGTCTTTTTGTAGTATTGGAACACATGGACTACCTACAAGGTCTTCCATGTATGGAAGTCTTAGAGCGAGCGATAGGGGGAGAGAAAGTGAGAGAGAGAGAGAGAGAGAGAGAGAGAGAGAGAGAGAGAGAGAGAGAGAGAGAGAGTTTCAGTCTGTCTTTGTGGCTGTGAGTGTCTCTATCTCTGTGTTTGTGTGTATATATAGTATAATATGTGAATCACAATTGCATATGTGAACCACAATTGCATATAATACACACACAGCATTTTGCTTTGTGGCCAACTGATTGAAATCAACACATTTAAATGTGCAAATTCAGGAGAAAATGGAGTAAAAAAAGTATGTCATCATTATTATTTCAAACTCTTTTAAAAAGTAAATTTTCTATGGTTGCTATTTTTGATGGATCTTAGAATTCTGTTTAAGTTGGATAGAATGAATTAATAGTTACCTTTTCCATACTAAATATACCTAAATTAATATGGCCCACTTCCTAGGATTTATAACATATTCACAGATAACTTGCAGGTATCAAGTAAGTTCTTTAAAGGGCCTAACTTAAAAATACAGTTCCTTTCAGAATTTAAAGTAAATTTTTAAGAGTAAATTAAATAAACTTTTACTCTTTTACTATATTATCTGCTGAACAGTTAGAAATAGGGATATTCTCAATTTGCATAGTTATAATTCTCCAGAAGATTAATATTTTTGACATTTTCTAAGATCTATAATTTATCTACTGGTAAATTCTGTATTAATCCTGCATAGATTAACTCTCCTCTAGATACTAAAAAAAGGATGACAGAATAGATATTAAGAAAGCAAATGCTGGGCTGGCCAAGTGGCTCATTGGTTAAGAGTTGGTTTGGGACGCCAGCAGCCCTGGTTCGGATCCCACATATGAGGGCCAGTGACACTGCCCTCTACAGCTAACAACAGCTTCACCTGGAGCTGGGCTGTGCGAGCCTCGGCGACGGTGTAGGCTGCAGCCCCTGCTGCAGTGGGCTGCCATAGGCTACAGTGAGCGGCAGGCAGTCAGCGGGAGCTGCCAATAGCCCTCGGTGAGCCACCATCCAGAGGCCAGAACGATCTGCCTCATCTGGGAAGAGCGCAATGAGGATACCAACATGGGCCAGTGAAGCAACGTCCTCTGCAACTAGACTGAAGAACAAAAAGACAGCAGCCTATCTGTTCCCCTTCCCTGATTCCCCAATGCTGTTCCCCTCCCCCAATTCCCCAATAAAATCTTTAAAAAAAAAAAAAAAAGAAAGCAAATGCTGATCACGTTTCTTGGATTTGCTTGTCTATTGACACATCAAATGATAAGAAATTGCTATGCATTTATAAATGTAATTCTTTTTTTTTTTAAGATTTTATTGGGGAATCGGGGGAGGGGAACAGACAAGTTGCTGTCTTTTTTTTTATTTTTTTTTTTGAGGGCAGTGTCACTAGCCCTCATATGTGGGACTCGAACCTGGGCCACTGGCTTCCCAAGCCAGCGCTTAACCACCGCACCACTCAGCCATCCCTAAATGTAATTCTTCTTACCTGCACTTATTTCAACCCCCGCCACACACACACACACACACACACCGCCACCACCACCACCACAGGATTTTAGTGAACATAGCATCTGGTCTTGTTGGTGTACACTCTGTCAGTTAGGTAAGTGGTGACTGATAATAGAAGTCCTTAAGGCAGTTAGAGACTGCAAGACGTGTAAACAGGAAATAAAGAGAACGATTGAGCCCATTTCCCATTTGACTGAACCAGTACTCACTCCAGGCCTCATTTCTCTCAACTCATTATGAATACAGTGCTATTGTGCATGTATGTGCAGGGCAGAAGGGATTACTAGATATTGGAAGTATTCTAATTTCACTTAGTTTAGTCCAACCTGAAATTGAAAGATGTATAGACCTTTTCAAACTTACAATATAGTGGCTACAAAAGGTCTATTTAAACTGAAATAAGAAAACACTCTTTGAATCTAAAATGGGATGCTTACAAACACCAGGATAAACTGGAAGGTGGCACATAAAAGGGGAGAGAGTGATGAAGGAGGACAGCAGAAGGAAGGTGAAAAGATTCAAAGTTAGGCAAATAGGAGAAAAAGAAAATCTAGACTTTGTCTAAAATTGTTGAGGCACCCATAATCTTTAATGTACCTGAGCTTACTGAGTATTACAGCATTCATGTTACAAGTTATCAAGAAAAATGAGACTGGATTTGTAGAAGACCCAGTAGATGAATTAAAAGTTGATGGGAGTTATTGGGTTATTAATAAAGAAATATCAAACTTCAGAAATTCAAGAATTCAAGGAGAAAAGGAAAATAAATCTAACTTGGAAGCAATATCATATTTGGCAAAAGAACAAAGAAAAAAAACACAAGTTTTCTTTTTTTTTTTTTTTTTTCCCAAATAAAATCCTCCCTTTCTCTAATTCCCTCATTTTGGTGACATTTTAAGAGGAAAAAAAAAATCATTTAAATTCATGACTTTAGAGTTTCTAGTTAAAAGAGGACAGCACCCCATATAGCAGCTTCTCCAAACTCTCAAAAATATTAAAAACTACCTATGAAAATATATTTAAAAACCTCGAAAATTTTAAGAGAAAAGTTACAATTAAAATTGAAATCTGGGTGTCAATCTATTAGCAAATTCTTGAGGGAATTTCCATTAAAAACAAGACGTATAGAGATGATTTATCAATAAAATTAATGAGCTATGTATGTTTAACTCCTGAAAACAGTGAAAAGTTGCCCAATTGAAATAAAATTAGAAAACCTTTCTCTTTCCTACCCATTCTAGTTCTTAACTCTGAAATACAGCAGAATTATAACCTAAATCTTAGGCATCCATTTCTCTACTAAAAGATGTTTCTCCTGAGAAAGGGAATAACTCTTTTTAAGTATCCTTCAGGTACTTCCATTTAGTGGCTAGACTCCAATAAGACAGTCGAGCATGAAGAAGATGGGTACTGAACATACGTTTGGGCATCCTGAGAGACATAAACCTACTGAGAGCCCAGACAGAAATCTCTGTGGAAATGTTAGCCTATCATATACTAGGTTGACCAGGAATGTGCAAGAACCAAGCAGTGGAGGTGGGAGAAGATTGTCAATTCACTGCAAGAAAGCCACACCAGAACAGAGCTTGCTGGACACCTGGTTGGTCCCTGTCAAAGTCCCTTACAACTGTAGCACTGAAGAGGCCTTCAGTTAGTACCACAGTCGATGTTCAATGAAGTCAAGGGTAATAAGATATTTGTAAATATTAGATCTGAAGAGATCTGTTTTACACTAGAATAAGTGAATAAATAAATAGATGATGGATCAATAGATAGATACCAATAATGGATTTAAGAATATTATAAAATTTCAAAAGAGAAACATTATCCTACAAATCATATTTATAAAACTTATTTATTACAAAATCAGGAAATTTAAAGAAATCCAACAGCTTGTTATCTGCAATAGACTATAAGGAGATACTGCTACAAGGAAACCACATGCTGATATTTAGAAAAACATTCTTCAGAAAAAAAAAAAAAACATAGCAAACTAGGGTTAATTTTTAATTTTATTAGTTTTATTTTTTACATTATATAGAACACTGACATATTGAAAGGAAAAAAGATAAGCATAAAATAACATTTCTTTAAAATCCTTTGATAGGTTATTAAACATTACCACAGAGTTTTTGCACATGTTAATATTAACCTTATCTGTGATGACTGAAAAAAATTTACAACCAATAGAATCCATGGTAAAAAACAAACAAACAAACAAAAACATTGTACATGTCTTATTGTAAACAACACTGATATTTCCTTACAGTAGGTTCCAAGGGTAAGAATTATTGGGACAGATTGAAACATTTTAATTTATTGATTGGACATTTCTATTTTGTAATAGGGGAGTATAAATTATTTATTTATATTCTTTGTTCATGTTTCGGGGTTTATGGGAGGGTGAGAGAAGGTGTGTCTTTTTCTGAGTTTTAATCACTCATCTATTATTTTTGTTGAAAATAAATTTTTCAGTTTATTATCTTTATTTTCAAATTAATCAAGTTTTAAATCTTCTATACTGTACCACAAATTGTTTTTTGTCATGATTTCCCTTTGGTTTAATTCCTACATGTAAAGCATTTTCTTCCTCAAAGATCAAGTAAATATCACCAATGTTTGTCGTTCAGATTTTAATTTTTACATTAAATATTTCAATCTGAATTTATATTGTGGAAGGTATGTAGCTCTTTTAATTCTATTATTGTTCAAATAAATGTCCCATCACCGTTAATTGAACTATATCCTTCCTGATTTTAAGTAGGAAAATTATCAATCTCCAATTATGTATATAGTCCTTTCATGGGTCTGGCACGGGGAGAGGAAGAGAAATTATTGTGAAATAGGGCAAGAATGTTCTCCATAATAGTGGCCTACTTTCCCTGGAAGAAACTTGCTTTCTTTTTTGAAAAATATATTGAACATAATATTCTCTTCCTTGCAAATCTTCATTAGTTCTTTTTATTGTTTCTATAATGTTCCTTTCCTCTTCAAATTGTGTTGCAAAATTTTCCTAGATCATTGACGTTATTTCCTACAAAATCCTCAAGATTTATATTTTTCTATCACATAGACAATAGAAATAATGCTCCTGTTATTCCACATTTCTCTGCTTGAAAAAACTTTCACAGAAGTCTATAATAGAATTTCCCAGTTTTAAAATGTTGCTGATTGTCAGCGGTAATGGAGTATATTTTATTATCTGCTTCTCAGGAGTGAATTTTGAATCAGCTCTCAATGATATCTCTAGTATGGCCTTCTCTCCCATATATATACTTTATAAAAACTTTCAAATTCTGTTTTATTGCTCTAACTTTCTTGTGACATTATGCATTCTTTCCCACTCTCATCATATAAAAATTTTAGTCATCATTTAATGGATACCTGAGTGAGAAAAAGAGTGTTAAAAGAAAGCAGGCAGAATTAAGAAATACTCCAAATGTCCGTTAAAAATATTTGAATTAAAAAAGCAAATAAAATATCAGCTGACAAAACTTTTCAGTAACTCTAAATGCAAGAAAAGATTGAAGCACTATAACGGAGTATGAAAGCACAGGCTCTGCTAGCAAAGACTCAAATCCAGGCTCCACCACTTATTAGCTTCATGACCTTGGGCAAGCTACATAATCTAAGTGGCATCATCTAAAAATTAGGACAGTATTACCCACCTGAGAGGGTGATAGCAAAGCTTAAATGATGCTGAGTACATATACCATGTAGCACAGTAAATAATAATACCATATTTTATTAAATATAAGATTTCTAGGATTGTAAGACACACCATTATTTTATCTACTATTAAGTAAGGGAGCAAAAGACTGTCAATTAAACTGTGATATAATGCCTTAATGACAGTCCTAAGTGACAATCCATCACACCAGCCTCTCGTTTGCTTTGAAACGAATTTCAGCTACACCAAATTTCTTGGCAGTTTCTCATGCTTTCATTAGCATTCCTTTGAGTGTGATAGAAAATATTTGTGCACAAAAATCTGTAATAAATAAATAATCAATACAATTAAGTCCTCTAGGGTTTTGTCTTTTTTTTAATAACATAAACCTTCATCTTGTTTTGTCTTTTCAAAACTGAAATAGAATTATAGTAATTATTCCAACAATTAATATTTCTGCATTGACACAAATTTATGCCACTCATCTCTGATCTATGACTTTTTTTTATATTCAATAACTTTACATTTAACTGTGAAATAGTGTGTAATTCTTTTGGTGACGTTTGACAAGGCATTTAAACTCAGTATGTACAGTCACACCAATGCATACACTTAAATGAAGTGATGACAAAGAATTGTGAGCAAAATTGTACATGCCTAACAAAACTGTCATTGCCACCCCAAAGTGACTGTATGAGCTTATTAATTATATGTTTCATCACAATTTTAGAAATGCTAAAATATAAAAAATATACATTTTAGAATTGGTGTAATATACTCAGTAAATATTGTCAATTTGTGTGACTACAGATCTTTGAGAGTAAAAGCTTGTGTTCATAAAGACCTTATACTCATTCAAATCTTTAATTTTTTAAAGGAAACAAGAATAACATGTTTAGATGGGCAAACACTCAAAACATGTACCACCTACATACCAATTTTTATAAAATGGATTTCTTGAAAATTATAAACTATAATAAACAATTGGTGTTACAGCCATACGATGAAAAATATTATTTAGCAATATATGAAGAAATATCAATTCACATGAAAAGACATGATAAACCCACAATGCACATTCTAACTGAAAGAAGTCAGTTTGAAATAGCTGCATACTATATAATTCCAAGTATTTGAGCTTCTGGGAAAGGCAAAATAATAGACATTTGAAAAGATCAGTCGCTGGGGGGGAGTGGGCCACTCCACTCCCTAAGGTTGATTAGGTAAAATGTAGGGTATTCTTTAGGGCAGTAAAACTATTCTGTATGACAATGTAATGGTGGATGGATGGCATTATGCATTTGTGAAAACCTATATAATGTTAAAGTAAACATAAAGAAAAGAAAATCATTTAAGAGATCAAAGAATCCCAGGAAGGAATGTAGACTGTGGCAAGAAAACCTAATTGTATTACAAGTCACTGACAAAGATGAACGTAAATGTCCTAACCTAAGGAAATTTGAAAATGAGCATAGTTTATGAAACTAAAATCAAAAGGAACCCTGTATAAATACTCTAGTTGATAAAGTTGTTTCCACAATGGTATTGGTTAACAATTCTGATATTGCTATACATGTGCATTGAAATTGAACAGTTAGGGCCGGCCGAGTGGCGTGGTGGTTAAGAGCTGGCTTGGGATGCCGGCGGCACCGGTTCGGATCCCACATATGAGGGCCAGTGACACTGCCTCTAAAACATAATATTTGGTAGATAGTGGGAGACAGATTTCTGACTGTTGGACTAGCAACTTAACAGATAAGCAAGGATAGGAGGCTAGAATGACCCATGTGGGAATGGATTACAGTTGGAAACATCAGTCTAACTCATGTTTAGCTTAATATAGATACAGATGATTACACAGAAACATATTTATAAATGTGTGTGTATGCACAGGTTTATATATACACATTTCCTTACTCTGTTATCTGAGAGGGCTCAGAAGGAATAACACTCCATTAGCAATGAGCACCAGTAGCACCCAGATCTTGGTTTCTAATATCGCTCTTCAATAAAAGGAATCAATAAAAGGAACCAGGCTTCCTCAGAGAAATGGCTATTCAAGGACAGGTTGGAGAAGTGTAAGATGAACCTGAGGCATCTTGTAGTTTCATAAAATAAGGAACTTGTTAAACACACACACACACACACACACACACCATAGTTTGAAAGGTATGTGAAAAGGACACAAGAACCAACTGAAAGAGCTCCCAATAGCCAACCTGAGCTACAAAATAAATAAAGTACCATTAGATTACAACCCAAAGTATGAAATAAATATCCATGAATCCATACTGGTAAAAATAAATGATTGACTAAATAGTCAAATGGGAAAAGGGTTAGACAAATCTCCCTTGCAAAATTCCAAATGCTTTATATAGATAGTCTGCCCTTAAAAAGGGGAAACATATATCTTCATCCCCCAAGTGTAAGCTACATGCAATGAACAAATGATCAATTTTACAAATATTTTATAAACCTGACAAGTACTACCTCAGTAGGTGATCAAAATCAGCATGAATAGTGATAAATCATGTTGACAGTATGTTCCTGTGATGGTCAGTTTTATTTGTCAATTTGATTAAGCTATAGTACTCAGTTGTTTAATCAAATACTAATCTAGGCATTGCTGTGAAGGTATTTTGTCAATGTGGATAACACCTGCAATCAATTGACTTTAGGCAGAGATCACCCTTGATAATGTGGGTGGGCCTCAGACAATTAGTTGAGGACCTCAAAAGCAAAAACTGAAGGTTCCTGGAAAAAAATAATTTCTGCCTGAAGACTGCAACATCAACCCCTGACTGAGTTTTGAGCCTGTAGACCTGCCCTACAGCATTCAGACTTATCAGTGCCCATAACTGTGTGAGCCAATTCCTTAAAATAATTCTCTTTATATTGACCCTGTTGATTAATTCTGTTTTTCTGGAGAACCCTGACTGATATAGTAGTCCTGATATACTGTGATAAAAATGGCGCTTTGTCTCTGTGGTTTTTCCTTACAAAAACCCATAACTCCATTTGAAGCATTAGAAAAACATTCAAATTCCAATAGTGGGACATCCTAGAAAACACTTAGCCAATACTCCTCAAAAACTGTCATAGTCATCAAAAGCAAGAAAAGTCTGAGAAATGACCACAGCCAAGAGGACCCTAAGGAGACATGACAGCTAAATGTCAAATGGTGTCCTCAAAGCAATTCTGCAACAGAAAAAGACATTAGGGAAAACTAAGAAAATCCGACTATACTAAATTCTACACACTTTAATTAGCAATGACTTATCAGAATTGGTTTATTAATTGTAACAAGTGTACCATACCAACATAACATGTTAAGAATAGAGGAAACTGGCTGGGATGGTATATTTCAATTTTTCTGTAAATTGAAAGTTGTCCTAAAAATAGTCTATTATTAAAAATAATCTAGACTACATGATAGTCCAGTCTATTAAGAGAAGAAATACAAGTAAGTATTCCAAACCTGGGAGATAATATCATAATAGATCTCTCATTTAGAATTGAAAGATGTAAATTTTTAGTTATATAAATATTTTAAGTAGTTTTAAACTAAAATGCAAACATAAAAACATGAAAATGTGCTATGTAAAAAATGAACAATTTAAGAACAAAAATACCATCTTAATATCCATATTAGCAAAAGTATGGGAGACAGAGTTTGGGGGAGTGGAATTGAGAAAGGTAAAATCTTGCTAAATCTGTGCCAAACTGAAGAAAAATTGAAGACTCAGTTTTTCCTTGAATACGTGAATTCTAGAAACAGATATAAAAGAGTGCTATTTTTTTTCTTCCAAATCACTAGAAAATGTAAAATGCAGAATATTAGCTAAAAGAAAAGGAAACAGTAGGTAAACATGAAAAACAGAAAGCAAAAAAGAAACGACAGCTGTAAGATCAAATGTAGCAGCCATGAAGATAAACTAAAAGATTTAAACTTATTAAAATTTGGGTTAGAATTCTGATTTCTGGATAAATGAATAGGACAAATAAAAAGAAAAAAATGTTAAAGTAAAATGAATAAAAATGATGAGAAAACTTCTGTAAAAAAGAGCAGGATGGCAATATTTATCTAATGCAAACTGGAAATTCACAGAGCAGGAAATGGACAAAAAATAATGTTAAATGATGCATGTACAGTATTTTCTAATGACTAAAATCAATAACTTATTATATACTTTTAAAACGATGTAACTTGCTCCAACAAATTTGATATAGCCATTTTTTTTTATTTCAAATTATGTGTAAGCACTGAAGTACTCTATTAGAAGCAAGTTTTAATAGTTTCCTTTTGAGAACCTTTCATTCACTCCAAATGCTCTATTCTTTTCCCACATCCCAACTAGAGGAAGGCATAAAACAGTTCACCACTTCCACTGCTTCCTGGTGACACAGTGTTGCTCTTCAAGATTGACTCTGCACTCTTGTCAGGTGGCAGCTCAGGTTCCCTGGTTCTTGGATATACTCTGAGGCATTCTCTCAATGTTTGCAACAGGGTCCCCAAGGAAAGATTTCAGACATCATTCCAGAATATATCCATCACTCTAGAATGAGTCAGCTGGGAAAAATCTTCCTGTATCAGACTCATATTGTGCCAAAGAAGACCTCTTAGATAAGGTTTTATGGCAAAAAAATTTATTTCATGTCAGAAGACTTTTGAGAGCTGAAAATATTATAAACAAAATGTTTTGTACTGTCTCAGCATATCAACCGATGTTGGGACTGGACCCACCTTTGTGGTTCTTATTATGACTGCAAGACACCCTTCAGCAACAGCCATCAGGAAACTTTGAAAAGACACAGGTTTATTACTTACAAGACCTAGAAATCACACTGTGTATCCAGGACTACGCAACGAGGTCACAGTTAGAGAAACTATGGATCTGGGGTTCTCCTTTTATTGGGGTCAAGGGTGGAGGTCTAGGGTTTCCAGGCTCATTCTTTATTGGTGAATTTAAAACTTATAAGAGTGGGAAGCTCAGGAAGAGAAAACAATCAAGTTAGGCAAGTGGGCAGTTATTGAAATGAACCGAGATCTCTAAAACAAATGAGCATCGGCACATACATTACAAAATCAAAAACAAATGTCAGTGTTTACATCATACAAAAATATAAGGAAAATACAAAAAGAAAAAAGAAATAAAGGAACAAGGTAAAGACCATGAAATAGGCAAATGACTCTAGCACCCTACCCCAAAACTCACACACACAATATGCACACACATGACTATTGTGCATGAAGGAAAATGCTTAACCTTTTTGGTAGAAAAAGCCATGAAAATTGTAAACATACACTACTTTATTTAGCAAATTGGTAAAAAAAATTTAAATAATATTCAGTTATGTCAAGAATCTGATGATATGGGCAGTGTCACATTATGCCACAGAGAGTGTGAAGTAAGAAGATATTTCTGTGAGGCAAACTGGAATATGTATCTAAAACCTTTAAAATATTCACTCTATGAAACTAGCATCTAGAAATCTGTCCTATGGACACAGTAATGCACTAAATGCCTAAAATACAAGTTTTGATGTAGTATTTCTAAGACTAGCGAAACTATGGAAAACAGTCCAGTTGTCTAGTTGCGGCTCTTAGAGTCCTCAAAGTAGAAGATCCACTGGTGATATAATTTTTGTTTTCAATTTATTTTTAGTTTTCATTACTCATGCTGTGTTGTTTTTGTTGTTCTTTATGAGTTAAAGGTTGGAATACATAAATATTGAGTATCATATGTATGTTATGTTTGCAAGTGTAGTCTTAAACATATGGTGGTAATAGCTACAAAAGAATTTAATGATAGACAAACAATTGTATTATAAAGTAATAATTGAAGGTAACATGATTAATTAGGTTGTGTTATGATAGCTAATGTTGCCTATTGAAGTAATTTTGTCTATCTCAATGGAATCTGGTGTTGTGTTAGCATAAAGTAGTAACATCTTGGGCTCAGGAATGCATAAAATATCTGTATTGAAATAAATGTTTATTTTTTTGTACTTTTGAAAATTTTTTTTCCTATAATGATTTTTTTCAGAAATAAATTACCCTGTTTAGACAGGGAAACAGATCAGAATGACTAGCCAGGTCAATAATGACTACCAGCATAATTCTAAAGAAGTGGTGTAGGGGTCATTGCCCCATCATAAAAACAGGGCTTACCGAGGGCAGGAATGAATAAATATGGGTAGCATATACATGTATACTTTTGTTTTCACTAAAATACCCCAAGTTCTACTTCAGACAGAGCTTTGGGTTCACTATTCAGCTTTCACTCTCTAATAAGGACACAAAACTATATGTAGGTTGACTGATAAGCAGTTAAGTCTAAAAGCTGTGCTTAACATAATGCCTACCAGTTAGCACTTACTCGATAGCTACTTTTTGAATGATCAGTTGATCCCCACTTAACTTAAGGAACACAAACTGTAGTGGGGTGGAGGGAGGGGGTGTGTGGATTCACTTAAATTTCCCTGAGGACTGAATACACATTTTTCTTCTTCCAAGTCAGTGAGTCAATTTCTCTTAATAGTTATTACAAATAAAATAATTGCATAAATTTATTTCCTCCAGAAGAAAATGTTTACTAGGTCAAACAAAATAGTATTATATAGTGTCTATAGGAGACTTTTGTGCACTACGATAAAGGGTAGACTTTGCCTTACATCCAATGAACTTCACTGTGAAAGAAAAGTCACCCTGAGACTGTAATATGTATTATTAAAAACAGCAAAAGGTATTAGGAGCACCTGTAACCCAATAATATAGATATTAATTTATCCTATACATTCCAAATTTTCTACAATTATTTTTATTTCATGTATAATCATAAAGAAAATAAAGTACATATTCACTGACAAAAGCCGCTATACTTCAGGCCAAACAGCACCACTTGGGATGATGTTGAACAAAATATATTAGAAATGTAACTAACATGGAACTTTAATATGAAACAAACATAGAGTTTTGTTTAAGGTGGTTCTATTTACATAAAGAATGATTAACTTTAATATTTGAAAAATTAAATGCCATTTATTCTTTTGCTTAAATCCTCTCATTTTAAAGTTACATAATAAAATAAGTTGGAAAACTTCAATTTTTATCTTAAAACTGGGATTGTAATAAAAAAATTCAAAGTTGTAGAACCAAGACTTAATATTTGTCTCTTGCAAAATAGAACTGATTAGAGAAAAGTATGATATTAATTTTTTAAAACATTGGACTTGCAACCAGAACACATAAATATTAGAATATTTTCAACTGTTTAAGCTTTGCGGCCTTGGGTGCATGATTTGCTTTCTTATCTTAAAACTAGGATGAGTTTAACTACTCCAAAGGCTTACTGAAAGGATTAAATCAAAGAAAAAAAAATTAAGTGCTTAATTGACAGTATTTCTCAGAAGAGGAACCCACTGTATTAGAGAAGAAAAATGCACCAATGGCAGTGAAGAAACAAGCTGCCATGTTGTGGAGAGAGCCACACATGGGGAATGGCAGGTGGCCTCTAGAATCTGAGATGCCTCCCCCACCCAGCATAAAGTGAGCAAGCAGTGACCTAAGTTCTGCAGCCATAATTAACTAAATTCTAACAATAACCAGTGAGCTTGGACAAAGACCATAAGTCTCACATGCATCTGTAGCTCTCTCATAAATCCCTTGATTTCAGCCTTGTGAACAGAGGGCCCAGCTACACCATGCTCAGACTTCTGACCTACAGAACTGTAAGATAACACATTGGTGTTGTGTAAGCCTCTAGGTTTGTAGTAATTTGTTATGGCAGCAATAGAAAACTAGTATAGTAGCTAAGCCTATGTCATATAGATACACAGTAGATAATGTATATGTTTTTATTACTAAATGATGAGTTGGGGAAACAATGTACAACAAAACCACAAAATACAAGCATATACTAAAATGATCAGTCTTTTATATGAAAAAAAAAAAACCCAAAAGGAAATTATTTCCTCTTTTTCATCAATGGGGCAGCAAGGACTATAGACTTTAGTAGCCTACTAGATGTAATCTCACAGAAAAACAAAAGAATTACACCAAAGTCCTATCATTCCTTAAATGTTGTCATTAGTAATCATGGGGCGTTACTGAGTACCTATAGTGTGCCAATAACCTTATACTTACTATTTTATTTAATCTTCCCATTATCTCTACAATGTTAGGTTTTTATCTTGTTTTGCAGATTAGAAAACTGAGATTCAGTGATTTACTTGAAGACACCCAGGTTGTTAAAAAGAGTCAAGAATCAAAACCAATCTATCAGACTCCATATCACTCATCTTTACTGTACTACATGACCTATAATAACTTTGGTTTAAGCCTTCTAGCAACATTAAAATATAAATACTAATGGGAAATGACTGTATTATTTACATTAAGGCAAACTAAAAACCAGTTTTGGAAGCATTAACAGCTAATACTTGTCTAGCATCTTCACAAACAATTTAACACTGTGATTTCAGGAGAATCCTGTGAGGTAGCCAGGGCAGGCACTATTCGTTTACCCATTTTACAGATAAGAGAACTGAGGTTCACAAAGTTGTACCTAATTTTCCATTAGCAGTGACATGAGTGATAGCAGTGTCTCAGTCTCATGTCTTCTCTCCAAATATAGAGCATGTTTCCCTGAAGTGGGACAGGTGTATAGGAGAGGGCCGACAGGGAAGGAAGATGCAGGAATGGTGCTGAAAATGAACTGCAAATGCCCACCCTACCTACTTTTTAGTTCTCAAAAGATCAGCCCTAGTGATGGCTAATCTACAAGACTAGCACACTGAAAACATATATTTGCCTCAATAACCTAAAACATAAAACTGCTGCTGTGCCTCTGAAGATAAAAAGCAACATGGTCTGGTGCTTTGGAATCCACCATATTTGCATTAAAAATAATAAGTACACTAGACCACTTTTATATTTGATGATTAATCTACTTTCATTTGATAAAAATTGTCTTGGACAAAAATTCCCAGAGTTATCCTATGATTTAAACAGTTAAATCAACAGTTAAATCAATCTCTCTCTCTCTCTCTCTCTCTCTCTCTCTCTCTCTCTCTCTCTCTCTCTCTCTCTCTCAGCTGCATTTTTCCACATCTGTTCTCTGACATCATTTGTGGAAATATAAAGAGAGAATAATCACAACTAGAAACAATACAGACTTCTCCATTGCACTAATTAACACTCTCTAATGGCATTGATAAGAAGAATAGAGTGTTCAGTCATATATTACATTTTGCTAGTGAGTTATGGTTAATAATATCAGAAGTACTATAATAATGTTATGGTGGTAAATCCTATTCTAATAAGCGGCAAAGCATGCTTAAATGCATTGTCAACAACGTCAATTAATTGTCAATTATTATTGCTGAGGTAAAGCTGACCTGTTTGTTTTCTGAGCAAACAGTTCATTGAGAAAATTGTTTTAATTATAACTCTCTCACGTCCTTTCACATTAAGTGTCTTACTAGGTTGAACAATCATTAATGTCTTACATATTCGAGACTTTGCAGCAATTGTTTAAAAAGCTATTTTGCAATTATAAGCAGCACACTAGTTAAACAAAATTAGAGTCCGAAATTATTTTTGTAATGAATTAGAAATGTAAAAATACATGTAACTCTCTGGAACTTAAAGCATGCTTAATTCTCCTTAGCTTCCATGGAATGAAGGGTTAATTTATTAAGGAATGCAGTATGATTATAGTAATTATTGTGTAATGGTTCTTGGTAAGTGAGATTTTCTTGAGTTTGAAATCCATCATGGGTAGTATCTTTATGTGATTCTCTTAGGACTCTAGATTGCACATTTTTATCTCTTATGTGCTAAAATGTTGTGTATATACTTATCTTTAACTAATGGACTTTTTGAAAAATTAAATTAAGTACTCAGAGTTTATCACTAAGAAATAATAAATGCCTTTTGGATTCAGAATATTAATCTTGAGGAAGGATTTTTCTTTCTTATTCCCCTTTGTAATTATATAATTCTTTTTAGGCTTATGATAGTACATATAGCAATAAGTGAAATCATTGTTTTTTTAAGATGCTATGATTACTGTGCTTATTTCAGTGCATGGACTACTTAATGAGTTCCAAACTTGCTAACACAGTGGGTGCTGTCTTGATACACAACAACAAAAATGCTACTTTTAATCATGGGTTTTGCACACTGACTCCTGAGAAAGTGCTGCAGAACACACAAAATACAGACAACCCAGGCCTAACACAGAAACCGCTACCATGTCAATGGAAAGCTCAGTTTAGGAATCTATATGCTTCCACGACAAATGTTTCTTTCTGGAGAAGCTGATTTGGGCCATAAAATTTTCACCTCAGTTGTGCTGTCACAACAACCCATGCTGTCACCTTAAAGCAGATAAAATTTATAATCATCATTTAATAAAACAAATCGTGTACCTGTTAATTATTGATGGCTTTTCTAGAATATCAGCACCAGAAGTCTGTCCCATTAACCTCTGCATTTCCAATGCTCTATATGAACTTGGATATAGTACATTGTAATAAATAGATACTAAATGG
Source organism: Aselliscus stoliczkanus (assembly GCA_033961575.1). Taxonomy (NCBI): domain Eukaryota; kingdom Metazoa; phylum Chordata; class Mammalia; order Chiroptera; family Hipposideridae; genus Aselliscus; species Aselliscus stoliczkanus. Next base: position 53,307,115 of record CM066728.1, on the reverse strand, counting down.
ATAAATTAATGGAATAATGAATAAGGGTATGTGGCACCAGCTTTTGCAATCCTCTATCAGCCCCCAAAAGTAGCAGCTGTGTAGCCTGTAATGCATACTCTGTGAAGATAAGAATCAGTCCTGCCTGGAATTCCACTGACCAGCTTTTTCCATGAGGCATGTCTGAAAGCTCCTGGCCAATACGGGCAGGGCAGATTATTTATTAAATGGGTATCAGCTGAAAAGTACTGCAGCATCACATCATGCAGCTTCCCATTGGCTGAAGCAGAAGCTCAAGTCACCATAGCATCTAAAATGGCAACCAGGGGTGTAGCATAAAGTGATGTCTTTAATGCCAAGAATATTAAAACAAACAAACAAGATTTGCTGACCATGAACCTCTCTACTCCATTTTATCCTCACACAAAATAGAAAATATAAACTTCGAGGAAGTTCTTAAGAACTAGTCTAAGGAATAATTAATGTGGAGTTAATATATCATTTTATTTTCTGTCCATGTGAACCAACAGCCCCAACATATTTCCATAGGCTAAGTGATAGAAAATTGACTACTAAAGAAGATTAAGGAAACAGAAAAGCGAAGAATCACAGACACTTAGTGAGAGCTCAGAAAGATTTGCATGAAACCAATAGTGTCAAATGGTTAGGAGGCAACAAAGAGAGCCATCACCAATGATCTCTTCCAGCATTGCCCATAAAGGTTTTATTGTTCTATGTAGCCTTATGCTGGGTAAACACTAAGTAGTTGCTAAATTAAGTTGAAATTTTTGCCCTTTGGTTTTACAGGTAAATATAGGAAGTTATTTAATATAGAAAAAAAAAATTGGTTATGATATTACAACCACAAATCATCCCGAGTATTTTTTTCTTTGCTCATTTCCATATAGCAGCTAAGAAGTATAGATGATTAGGACACTCTAAAACAAGGGCTACCTAGGTTTGATGATTAGACAAACAGAACAAAAACTAATACAAAAATCTTAATTATGTGTCCTACAGCACTTACACCTTATACAGTATTATGCAGCACTTTATATTGTATGACAAGCCTATTCCTGACCAGTTACAATCATTTCATACATGGAACTATTATCAAAATTATAATGTAAATTGCAGAATTAGACTTAAATAAAATTGACTTAATGGGGAGCCAATGGAAATACATATGTACTCAGCAAGAGTTAAAAGCTTCGCCATAGAAATTTGTTTGGCCAAGCAATTTCTGTGATACAGGAAAAACAATTAACAATTTTTCACTGCTATTCAGATACCAAATGGACTGAAGAAAAAAAGAAAAGTGGTCGTTGTACATGTTATATGGAAGAATTAGAAGAGCTAGCATTTTAAAGTTTCCTTCATCAACTAGTCGGCAGTAACTCACAGATTACTAACAACTTATGCAAGTTTTACATGCCTATTCCATCTGCTCTTCATTAAAAAGAAAAAAAAAAACTTGTCACCATAGCAACTGCAACATGCCATGGTATTTATGCTGCATCTGATGTACAAAGCATAGTTTGTGTAGGAAGGAGTATGTGTATGTATATGATGTGGCAGCTGTCGTCTCTGCCATTTTGTTGCTGCTGTAGATTAAAACAAGTTATGGTTATGAATACTCATGACCTAGTGATACTAGGGCTCATTTAACTAAATTCTCACCAAAAAATCTTTATCTAATTATAACACTAGTCTGTTGACATGATTTACTTAAAAGAAATTATATTAAGTAGCTGTTTAAAGAGAAAACTCCAATTTTCATCTTAGTTTTTAAAAGAAGGTACAATACAACTGAAGTTCATTTTTCTCAAACAGCCAGTTGTATTTTTTGTGTGAAATTCCAATATACATTAGCCCTACTAGATAATGGAATTTATCTCTTAGTAAGATCCACTGCAATAAATATTCAAAAGATGTCTCAGATTCTTTGCTGTACCATATTTCTTTTGTAGTCAAATTGCTAGAATTTAATTGGACATAAGATAGAGCTTAGAAATCATGGTAGACACTGCTGACATAATCCCTCACCCATTATTTTCCTGCTGACTTATACTACAGAGGTTGAAAATGCTAAATACTTGTTTTCCATTGTCTTGCAAAAGCTAAATGCTTAGTGTTCCAGATTCCCTTGCAGCTAGATGTGTATGCACCATGTGATACAATTCTGACCAATGAATATTCTCATAAGTCCCCTGGGTATACCTGAGAAGGCTTTCTCTCTTGAAAAAAACAAACAAATAAAAAGGGACAGACTCTACTAGTCCTTGTAACTGTAATTAAAGTTTTAATAGTTGTTTTGAAATGGAGTGACAAGCATGGAAGAGTAAAAGGATAGAAGAAACAGAAATGTATTTTCGCATGGTGAATATGTACAAGCTTCTTAGTTCACTACCACACTTTCTCTTATTTACAATAATAAATGTCATTATTACTTAGGCCATTATTAGTGATATTTTCTGTTACTTGCAGGTAAATGCATTTTTATCCAACACAGAATTATTTATTTTGCAAAGAATGTATTGTATCATTTTTATATTAATAGAATAGAACCTATTCTATTTTAGAGATTATTTTGTTTGCTGAAAAAGTATACATGTGAGAAAGATATCCCATATGTTACATTTCATGCCCTTGATTCTTCCTTTACTTAAAAAAAAACAAACAAAAACTAGTGTTTCAATAAAATCGTTAAAATATCATGTTAAAAAAAAAAAACAAAAGAACTGAGTGAATCTCAAATCTGAGACAAGGGCCAGCTGAGTGGTGTGTTAGTTAGGAGTTGGCTGGGGATGGCAGCTCTGAGCAGCAGGGTCCTGGTTCGGATCCCACATGAGGGCCAGTGATGCTGCCACCCTTTACAGCTAAGATGGTCAACAACAGCTCAACCTGGAGTGGGCTACCGAGAGTCATTGGTGATGGCATAGGCTGCAGCCTCTGCTGCAGTGGGCTGCAATGAGCTATAGTGAGTGGCTGGCAGCCAGCGTGAGTGGCTGGCAGCCAGCGTTGAGTGGCTGGCAGCCAGCATGAGCAGCTGTCCAATGGCTGGCGAGCAACTGCCTCAGCTGGGAAGAGTGCAATAATAATACCAACATGGGCCAGTGAAGCGACATCCTCCACAACTAGATTGAAGAACAAAAGGACAGCAACTTGTCTGCTCCCTTCCCCCAATTCCCCAATAAAATTTATAAAAAATAAAAAGTAAAAAAATCTCAGACAAATTACAACCAACATTTTTAAAGTTGAAAAATTCAATGCAGGTTGAAGACATCTCTGAGGTATTCATTTGTTATTTCAGTGGAAAACTTTAACATATCAAAATAGCTTTTGAGGTCTGCGGCCTCACTAGGATCATTCCTTTCAAGAAACAAACTAATAATAATGAGTTTTTGATGCCCAGCTCAACTGGATGAAAAAGTATCAGGCCCAGTTTTCAAAATGTTACACACATGTTCTGAAAACAAATAGAGACCAGGCAAGCTTTGGGGTGAGGCTTCAATGGTATCCAAACCATCTTAGTTGAAAATAGCTTTTGTTTTTTACCTTGCATAAAGGTTAACATGTCGTATTAAGCAATATGTTACAGTAGTAAGAGTTAAAATGGTTTTAATACAAAAGAAAGCTAATGAGCCAGCTGTAAGCTGAGAGCATCCAAAACAGGAAACTAAGCACAAACTGTTGATAATTCTCATTCAGAAACTCTTCTCTAGCCAAGACTCACCTCTGCTCCTCCCTTCTACACACACACACACACACACACACACACACACACACACACACACACACCAGAAATCCTATCAATCATAAGATCCAGGTAAATCTAGAAATAATTCTCAAAGATAGGAAAATGCAAGGTGTCCTCTATTGCATAACTGGTGGCAGTAAAAGAGTAACATGAACAGAGAGCAGAGAGAAAGCAGATGGTTCACAGATACAGCATACACTTTGTTCTTCCAACTTTCATATGTCCAAATTGTAACATATCTGGTTAATGACAAGTAAGATGTACAATCACATATGATGTCCAAGAAACAAGAAATATTGCCCACTTTGAAAATTTGATCTATGTCCATGATAAATAGAATTGATAACATATATAAATGAATGAATCAAATATAATTTTAGTCTTAACAAATTTACATATTTAGTTCATTCATTTATCCATCCATATAATTATCCATTTATTCATTCAACAGAATTACTGACCCTTATAGGAAAAATACTTTAGCACTGTTTAGAATTATTTCCCTCCTTAAAAAATTTGTCATCCACTTTTTAAATATATAGTAAATATATTATTTGAAAGCTTGGAAAATCTTTCAACTTTGTTGCACATGTTAGTAAAAATAGCATTTCTCTTTGCTTTTTTGAATCCGTGGCTCTGACAAGACTATAGTTAGTGAAGCAGATTACTTTTCTCTTATAATTTTTGTATCATTTTATTGTATCCTAAATTTCAATATTAACAGAAAAAAATTCAGGGGATGGTATGAAACAGGACATAATTTGGCAAAGCACACTCACCAGTATATAATCATACTACATTGTATACGGCCAGATGGAATTTCAGGTGTCTACCTCATCATAACTATTATTAAATTATCTTTTCTGATGATACCTCAGGTAGTCAGGACTGTTATGCAACAGGCACGGAGGGAAATATCGTCAGTTTCTAAAGCTATTAAAGTGTCTTGCAGGTGTGTTTGAGAGAAGCACAGCACAAATTCACTTGCACACTATGAGGATTAGAGACAATATAGCCCATCCACAAGGGACAATTAACACAAACAGTGTGAAGGAAGAAACAATCAGAGTTGCAAACTAAACAGAACTCACACCGTACTTGTATCCCCCAATTATATCACAAAGCACAGATGTTTATTTCACAAAATAAATGATATTGGCAGTTCGGGACTATGATATAATCCTACAGAGTCTAACTTTCTCAATACCTACTTTCTACTGATCTTATCTTTCCCTCATTCTCAAGATTGTGTCTTCTTTTTACTCTGTGAAGTGTGCCAATTAAAAATATGAAGAATTTTACTCTCCTACTTGTTGCAGCCAGAGTAAGCGTCAATACGTCACATCTGGAGTAGAATTTCTTCCTGAAGTCACCTCAGTTAAAGGCTTATGGGAGCATATTAATAAAAACCTTCCTAAGGTCCATTTTCCCCACAATCTGATGTTTGTAAGACTAGCTCTTACTCTGGATATAAATTAAAGTTCATTTTATTAGCCCCAACACCAGTGATCCAAAGAAAAGCTGGTTCCTCCCCCTTTTAGTGATGCCTGAGTCTGTTTTTATAAGAAAAGTTAAAATCCTATTCTTTCCTCAAATTCTAGAATATCTCATGACTCATTTCAGAAATAAGAACAGCATAGAGAATAGCTTTGGCTGCCATACCAACCTATCATTTAAGAAAGCTACATTAATCAAAAACACCTGAACAGTTCAATTACTGAATAAGAAAGGCAAAGAAATGGAAAAAAGATTAATAGGTCTTCCCCAAAATTAGACCCCTAAAATCAAGAGGAGATGCAACCCATGATGATTTGAAGACTATTGCTGCTTGAGTTAATATATAATTATCTAACCTTTTATTTATTTTTCCCACATACAGCAGCCAGTTTCACTGACAATTTTCCTTCTCAGAGAATTTTTCATCTTTGATTAATGACATTTAATGCAAATTCCAGCTAGCATCAATGAAAGGAAAATGAGTCACTTGAACCAATGGTGAAGTGCCTTATAGAGCTAGGCTAGGAAAAGTTAATGGCATCATTACCCAGGCCTTTGGAGCATACATATCCCTCTTTCAGGGTATGTTAGCCATGTTGGAGGGTGCATTAACCCCATCCAAAATCTAGGTACATTGAAAACTGCTCATTTTGAAATAGACTTAATATTTATAAGTGTGCCCATTTTTTTATACTTAAAGGATTTCTGGATATTACAATGACATATAAAACAAAACAGAGTAGAATAAATCACATCCAAGAGGATGATAATATAGTAAAGAAAAAAATAAGTGCTTTAGAAGGACAAAACTCAAGTCCTGGGTTCACAAGACAAGTAAAAGCCAATTACCTAGGGAAAAAGTTTAACTATTCTAACCCCGATTGCCAAGAATGCCTCCTGAGAACAATTATACTTCATAAAAGGCATAGACAACACTTTTACAATCCTACAGATTCATGAAAGGTTTTTTTTCTAAGTCTCCCCTTGATAGTTACTGCAATTGTACTGCATCATGATACTACTCAAAAATTATACACACACACACACACACACACACACACACACACACACATACAGAGGGTGCCAAAAAAAGTATGCACATTTTATGAAACGAAAAGACTGTATTAATTGTAATAATGTATACCAATAACAAAAGATGAATACAAGTCATGTTTAACTTCTGCAATTACAAGAGGTGCTCAAAGTGGTTACCATCAGCATGAAGATACTTCTGATGACAGTGAACTACTGCTTGAGCATAGATAACATCTCTTAAAATGTGTGTACTTTTTTTTTTGGCATCCCCTGATACACACACACACACACACACACACACACACGACAAGATATGATCAAAAAATATAGTGAATGTTTAAAAAAATTTATTGCAGTAAAAGACACATTGCTATCAAGCCCCCTTGCTTCAAACACTCATTCCATCATTCTTGCCACTTTCTGAAGCAGTTTGGGAAGTCCTCTTTTATTAAAGAGTGTCTTTACTGCATCCTTCATCATGACAACACTCTGCATCACACATCACTTCTGGTACGGCAAATTCTGTCAAATAAAAACATTATGCTGTGTCCTCATCCACCTTATTCACCGGATCTGGCACCATGTGACTTCTGACTCTTCCCCAAAGTCAAAATGACCATGAAAGGTAAACTTTTTGAATTAATGAGGACATTGAGGCAGCCACGACATTGGGTGCAACTAAAGACACTTATGAAAGAGGACTTTCAGAACTGCTTCAGAAAGTGGCAAGAACAATGGGATAAGTGTGTTTGAAGTGAGGGGGAGTATTTTGAGGGGAGTTAATGGCAATGTGTCTTTTACTGTAATAATCTTTTTTATTTAAACAGTCATCATATTTTTGATCACTATATATATATATATATATATATATATATATATATATGGTGATAAGGAAAACTAGTTCATTAACCAAAGTTCATTGAGCCCTTACTATATCACAGTTGTTCTAGGTGCTTGGGATACATCAATATACAAAATATACCCCTCAAAAATGTCTTTGTGAAATTTACATTTTAGAGGGTGAAGTCAACAATTTAAAAGAATCATAATAAATAGAAAACACTATAGTATTAGAAAGTTCTAAGTGTAAAGGGAGATAATAGAACTAAGTAAGCATACTTGAGAGTTGAAAAGGTTGACTATTTTAACAGGAGAAGTAGGATGCTATTTTAATGCACTGGTTAATAAGATTTCCATTGTAGGGGCTAATATCAACCTTTTAATGCTCATGATCATTTTTATTAGTTAAGAAACACTTTGTTGGCTGCCTATCTACCTAGCTTCTAGGAACTCTGTGGTCTATTAGCCATTGATCTTTGTGGATCAAAGTCATGCTCGCCTCAAGGCTCAGAGTAATTACATCAGTCTTGCGTCTAATACATAAGTATAATGTGAGTTTGCCTCCTTTAGCAAAGGACAGAACTGCTCCTGCTGGCCTAGAGGATTCAAGGACATCTGGGGAGTCAAGGTTTTCAAACAGATTCCTCATTCCTACCCTGTCAGGTCCTAAGTCTTGATTCTTCCACATCAAAATCCTGACTTTAACATAAGATCCCTGCTAGAAGTGCATTTAGCCTCTTTCGTACCTCTGCCATTCTTATAACAATTTGAGGTCCTTATTTACAGTGTATTCAGCTCCCTGGATGCAGAAAATAAGGATTTGTATACTACTTCCATGGGAGCCTTCTGGATATCATAGTTGAACTAAATCTGACTGTATCCTTTTTCAAAGCCTCTAGGTCAGTTGAAAAGTCAGTTAACTCTACATTGCTTGTAATTGTCATAGTCCCTTATTGTTCATGTGCTAGAACTATTAAAAAAGCCAGCACTATGTCCCAGGCAACCTATAACTGTTGCATTCTACCATAGTGATAGTCTAAGAAATTATGATAGTATAATACACAAAAGATTTTCCACAATGTAATTATCATCAACAAATGGGTCCAATACCAAAATCATGTCCTAAAAGTCTGTTTTCTGTACCCAAACTGGTACAATTGTCTTAATTTGAGTTTCCCTAAAGTCAGACCCTCACATAAGGACTTATGTACCAGGTTTACTTGGAGAAATCCCAAGAAGAATTGGGAATATGTGGGATATGAGATACAAAAGGGAGAGAATCCAACAAAGGGTGTATGAATGAGTGAGGCAACTTGTGACTGTGAATCCTCTGAGAACCTGTGGAACATACCACAGGCTCACCCTGCTAGAGAACTGAGTGGCCAGGGCGTTTTCCACAACATTGTATCCCAATTGTGAGATACCCTTGGAGTAACACACAAAGTAAATTGTACCTATTGCAATGGAATATGTTTCAGAGAGACAGAATTCTTTCAGGAAGAGAGGAAGAGAGATATAGACACTTGTGATATTACATTGTCAGCATGTATGCTGGACAGTCTACTACACCAACAGTCATATTTAAGTGGGCCAGTGAATTATGACTCAGGGTGACAACAGCATCTAAATTTAAACATGCACTCTTGACTTACCCAAATTTATTATTTTACAATACAATATCTTTACTTGGTTATTAAGTCCTGAGCTGAAGCTTTGTTAGGAGACTAATACAGTAGGTCACATATGAGGTTCTGAGGGCCTAGCTTTGGGTGGTAGTAGAGAAATGAAGAAGAGAGGAGTGATGCCAGAGTTGTTGGGCTTGGTGACCATCTAGATTGGAAAGACATACACTGAAAAAGGAGGAGAGCGATAAAGGATAAAAACCTTCATGTCCTTGTATAAGAAAAATTTTAATTTAAACATGTTTTGGTGATGTTTGTTTGTTTTGATAATATAATATCATAAATTAAACTTACAACTAATATTTATGAGTTTTATCTAGCTATTGTTCCTATAATAGGGTTTGTTATTGTATCTTTCTATAGAAAGTGAGAAAACACAAAGAAGAAAATGCAAAGATGAAAAGTGTTGCATCCTAAAATTCTTTAAAAGAAATTCTATAAGTGACAATTAGGAAGTACTGTATTTATTCCATAGTCACACAATAAATCTGCTTAAAACCACATGGACTGTGGTTTTAGAGTGTATACATTCATCCCTAATACTCTAAACCAGTAAGAATTTATCAATAAAACTATAGTTATCATGAACTGATTTGAATATCAAAAAGTACAAAGACCTCAACAGTTCATGGAGTAACATTTCTCTTACATTGGCTTTCCTTTTTTTTAGAGAGAAAATATTATTTTTGAGAATGATGAAAACATTATTAGCTACATTTTACCTTTTATGCAACAGATCTTATCTTCTGAGGACTCAGAGGACAGGAGTTAGCCCCGTTCATCTCTTTACCACATCACCATTAGCTACTCCAAGACTGCCCTAGGTAATGCAGAAAAGGGTCAAGGGCAGAGACTTCGAATTCATCATTAATTGATTCACTCTCCCAGCTGAACACATTCCTACCTACCATCTCTAGGACAGAGTGTCAGACACAAGGAATTGTGGCAGCCATGACTCCCATTCATAACCCAGGCACTTTGGGACTTAGCCCTGCCACAAAAGATACAGGAGGGTGCAATAAAGGTGAGATGAAGCAACCTTCATTTTCTTCCCCAGCGAAAATGCAGATTTGGGACAAGGAAATGCCTGAAACACAACTGACAATGATACCTGATCAGAAAGAAAGCAACACTAATGTGAATAAGCATAAATTGACAAAAAAGGACCCCACAAGTAAATTCTATTTGTAACTAATAAACATATTATTTAATATTTAAAGTACTTAAGTTCATATTTTATCTATCAAAACAATATCACTCTCTTCTAAAGCCCTCTCTGTGATAAATTTTAAAATTGCCAGTGTTCCTAGTTTGATCTAAGGGATCCATTATATTGGTTCTGCCATACTATTGATGTTAGAATTCAGACTTCACATCTTGAAGAAGGAAAGTTTCCCAGTTGATATTGGAGATGTGTTTCTGCCACCCTTGGCTACCATTGAAATGTAACAATCTTTGGCAAGGTCTCCATTTTCTCCACAGCCACACCGAAGCTGAAGGACAAAACTGTTGTTTGTCATACCTCAAAAGCTGCCCTTGGGACTGTCACTTCACTGTGTTGTGTCCCCATCACTGTGTCACACTTCTCAGGGAGGCAGGGGTAGAACATGGAAGCCCTGGGTCACCACTGGCTCGGCCTTGACCCCATGAGAAGAGATCACTCCCAGTTTCAGAATGACTCCTGGCTTCTCCATAGCACCTCTGGCTCATTCCTAATTAAACCAAAGACACTCCCTCCTCTAGGCTCCTGCTCCTGCTGTTTACTCTCTGATGATGGCAGGCAGTGCAAATACCCACAATTTTTTGTCATGTGATCAAAATGACAATCCCAAATATAAAATATCCTGCTCTTGATGCTTTCCAATAAGCAATATTGTTCAGTTTTGTCCATGGTCAACTTGTTGCATATTTTGTTTAAAACTATCTCTGAAATGCTGTCCTAAAGCTATATTTTCTTTCCTAAAATATGAAATAATTGTTTTTCACAGAATTACAAAACTGGTGAAGCCAGCTTATTTCTCTTGGAGAAGGCCTCTAGTTGAGACTGAAAAATATAAGGCACTGAGAAAGATTCAGGTAGGTTAAAATTCTTTGGATATTTAAAAAGGATCAAGAGTTTTGAATTTCAACTTTATTTTTATATTAATTTAAAAGTTTTGGAATTTAATTTATTTGGGACTCTACTGTCTGCACTTTCATTTCTCCCTGGGAACTTGATAATAGGAAGGGTTTATAGTTCAATATGGGTTATTATGTTGTTAGCATTTTATTATTGAAATATTTTCAAGATACAGTTTGATTGCATCACAAAATTTCTGTCAGTTTTGTTGAAGAATGGGCTGGACAGAATAAAAAGATAGGAATAAAATTTTAGCTTTGGGTGCCAAGTAGCCTTGGAATTGATTTTATCATTGTACGATTCTGATCTATTTCAAAGCCACCTAAAGTAAATTCTACACTGTATGTCAAAAGGATAAATACAGCCACAGTGGTTGGTACTAGAAAAGCAGGCCCATGGATATGAGAGCAAGAACTCCCTGATGATATTGCTTCTCTCCCACCCTAATGCCCCAAAGCTCCTGCCCTATTGCTCAAATAGAGACTTGGTTAGATTAATGAACACCATCTTATAATCTCTAAATATATGTCAAAGGAGAAAATTCTTGGGCCCTTCGCACTGATTCTACTTACTTTAATTAAATAATTAGATTTACATCCTTCTAATTGATATAAACTAATATGCTGGATCATCAACTTCAAGTATCAAAATAAATACTTTTTTATATAGTAAATGAGCAGCACAATTTTTCCTGGGAATGAGGGGAAGCATCTTCATAATATGTGGTAGGGAAGGTGATCAAAATCAGAAGCAGCCAGCCTTGCATCTTTTCAGTTTCCTAATCAAATCCCCCAAGTCCCTGAAAATTATCTTCTGTGAGAGTTTTCCTACTATTAACACAGGTGGCCAAGAACATAAACTAAAGAAAAAGTAATTGGCAAACTTCTAAACTAGCTGGCAACTAGAGTAAGATGCATTAAGGGCCACTATTTTTAGAATATCAAGTCATTGTTTTCCTCCTGGGCTGATGCACCTTCTCTGGCCAATGATAAGAGTAAAATAAGCAATCCAAGAAACAGGCTACCTAGAAATCTCAGAAAGAGTTCAGGGCATGAAGAAAGCCCATTGGCTAAATCGTAGTCTGGCTGGCACTTTCATCTAAGAACTGCTGATCTACATACCGCTGGTGAAACAATATGAATAGACAAGCACATACTTTTTAATGTATTTAACCAATCAATGGGAGAAGCAACAATTCTGCATTCTCTAGAAACTCTCATGTCATAGATTTAAACAATTTTATGCATTAAGTCCTGTTTGTCTACCCCATATCATCAGTGTTTTCAGCAAGAGCTTTCACAAACTCTTTGGAGAAAGTCACAAGTTTAAATACTTTTGAGCTCATTTACTCTGAATTTTCTACTCACAATGCTATTACCATAGAGTTATAAATTCTATTGATAAACTCCCCCAGAATAGAGCTCTGCACAGCTCTAAACAAGCACTCACGGGAACACAGTCGCATGCCTCTTTATTCTTGGTAAAAAGGATATAACCTGTTCTATACATCTAACAGTTTTCTTGTTTCTTCTCTCTTTCTCCACAAAACTCTCTTTTTCAGGTTTGGCAAATCTGTAGTTACTCCTAAATAACTAACTGAATCTCTTCGTCTTGCCATTTTTTTATATAACACACTTAATTTTTTTTTTTTTTTCCTGCCACCTGTTGGCAGCTCAGCGACTACTCAGTTCAGGCCCAGAATCCAACTGGCAACCATGTTGCTCAGAGCTAGCACTCTTTTTATTTATTTATTTTTTTAGCTGAGCCATCCTGCCACCTGTTGGCAGCTCAGTGGCAGCTCACCTTGGGCTGGGCATCGAACTGTTGTTGCTCAGAGCTCAGCTCACACTCTTGAGTGAGCTCTTAACCAACTGAGCCACTCGGCGGGCCCAAAAAAAATAATCTTTACTAACCATAACTGCCTTTTGGTTTGCTTCTATTTTTATTAAAATGGTTTTACATACTTAGAGGATTTATTATTGAAATAATAGCCAGATATTTCAAGAGAAGCTGTCAGGTCAGATGTCTTTTGTATTAGTTTTCTGTTGCTGCATAACAAATTTAACAATGAATTTATTATCTATAGACAAACAAACTTTCTGTGGGTCAGAGTCTGGCATATTTTAGGTGTCTCCTTTACTGATGATCTCTCAAGGCTTTAATCAAGATGCTGGCCATCTATGTTCTCATTTGGAGAATTAATTAGGGAAAGAACTACTTCCAAGCTCCCTCAGGTTGTTGGTAGAATTTGCTTCTGAGTTATTTTATTTTTAGATGTCTGTTAGGAACCACCTTAAGCAACTAGAAACTGATCTCAGTTTCTTGCCATGTGGCCTCCTCCCTTGGCTGTTCACAATCTGGCTATTTGCTCCCTTAAAACCAGGAGGAAATGGCTTTTTTTTCTATCTGTGACTTATCAGCTCTCTTAAAATTTCACTTGATTAAGTTAGGCTTAACCAGAGTAACCCCTTTTGATGAACTCAAACTCAAACTCAACTTATTAGGGACCTTAATTACATTGGCAACATCTCTTCAAACTTTGCTATATAATTATAACCTAACCATAGAAGTGGTATTTCATTTATACATAAATTATATTTTCACTTATACACCAAAGAGAAGGGAATTCCAGGTATAAACACCAGGAACATAATAAAAACTTAAGGCCCATGTTAGTCTTGCCTACCACATCTATAAACTATCAGGCTGCTACCATTTCAAGACTTTTAAGAAACAATAAAAGTAGCATGCTTACATCTGTTATCTATTAATACAAATATGGCAAGTGATGTGCTGTACAAATATCTATTCTATAAGTTTGGAGGTTTGGGAAATGGTTATCATTTCTTCTCCTGTTGATGGCTTCCTAACGAATGTGAAAAGAAATAGACAAGAACTAAATAGGGATCAAAATATAGTAAAATTGTTAATGGGGAAGCTAGTTGGAAAAAATAGCATGTTTTCCTATCTCCTTTCTTGATTTACACTTTGGTATTTCCATTCTGTCGCAAGACAAAAAGTTGGAAGATGGTCAACCTGCTCAAGCAAGACTCTGTCTTTTCCACAAGGAGGAAACTCGCCTGTTTTATTGATACCTGAAAGAGATAGTAAGACAAGAAAGAGATGGACCTGGCTATGCAGTTTGAACCTCAATGCAGTCGTTCTACTCTCCTGTTAACAAGGCCCATCAGTCAGCATGAGCTAGGTTATGATGCAGTAACAAGCAATCCCCAAATCTCAGTGATTAAAATTCACACACCAGCATGTATTTCTTGTTCATGCTACTGATAAGCAGGGGTTCTTTATTTATCACAGTCACCTGGGGATACAGGCTAATAGAGGTCTCCTCAGAACATGTGCTGCTTTAATCACTACAGCAGCAAGAGGAGAAAATGTGGTGAATCACACACTGGCTTTTAACATTTACAGTGCAAAGGAACATATCACTTCTGCTCAATTTTTATTGATCACAGCAAGTCACATGGCCACAAAAGGAGACAGGAAATCCAATCCTACCATGTACTTTAAAGGAGGGAGAACAAAACTATTTGGTGAACAGCATTAACAACTACCACACGTGACTTAGTGAATGTCACTCCTCTCCCATGGATGATGCAGGAATCCAGGAAGGCCCCAAAGGTATTTACTACTGCACTGTCCCCTCCAAGAGAATAGAGTATGCAATCTCTAATGGAAATGTGAAAAGAGACATGCAACAGTTTCCTCTTAAAAGTAAATATAGGCAATGGGAAACATTTGTGAAACAGCCGTGTGGTGCCAAGCCTCACCTTGATGGAGATTATTTCAATGAGCAGTTAATGCACGCAGCTCTCCCAAGGCTGCTTTGAAGGCAGCTGAGAGAGGCCCTAGTCCCACAAGATGGGCTCCAAACAGGAAGAGAGAGACTGTGCCTGCCACATTTTAGGAGGCCACCTCCAAATTTAGGCTGCGTGTCTGGAGTAGCTGTGCCGAACGGAATCTGTGAGCTGGCTCTGTGCTGGGTGAGAAGTATGAAGCCTGGTGCCAGAACACGAGTGCACATCAAAATCCTGGCACAGGCGTTCTTCAGAAACGGACAGAAGACCAACTGTAACATACTGCTCATTCTTCTCACGTCATAAATGGAAAGGCATTAATCACTGGGAGGCCGCCCAAAAATTAAAGTTCATCTATTGGTTATGGGGTGTCAAAAGGCAAATGTGGAGTGTTTTAAATTTGTTTAGTTTTCCTGCAATGTAAAATATAGGTTTCAAATGCTGGCTTTATCATCAAAACAGGCTCCTGGCCCTGCCAAAGCTAACATAAAGAGAGAACCCAGAACTCCACACAGGTTTCTCATTTGTAGCATAATTTCCTTCAAAGACAACTGTTTTAAAATGTAAATTAACCCTTCATGTCTGAATTTTTCAAACAATGAGGTCCCATCTGCCAGCACTGAAAAACCACATGGCACAGAAGTCGCCTGCAGTATTCTGCAGTCAGGGCCAGAGCATGATGCCCGGCCTGCTGCGGACACCATGCTTTACTCTTGGGCAGTCCTCTGATTTTGAAGTAACCACTGTGCTCTCAAGCTATGAATTATAATCATTTGATAAAACAAAAAAGGAATTTACAATCTATTTTTCTTCTTTGAGAAAGTACTAAAGCTTGGATGTATCATTACTGCTTAAGTGAAACAATTCAACCAAAGCATTAACTCCTTAAAAATGATCATCATGCATTCATCAGACTAGTCTTGAGTGTGTAAATACATGCAAACTAATTATTTCATATTCATTCTAAAATGGAATTATATATTTGTTGAACTCTTTATTATATCTAATAACTTTGCTGAAGAAACAAAGGAGAAGTGATGGCTTAAAGGGCTGCACACTGGTGACCTCTGTATGTGGGTGTTTGCATGCATGCAAATGCACACCCTCACCTGCACAATGTCATTACAAATTAAATCTGAATGACTTCACATAGGACATAAACTCTCCATTTTCTGCAAGCATCATGAGTCCTTATCAGTTTATTTATTTATGTTACCTACTCTACTAATGTAGACATTTGAGTTTGTGCGTTCTGCTTGAAATGAACTTAAAAAGGAAGACACATAAACATAAGCATGCCCCAGAACTGTCTCCCTTTGAGATCTTATTGAACTAAAGTCAGGGTAAAGATGATACCCCATATACAAAAATGCAAATAATGAGTCTCTATGTTCTTCTTTGGGCCATTCCCACAGCATGAAATTTCATCTGTGAAATAGAATAACATTATTTTGAAGCTTAGCAGATATAAAGGATCTTTATCCAGTGGCTGGCATATAGTAGGCACTCAATAAATATCAGCAATAATTATGAGGATGCTTAAGCTGCAAAGTTAGTTTAGAACAAGTAAAGTGATTAAGAGCTT
This sequence comes from Aselliscus stoliczkanus, assembly GCA_033961575.1. NCBI lineage: Eukaryota > Metazoa > Chordata > Mammalia > Chiroptera > Hipposideridae > Aselliscus > Aselliscus stoliczkanus. Next base: position 53,290,803 of record CM066728.1, on the reverse strand, counting down.
AGGTTTCAGTGGAAATAACAAGTTCCACCATTTACCAGTTGTGTGGCTTCTTAGGAAAGGAATCAAAGGAAAGGCAGACCTTGAGGAATCATGAGAGTGTGTGAGATTTCCCAAAAGACATGGGTAAGATATAAGAGATTCCATGGGTGTAAGAAGAAACAAGAGAACTGAGTAGGAGCTATCTCTAAGGAAGAAGATCTAGAGAAATGGAATTATCAGAAATCCAGGGTAGATAAAACTTTTTAAAAGAAGGAGGATTATTAAAACTGGCAAATTCTATTACATAATAAATAAGATTTTCGTCAACAGATTCATAGAAGCTGGAATGGAAGAACTTTAAACCTAGACTACTTGTTGGCATCTCTCCCTGGCTCTGAACACTGATGGTGTTGAAGTAACAATGGAGCAGCTCAGGTTCTTAAGAATTCTAAATGAGGCTCAGGCCTCATAGATTTTGGTGTTAGGGTACAGTTATAACTAAATGGCCAATCAAGGAACCCCAAAATCTTCACTTTCCTCAACTGTGTTTGCAGAATCAGACCTCTGGAGAAAAATCATTTTCACCAGGCACAGAATATAAAAAAGATTCAAATTGATTGATAACTAAGTAAGCAATTGCTAGAAAATACCTTCTTTCCCTCAGCACTGAGTACTTGTGGGATAAAAAAAATACATATTTTTAAAAAACAGAACATTTAAATACAATCACAAATGAAATGTAAATATTAAATAAGATAAACACCTGTCCTAATCATCATTATTTATTTTCTATGCTTGAGAATTTATTCCCACTCTTTACTTCTCTTCCAAATACACTGCCTATCATTGGATTAAATTTGTCTTTAGAGACTAAATGCAGCTGTCACGTACTTTTCTTTATACACGACCTCTAGTGAATTCATTTTTTTTTACCCTATTTGGCTTTCCAATCCAGTTAGAAGTAACTTACTTTAAATAAAAGGAGGAATTAAACTCAACTTACCCTTAAACCTAGAGGTCAATCTCCATGTAAACCATCTTTAGCATACTGAATTGGTGGTGTGGGATATTTTGCTAGGATAATTTTTGCAGGGGCTCCATAGAATGCTCTTCAGAAAGCCCTCTTGGATTTCATGAAATCATGCTCCAAATAACATCTCTATGCAAAGGGCTATGTTCATGTGTTGTGAGTATGGGGCTTTCAGAGGTTAATATAGAAATATTGTACACATTTTAGAGAAAGATTTTAGTTCTTAGAATAGGTCCATTTTTTGCACCAAATTAAATAGGTTCCAAATAATTAGTTCATCAAACTAATAGAAGGAAATTAACATTATTGAAGGTTAACTATATGCTCTATACTTGGCCTAAGTAAACCAACACAAATGTACACAATCCAAGGCTGCATTGACATTTCACATAGACCCAATAGCTGATACATGGTATGAGTTTAAAGGACTGGCATTCATGAAGAAGACTTCATGGAGCAGGTCCTATTTCCACTTGGAAAAATCTAAGATTTTAATTGATGTAATTAGAAGTTCATCAAGGAGTTGGAGATGGTATAAGTAGTCACTAAAATATGAAAATCTAAATAAATTTAGGGAAGGAGTTTAGACTAAGTTCCCCAGTGGGAGGAGGGGAAGATCTTCTAGAAGATTCTTAGAGAGGCAAGAATGGGAGCATATGGTGAGATCTTTAAGGCCAGGGTGAGGAGCTTTATTAATTGGTAAAGGTGGATTCTATAAAATTTGATACATACACATACATGTTTTAGGAAGATCAATCCATTAAATGCATATGAGAGACTAAATAAAATTGGGGGATAGTGTGTCCTATTGGAAGACTATTAACTGTAAATAATCTAAGCACAGAAGGTTAAGGGTTTCAGTAAGATACTAGTTTCAAGTTTCAGTATCTATTATAGGAGTATAGACACCAAATTAAAAGGGCAAGTTGAGTTCAGTTTTAGGTAAGTTGAGGTGGAGGGGATCTTAGTATGCATAGACAGAAGTGGTGCTTTACAAGGGCATGTACTGAACACATGGGAAATGAGAGGCAAGCTCCATCCAATCATCTGCCACAACGAGCAGTACTGTATATTTCCACAACTGCCACACATAGCAACACTGTTTAGTGTCCTAGGGCATATTCCTTCTTCAAACTCAAATGTAAAATTGAAGGCAAGTCAAATTTGACTAACATTTTTGATAAACGCATGAATATTTGCTGCCACCAGAGGAAAGACGCAATTGGTTTCATACTTTTCAGCAATGTAAAAAAGAAATAAATAGAAAAATACAAGTCTTCCAGGTCTACTTGATTTGTTATTGTTAAAGCGGAAAAAAAGCTATAATTATTTCATCTAGTTAAACAAAGGGAAATAGTCTAGGGCTATACTGAATAAACCAAATTTAGACAAACTGTCCAAATAAAAGGAAACACAATGTTGTAAGTTAAAATTTTGCACCTCTCAGCCAAATATTTTTTTTTCAAAGCTCACTATCCTTGCAGTTTGCAAAATACCCAGATGCCGGATGGATGCAGAAGTGCCTTTCGCTCCCTGGATCCTCACCCTTCCCACCCCTGACATCACCTTCACTCTGCCTCCCACTTCCTCCTGTGCGGGAAACAAGATATGAATAGTATTACTCTTGAAGAGTCCAGAGTTATTCTGATTATTTTTAGTAGACCTTTTTTTTTTCTTCTTTTCCTCCTATAAACTATATATTTTTATTTTTTCCTCTGTCCCCACAGTTATGAAATGTTATGATAGTGTGCTTTGGTAGGAAGCTGTTTTCCATCTTTACACAGAAACTCAAAGTACCACTACAATCTGATAAAAATTTTTCTTGGTTAATTCCAAGAAAATAATCGAGGTTTTACTTTCTTGTGTTTTTTTTTTTCTGTTTTTTATGGAATTCCTATTTTTCAGATATTGGACCTACTAAACTTGTCCTCTCAACTTTTTATCTTTTCTATTTTTAATGTTGTTGACATTTTCTTCTGCTTTCTGGGAGATTTCCTCAATTTCATATTCCAACCCGTTATTAATAATTTTTTCTCCTGAAATTTTTAATTTTCAACTGCTCTTTTTTTCTCTCTGTATGTCCATTTTTGTAGTACCTTGTTCTTGTTTCATCATTAAAATATTTCTTCCTTTCCCAAGCCAGCTCCTAACCACTACCCCACTCGGCCGGCCAAAAGTAATTCTTTTTTACTGAGGGCAGTGCCACAGGCCCTCGTATGTGAAATCTGAACCAGGGCCGCTGGCGTCCCAAGCCAGCGATTGATTAACCACTGCGCCACTTGGCGGGCCCTCTTCCTTTCCCTTTTTAAGTTTCTTCTTCCTCATCTGTTTCTTCTCATTCTTTTTCTAATTCTTTTCTTATAGTTACTGTACTTCATGTCAGAGGCTAACACGCTAATCCTTGGTTATCTGCCAATATTTTTTAGCTAATTATACCATTTTTGTTGCTCATTTCCTAATTCCACTTCAAGATGGGAAGTATAATGCTTCTGATATTTGAACTCCATTGTAAATTTGAAAAGGAAAAGAAAAAGATAATAAGTATATATAACTTAACACTGATAAATTTCAAAGTCAGCTGAAAAAATTAAAAAGCCAATAAGTATAAGGCCTTTTAATAATTAAAAAAATTGCTATTTTCTGCAATATTTGAGAATATTTTCTACTCTAAAGGAGAAAGAACTTAAATAAAAGTTAGTTTTCTAGTTTGTCAGGTAAAGAAAGTGGAAAAATTTGGTCTATTTGGTGTTTGTTTTCAGACCAAATGAGATTTGTTCTTTTCTCCAAATGTTTTGTAGGAAGTTAGATTAAAGTTTAAAAGATGAAAACCCCATTCATAATTGACTAATTTTTAGACAGTCTATTAACAGCTAACATTTGTAGATTCTTAGAAGATGGATAGATAGATAGATCCACAATTTTATTCCTAGAGATAATTCATTATAGATATGTAGCATAATAGCCAATGAAAAAAGAAAAATAAATAGAACTAAGGATTAATCATATGAGCGCTATCAATAATTATTTTCAAATGACCTATTGAGAATAATTTCTCAAATATATACAAAGCTTAAACTGCTTAAAATAATTATTATTTTAATAAAATTGTTTAAGTAAAATTTATGCAATAAAAATACTAGATCTATCTATAAGAAAATTTGGGAACAACTCTATTAAAAAAAAAATTTTATTTGAAGGTTAGAGTTAAAATTCATTCTCAACCGTATGAGGAACCATAACAACACAATTCAAAACTGAACTGAGTTATCACAAATCAAGAAAATCACAAAACAATACCAACCCCCCCAAAAAAACAGTAAATCATTCAGAAGAAACAAAGTTAGAATGATATGTCTTATTCACTAACACAAAGTTATTCTTAGAGCTTGTTCCTTATTTGATTTTGCTTTGAGTCACAAACACAGTAGATATGAAAAAACTGACAAATACACTTTTTAGTAAATCTCTGAGAGTTTACAGGTAGTAATAACTGGAGAATTTTTAAGCTTTGAAGTAATGTTTATAACAGGAATTAGATAATATATCCTGGTTTCATTCAGTTAAACTTGGATTTATTTCCAAAATGTTCAATAAAATTGATGAAAATATTCTAAAGCCATTTAATACCTCCAATTTCTATAAATACAAAAATTTTACTAAATGCACTCACAGTAAATGCTATAACAAACAATAATAATATACGTGGTTCTGAGATATGCAATTCTTAATCTGTATATGTATATATCAGAAACATAAGTATTATGTTTTAAAGTATAACCTGCCAATTCTTTCCTCTTTAAATTTCTCAACCAACTTGAATTCAGAACTTGGTGACACAGAAGAAAGTCATTGCTAAAGGACCAAAGGATCCCAGTAAAGTCCAGGCCTGTGGCAAGGATGTTTTCTTAGGCCTGGAAGGAGCAGCCTCAAATTCAGAGTCAACATTCAGGTTGTATCTTCAATGTCACAATCAATGCTATTTTGCCTCAAAGAGAACTGTGAATGTCATGAAAATTGTGGCCATGTTGAACAGCGGGTAGAGCCGAATCTATGGCCCTCCCATGAAAATAACTATGTTTGCAACAAAATATATTTATGTCATTTGATTAAAGGCTTGGCAGCACCATGGGAAGAGAGCCATGTTAGAAAGTGAGAGAACTGAATTCTGGTCATATCTTGGTCACTAATTCAGGGACTAAAACATTGAATCTGTTTTCTGATTATAATGGGGTATGTTATATAGTGAAATCACATTGAAAAGTTGAATGCATTATAGAATATATCCCTATTAAACAAGAATAAATTTTAATAGCACACTTCATTGTCCAAAATATCATTACTAGAGGTAGTAATACTAAAACAAACATGGCAATGAAAAAAATTAGATGAGGGACTAGGAATAAAGAGGAGGGGCAAAAGACACACTTCATAGCCAATTGTCTTCATTTATACAATGTGGAAAGGATGAAGACTATTTCTCAGTATAACAATTTCTACCACAAGCTATCTGACACTACTGAGCAGAATGGTGTGGTTTTGTTTCCCAAGACAATTATGGTGAAGTTATCAATTAATCAACCATCTTTAATTTATATATCTACATAGATATAATTTATTATTGCAAAGTTTCTTTCTCAAACTACCTGAAATAATGATCCTTAAGGAGAAACATTTAGTTGGAGCATTTCAAACTAAATTATAAAAGAAAAAAAAATATTTTTACTCTGATTCTTCAACTCTTTTTGCAAACACTGTTAATCTTCAACTTTGCAGAAAATTAAGAGTCATAAATTTTTATCATTTAAATTGAGGGTGCTCAATTTTAATTGATCAGGAAGAAGACTACAAGCTATTAAAATGTAACTTTGAAAGAGTCAAAAATAGATTCACCAAAGGATATAAACTTCTGCACAGATTACCCATAATACCATGTTAAACAAGAAGGTATTTTCATTTTGATATCTGCATAAGACTGCAAAGAATAATTCCACCAGTTTTTACACCAGAATTCTTATAATTCTGGTCATGAGAGGTATTTCAAGACGTGGTATGTAGATGGTACAATTTTTTGTTGTTGTTGCCTATTTGTTTTGCAATGGTATTGGCTATGTGCCTAGTGTCTTTTATAAGAATACATTTCTAAGTAATATTTAAATAATTTAATTTTATTATATGGTTTTTACAGGAACAACAGTAATATTCACTTAAAACAGCATTTAATATTATATGCCGGCCCTACTTCCTTTCCCTTGACCATCAAATGAAAACATCACTATAAAATTTGAGGCATTAATAAACTTACGAGATGCTCCTTTTATCTTTCTCTAAGGTTAGCTAACATTTTTCGATTCAGCATTTGTTAGGTTTTTAGATTCCAAGACTAATTTTTTTGTTGCTCCAATGTAATATTGCATATTCATTTGCAAAACAAAGACACATGGGCAAAAACTTTTGCAATATTGTCTGTCTAGGGACAGCTCTGAGGATTACAATATGCTCAGCTCTCAATTTTTTTGAAACAACTTAAGGATGCAATCTTTAGTTGAATTTCAAGATGGATTCTAATTTTTACATAGATCCTTCTGGCAAGGAAATTCTGGGTACCTTAAGGAACTGAAATAAAAAGTATAAGGCATGGGTTCTTGAAATCCTCCCTCCATCTAGATGAAAATGAGCATAGGAAAACATACTGTGATAATCCAAAACATTCATTATGAAAATCATGTAAGATTTGAAACTCACTCTGCAAGCTGCATTTGATTACAAACTTCTCTTGGGGCTATGCCTAGGTATTCTTGGGCTTGTGACCAGACTACATTGCTTTGCCTACCAACCATCACTGAGTGAGCATGCTTTAATATCACTCCTCTCCATAGGACCTACACTGTGGAAAAGTCCACATTTGACATACCTTCTGTACAGCCCTGATTAAACTTATTTGAAATGTTAAAAATGTCCATTGCCCATGTTTCTTGTAACATTGCTGCTCTTTTTAGTTTTCTGAAAGCAATGCTCTTTCTTCCATTACACTCTAACGACATTAGATATCTCCTTGCTCTACATATGGACACAGGTCTCTAATGGCAATGCTAGCACAATGCAAAAGGAAATATCTTCACTCTGATCCAGTAAAGACAGTAAAGGAGTAGTGTGGAGTATAGAAGGGGCTACAGAAGGAAAGATATAGTCAAAGGGGAGAAGCAGGGTCATAAAAAATATTGTTATTTGAAGTCGGATATATTGAATTCTATGCCCATGTATATCAATCATCAATACTGCATATTCAGAAAATATCTAGGTCAAAAGAGTTTTCTCAGTCATAATATGGTTGGGGGCATGAATTAGAAGGACACCTGTTCAAAAAGTAAAGTTGTAAAGAGGTCCTACTTATCACCTGGGACTCCACCCCACCTAACTTGCACAATACTTCAAATAATTTCTCAGTGGAGTCATCTGTTCCCACATTGCGCCCTTTGTTGGACAACTCTCTGGGGTCCATAGGACCCAGGAGGGCAGTGGTTGGCCTCAGTATGCTCTGAGGCTTTTGCTGAATAGCTCCAGGACCAGCACTGGCACCAAGGCAGAATCTAACCTAGCCAACAACACTCATCCCACCCTGGTGACTTTCTGAGACCCTGTCTCACCCAATTCACATACAGCATCAGGCTTTATCAGCAACTTAGCCTTACAGGAGCCAGCAGGTGGCACCAAGCCTCATAACTTTTGGCAGAGCAACTCCAGGCCAGATGCTGGAGGCAGCCATCCTCAGTTCACAATGTGGCCTCTCTCATGTGACTCCTGATCTAGCACAGGCAGTGACCAACTGTGAATTGCTTTGTAGCTCCTATGAGGAAATCCCAAGCTGGTCACAGGCAGTGGCTGACCTGGGAGTGTACTAGAGCCTCTTTGAGAGGTCCCAGAACCAACATACCTGGAGGTTGGATTCAGACCACACCAGACCACCACCCAATTAGCTCCACTAATGGCACATCCAAAAAGAGGTATAAACAGGCACAAGAGCCTACTGGAGCAAATCCCACTCCATGAGGTAAACCCCACACACAGTAGTTTATAAGCTGTGAACATGGCCAAACCGAAAATCCAAACAGCCAGAGGGTAAATCCCACCCAGTAATATGCCAATAGCAATTGAAGCTGAACTATAACAGGAGGGTATACACAACCCATACAAGAGACACAAGGGATCAGTGATACTATGCCACTGGGCTCCACAGGACACCTACTACATAAGGCCCCCCAGTCAAGACTATGAAACATAGCAAATCTACTGAATACATAGAAACAAACACAGAGAGGCAGCCAAAATGAGCGCGGGGGTGGGGGGGGAGGAAGAAGTGGGGATATGTCCCAACTGAAAGAACAGGAGAAAACTAGAAAACTCAGGAAAAGCACTAAAAGAAATGGAAGCAAGTAATCTATCAGACACAGAGTTCAAAACAGTGATTATAAGGATGCTCAATGAACTTAGGGGAAAAATAGATAAACTCAGTGAGAACTTCAGCAAAGAGATAGTAAGCATAAAAAAAAGGATATAGAAACAATAAAAAAGAACCAGTCAGAAATGAAGTATACAATAATTGAAGTGAAGAATAAACTAGAAGGAATAACCAGCAGACTAGATGAAGCAGAGGATCGAATCATTAATTTGGAAGACAAGGTAGCAAAACACACAATCAGAACAGCACAACGAATTTTAAAAAATGAGAATATTTTAAGAGATCTCTGGGACAACATCAAGTATAACAACATTCACAACATAGGGGTACCAGCTGGAGAAGATAGAAAGCAATGCACTGAGAACCTATTTGAAGAAATAACGACTGAAAATTTTCCTAACCTGGAGAACAAAATACACATACAAGCCCAGGAAGCAGAGAGTCCCAAACAAGATGACCCCAAACAAGCCCACACAAGACACATTATAATTAAAATAACAATGGTTAAAGACAAAGACAAAATGCTGAAAGCAGTAAAAGAAAGGCAACTAGTTGCCTACAAGGGAGCTCCCACAAGATTGTCAGCTGATTTCTTCTCAACAGAAACTTTGCAGGCCAGAAGGGATTGACAGGGAATATTCAAAGAGATGAAATGTAAGGACCTACAACAAGATTATTGTATCCAATAAGGCTATCATTTAAAATCAAAGAAGAGATAAAGAGCTTCCGAGACAAGGAAAAGCTAAAGGAATTCATTACCACCAAGCCAGTATTACAAGAAATGTTAAAAGGACTTCTTTAAGAAGAGGAAAGAAGGAAACAAACAAACAAACAAACAAAGATCAAAAATGTGAATAATAAAATGGCAGTAATTATATGCCTATCAATAATCACTTTAAATGTAAATGGATTAAATGTTCCAACCAAAAGACCTATGGTAGCTGGGTAAGAAAACAAGTTCCATTAATATATTGTCTACAAGGGTCCCACCTCAGCTTTACACACATAGACTGAAAGTAAAGGGATGTTAAAAGGTATTTCATGAAAATGAAAATGAGAAAAAGGTTGGAGTAGCAATACTTATATCAGTCAAAGTAGACTTTAAAACAAAGACTATAATAAAAGACAAAGAAGAGCATTATATAATGATAAAAGAATCAATAAAACAAGAGGACATAGTCCTTATAAACATTTATGCACCCAACATAGGAGCTCTTAGATATATAAAGCAAACACTGACCAACATAAAGGGAGGGGTAGACAGTAATACAATCATATTAGGGGCCTTTAATACCCCATTGGCTCCAATGGACAGATTTACCAAACAGAAAACCAATAAGAAAACAGTGGCCTTAAATGACACACTACACCAGAAGGGTTTAATTGATATTTTTAGAGTATTTCACCCCAAAGCAACAGATTATACATTCAAGTGTACATAGAATGTTTCCCAAGATAGGCTATATGTTAGGCCACAAAACAAGCCTCAATAAATTAAAATCAGAACACGTATCTTCTCCGACCACAATGGTATGACACTAGAAATCACTTACAAGAAAAAAATACTTAAAAACAGGCATACACATGGAGGCTAAATAACATGCTACTAAATAATGAATGGGGCAAACAATAAGATCAAATTGGAAATCAAATGATACCTTGAGATAAAATGAAAATGAAAACACAATGACCCAAAATTTATGGGACAGAGTGAAAGCAGTCCTCAGAGGGAAATTCACAGCAATACAGACCTACCTCAAGAAACAAGAAAAATCTCAAATAAACACTGTAACCTTATACTTAAAGGAACTAGAAAAAGAACAGCAAACAAAGCCCAAATTGAGTAGAAGGAAGGAAATAACAAAGATCAGAGCAGAAATAAACAAAACAAAGTCTAAAGAAACAATACAAAAGTCAATGAAACCAAGAGCTGGTTCTGTGAAAAGATAAACAAAATCGATGAACCTTAATCAGGTTTATCAAGAAAATAAGAGAAAGTACCCAAATAAATGAAATAAGAAATGAAAGAGAAGTGACAATTGATACCACAGAAATACAAAAGATTATGAGAAAATATTATGAACAATTATATGTCAACAAATTGGACAATCTGGAAGAAATGGATAAATTTCTAGAAACATACACTCTTTGAAGACTAAATAAGAAGAAGAAACAGGAAATCTTAACTGATCAATTACTACTAACAAAATTGAATCAGTAATTAAAAAAATCCCCAATAAACAAAGGTTCTGGACCAGATGGCTTCACAGGCGAATTTTACCAAACATTCAAAGAATTAGTATTTATCCTTCTCAAACTATTCAAAAAAAATTCAAAAAGAGGGAAAGCCCCTAAGTTCATTTTATGAGGCTACCATTACCCTGATTCCAAAATCAGACAAAGACATTACAAAAAAAGAGAAAATTGGAGTCCAATATCCCTGATGAAGATACATACAAAAATCCTCAACAAAATATTAGCAAACTGAATTCAGTAATAAATTAAAAAGATCATATACCATGATTTGATCAAGTAGAATTTATTCCTGAGATGCAAGGTTGGTTCAATAACCACAAGTACATTAATGTGATACACCACATAAACAAAATGAAAGACAAAAATCATATGATCATATCAATAGATGCAGAAAAGGTGTTTGAGGAAATCCAGCACCCATTTATGATAAAAACTCTCAGCAAAGTAGGGATGGAAGGAACATATACAACAAACTTGCAGCCAACATCATACTCAACAGGGAAAAGCTAAATGCATTCTTAAGGTCAGGAACAAGACAAAGATGCCCACTTTCACCACTTTTATTCAATATAGTATTGGAAGACTTAGCTATAGCTATCAGACAAGAAAAAAAAAAAAGGCATCCAAATTAGAAAGAAAGAAGTAAAACTGTGGTTATTTGCAGATGCCATGATACTACATATACAAAATACAAAAGGCTCCACCAAAAAACTATTAGAACTGATAAATGAATTAAGTATTGTAGCAGGATACAAATTAATGCTCAGAAGTAGGTTACATTTTTATACACCAATAATAAACTGTCAGAAAAAGAAATAAGAAAACAATCCCGTTTATAATTGCATCAAAAGCAATAAAATACCTAGGAATAAATTTAGCCAAGGAGATAACAGACCCGTACTGAGAAAACTATAAGACACTGTAGAAAGAAATGTAAAATGCTACAAATAAATAGAAGTACATACTGTGTTAATGAATAAGAAGAATTGATATCATTAAAATGTGCACACTACACAAAGCAATCTATAGATTCAATGCAATCCCTAGCAAAATGCCAATGGTATTTTTGACAGAACCAGAACAAATAATCTTAAAATTTATATGGAACCATAACACTCACAATAGCCACAGCAATCTTAAAAATAACAAAATTGGAGGTATCACCTGCCTGATATTAAACTATACTACAAGGCCATAGTAATCAAAAGAGAATGGCACTGGCATAAAAACAGACACATAGAACAAGGGAACGAAATAGAGAGTCCAGAAATAAACCCACACCTATATGGTCATTTAATCTATGACAAATGAGGCAAGAATATACACTGGGGTAAAGATAGTCTATTCAATAAATGGTGTTGGGAAAACTGGACAGACACATGAAAAAGAACAAACACAAAATGAATTAAAGACTTAAATGTAAGACCTGAAACCATAAAATTCCTAGAGAAAATATAGGTAGTAAACTCTCTGACATTGCCCTTATTGATATTTTTTTGTACTCTATCCCCTTGTACAAGTAAAACAAAAGAAAAAAACAAACAAATGAAACTATATCAAACTCAAAAGGAAGCTGCACAGCAAAGGAAACCATCAACAAAATTAAAAGACAGCCTACTAAATGGGAGAAGATATTCACCAATGATATATCTGATAAGGGGCTAATATCCAAAATTTATAAAGAACTCATACAATTCAATACCAAAAAAATAAATAATCCAATTATAAAATGGGCAGAGGCCCTGAATAGACATTTCTCCAAAGAGGACATACAAATGGCCAATAAACATATGAAATGGTGCTCAACATCACTAATCATCAGAGAAATACAATTTAAAACCACAATGAGATATTACCTCACACCTGGCAGAATGGTGATTATCAATAAGTCAACAAACAACAAGTGTTGGTGAAGATGTGGACAAAAAGGAACCCTTGTACACTGTTGTGGGATTGCAAATTGGCACAGCCACTATAGAAAATGACTTGGAAGAGTCTCAAAAAATTAAAAATAACACTACCTTGTGACCCAGCAATTCCACTTCTTGGTATTTATCTGAAGAAATCAAAAACACTAGTTAGAAAAGATATACAATGCACCCCTATGTTCATTGCAGCACTATTTACAATAGCCAAGATATGGAAGTAACCCAAATGCCCATCGATAGATGATTAGATAAAAATGTAGTACATATATACAGTGGAATATTACTTCACCATAAAAAAAATTCTTACCATTTGCAATAACCTGGAAGAACTTAGAGGGTATTGTGCTAAGTGTAATATGTCAGAGTAAGAAAGACAAATACCATATGATATCACTTATATGTGGAATCTAAAGAACATCAACAAAAAAAAACTGAACAAACAAAATGTAAACACTCATAGATACAGAGAACAAACTAATGGTTGCCAGAGAAGAGTGGGGTTGGGGAGCTGGGTGAAAAATGAAAATTGATTAAAAAATACAAATTGGTAGTTTCAAAATAGTCACAGCAATATAAAGTACAGCATAGAGAATATGGTCAATAATGTTGCAACAACTATTTATCGTGCCAGGTGGTTACCAGACTTATGAGGGTGATCACTGCATAAATTATATAAATGTCTAACGACTATGCTATACACCTAAAAGTAATATAAAATAATATTGAACATCAACTGCAACTTTAAAAAAGAAAATTTAAAAAAATTCATTAAAAACGTCTCAGAAAAATAAACTGATTTTATAAACACCAAACCAAAAATAGTGCAATATTGATGAAAGAATGGACAAATAGATCAATGGAACAGAATGAAAGCTCAGAAGTAGACCCATATAGATATAGTCAGCTGATCTTTGACAAGCAAGCAAAGATAACACAATGGAGAAACAAATAGTGTTTTCAACAAATGATGATGAAACAACTTGAACATCCACATGCAAAAAAATGAATACAGACACAGATATTACAGTCTTCACTAACATTAAGTCAAAATTGATCACAGACCTAAGTGCAAATCACAAAACGATTAAACTCAGTGACAAAATAGGAGAAAATCCAGATGATCTTAAGTTCGGTAATGATTTTTTAGATGCAACATCAAGGCACCATCTATGAAAGAAAGAATTGATAATCTGCACTTCATTATATTGTAAAACTACTGCTCTGAGAAAGACAGTGTCAAGAGAATGATAAGAGAAGCCACAGAGTAAAAGAAAATATCTGCAAAAGACACATCTGATAAAGAACTGTTATTCAAAATATGCACAGAACTTTTAAAAGTAAACAATAAGAAAACAAGCAGTCTGATTTAAAAAATGAACCAAAGACTTTAATAGTCACTTCACCAAAGAAGATACACAAATGGCAAATAATGAAAGCATACTCTACATTATAAGTCATCAGGGAAATGGAAATTAAAACAATAACAAAATACTACTACACACCTATTAAAATGGCCAAAATCCAAAGCATTGATAACACCAAATGCTGATGAGGATATGGAGTAACAGGAACTTTCATTCACTGTTGGTGGGTATTCTAAATGGTACAGTCACTTTGAAAGAAAGCTTGGTGGTTTCTTACAAAACTAAACATACTCTTAACATATGATCCAGCAATCAGATTCCTTGGTGTTTACCCAAAGGAGTTGAAAACTTATTTCTACACAGAAACCTGCACATGGATGTTATTCATAATTATCAAAACTTGGAAGTAATGAAGGTGTCCTTCATTTGGTGAATGGGTAAACTGTGGCACATCCAGACAATGGAATATCATTCAGTGCTAAAAAGACATGAGCTATGATGCCATGGAAAGACATGGAGGAACCTTCAATGCATAGTACTAAGTGAAAGAAGCCATCCTGAAATGCTGCATCCTATGAGATTCCAACAATATGACCTCTGGAAAAGTAAAACTATGGAGACAGTAAAAAGACCAGCGTTTACTATAGGTTAAGGGAGTGGGAGGGATAAAGAGGCAGTGCACAGAGTATTCTTAGGAGCATGAAAGTACTCTTAATGATACCATAAAAGATGGATACATGTCATTATAAATTTATCCAAAGCCATACAATCTACAACACCCATCTCATGTAAACTATGGACATTAGGTGATTATGATGTGTCAATGTACCAAATATACCACTCTGGTGGGAGATGTTGATAATGGAGGAGGCTAAGCATGTGCAGGGCCAGGGGTATATGGGCAATTTCTGTATCTTCAGCTCAAATTCACTGTGATCTAAAACTGGTCAAAAAAAAATAGCCCTACTTTTAAAAATGTCATTCAGAGATTTTTTGTATCAGTGTCCAACTTTTGCTAGAGTGCTATAAAGTGAATTATTTTATATATTCTTTTATATTATTAAAACATTTCAATGGATTTCCACTGGAATTAGAATAAACTCAAACTCATTAATGTGACCTAAAATGAAATGTTAGTCATTTCTAACCTCTTCTATCTCATTGCACACCATTATAGCTTTTGGCACTACCCTGCAGCCATACTTGCTTCTTTTTTGCTTTCCTGATCTGTACTAACTCATACTCTGTATGGATTCTTTGCACTTGATCTTCTCTTGGTTTGGAAATTTCTAGCCTAGACTTCCCATAGCCAGCTTCTAGAAAAAATTCAGTTCTCATATCACCTTAATCTTTACATACAACATCAAAAATTTTCTTGCCAATTTTTCTGTGTACTTTTTTACCTTTGCCTATTCCATTCCTCTATAACATAAATTCCATGAAAGTGGGGATCTGGCTTATCTTATTTACTGCTATGTAAATAAGTAACTAAAGCTGTACTTAGAACAGAATAGACACTCAACAAGTATAATATCTACTTTGTTTTCTCTAAAATCTGTTTAGATGAAGATGGAAAATGTGAAATTGCAACTACTGTGTAGGGAGACAGAAGATATGATAGTTCTTCTAACATTAATTTATAATCAATATTGCATTTCCAAAATATTTTCCTACTACCTATCTCTGTGGTAAGAAAAAGAAGCATTTTATAGTAAGCATATCTTTAAAAATAAGTCTGGAAAACAGATTTGGTTCCAACAGTATTTTTTACCTTTCATATTTGGGGAAGATCTCATCTACAAAATAGAAAAGAAAGAATCCTTATGAACTTACATGTGCTGCTTTTTACAACTCCATGCATTTCTACCCTTCCATAGAGCATTAAATTTAAGAAAGTTATGGAGAAACTACAGGAGATATAGAGAACTAGTTAATGCATATGACCTTCATAAACTTCCACTTTCCTATATTCCACTCTGTCACAATTTATCAGGCCATGAATAATTCTATGTGTTTTTAAATATTGTCTAAAGTGGCCAATGTCTTAGTGTGAGTTCCCCGGAAAGCAGAGGCTGAAACAGAAGCTTATATACTGCTATTTTCACTAGTGAATCCAAATCCAGGGAAGCATGAGTGAAAGAAAAGAGACAGAAACAAGGAAGAACAGATGAGCTAATAATTGGGTGTTTTATCAAGGTGATATCAAGTATAATTGGTAGTTGAATCTCGGAAGATCCCACATGTTCACTATTGAAATGAAACATCTGTCTAGGTCAGGGAAAAGTGAAGAATTCACATAATAGTTCCATTCTCCATTGGTCAAAGGTTTGTTCTACGGAGTGGAAATTTCTGGCCCCTAGTCCTCTCACCCTCCCTCCTTCCAACTGTACTTCTGGATTGTACTTATGTAAATGCCAAGCAGGTACATTGAAGTCATATGCCTCGTTATCAACATGGAAGCCTCAGAGCCAGAGGAGGAGTTCTCAATGTGATCCCAAAAGAGCAGATGGTTAAGTGATGACTGCTTGCAATCTATCAGAGCCCAAGCACAACTGGTCCCTTCAGCGGTGACTGAGACAGGACTAGTGGCCAAAACAATGGAAGCAAATGAGGATTACAGATCTCTATGTGTCTGGTACAATGACCTTTCCAGTTTTCAATCCCACCTAGACACTCTTATTGAAAATCTAGAAAAAGTCATATCATTGAAATTGAGATTTAAAGCAATGTAATAGGTACTATCTACATTTAGGGGAAAAGGATCTCTATTTATTGACTGCCAGCTCTATGACAAGCATTGGGCTGAGTGGTCCAACACTTTTCATGTTAACTTCAGGGCAAGTGATAGCACACTCCATCTCCAGAGTGCTGGTTCTGCTGCTGTATGCTGAGCAGAGTGTTCAAAGGTGCTAGTAAGCAGAAAAGATTTAGACTTTGGGGTGCAGAGATGAGAATAAAAAAGTAAAATAAAATAAATGAGAAAAACAGTAAAGCAGAAAGAAAGTAGGTGGAAAGAACAAGTAAGTAATTCAAGTAACTATAGAGATTGACTCTAATTACTGTAGGAGTTGTTCAGAGACATTTGTGAAGCTAACATTCAAGCTTTGACCTTGAAAAGAAGGCCTAGACTAAAGAGGAAAGTGAACAATCATTTAGGAGACCTTAACAATTCAAAATAGCTGTTGAATTCCGACAAGAAAACACAAGTAAACCTTAGTCAAAATAATTTTGAAAACTTCATTAAAATCAAGTACCATAAAAGAATCACTATGCCAGTGATTGTGTAGGCTGCAGCCCCTGCTGCAGTGGGCTGCCATGAGCTACAGTGAGTGGCCAGCAGCCAGCATGAGCGGCCAGAAGCAGGCATGAGCTGCTGTGAGTGGCTGTCCAATGGCCGGCAAGTGACTGCCTCACCCAGGAAGAGCACAATGATAATACCAATATGTTCCAGTGAAGCAATGTCCTCCACAACTAGACCTTGTTTGTTTCCCTTCCCAGATTTCCCAATACAATCTTTAGAAAACAAAAAAAGAATCATTAATAAATGTAAGCCACAGTATTGGTATTATTTAAAATGCCTGTATACCTTGCATAACCACTTAGGATGGCAAAATGCAGGATCATTATTTTGACTGTTTTTTCTTTAAATTGTAGAGCTGAAACTTTGGTGATCATGAGATCCCAAATCCTGAACTGTAGAGGGTGGAACTGTAAACTTGAGAGTGATTGAATTGTCCAAAGTCAAATAGGAAGCTAATAGCCACAACAAGACCTGATTCAAGACTCACAGTCTCAGTGTCATTGCCTTTTAAATACCCTCAGTTGATTTAACTTTCCAAGGGAAAACACAAAGAAAACATTTTCCTCCACTCAAGGAAAAATTAAATTAATGGACAGGGTGAAAATAGGACTTTCAATTATTTTTATGTTATTTACATATAGTATTCATAATGTTTTAGGCAAAAAATACACTTGCAAAGAAGCACATATTACTTTTTGATATTTGAGTACACATTTTCTTAGTACTAACAATGATTAACTGACATGATATAAAATTACTGAAGTCAAACCCAGGAAGGACAGTTGGCTACTCATTGCTTTGTTTCATCCTATTCAAAGGCTCCCATAAATGCTAAATCTATATCTATTCATAGAACAATGAACTGCCAGCTTCTGCACTAATGTACCACATTATCTACATTGACCAGATCGTACAGAATCTTGGCAAGGACTCCTTCTCTTAGGAAACGAATTCATTGCAATCAGACGCACATTTATGCTTTATTTATGTCTATTGGACAAAAGATTATTAAACAGAATGGATGTTAAGATTACATTAAAAGGTCTGACAGAAGGCAGAATTTCAGAGTGAAGAATCTGTCGTGTATACTCAACCCATTACAGCTCCCTGTGTGGAAGCCGAATAAACAGAGCCTCTAGTTTTGTAATCGCCTTGTTTATTGGGCAGGAGCATAGGGTTAAAGACTTAGAGAAAAATCTTGCCGTCCTTCTAAACAGGATAATGAACAAGCTTATTTTGTTTTGCTTCAGCATATTGGTAGTGTTTCTACTCTTCTAAAGTCTGCCTGTGCTCGGAGGGTCCCGGAGGTAACCTACTTTTGGTGAGACAACTGGCCTGATTTGCATTGACTCCCGGTGACCTCCCTGCAGGCAAAGCCCCGAGGACACCCTCCTGGAAGTACAGGTAGAATTTCAAATACACGTCCTGTCTGTATGATATTTTTAAATTGGCAGAGTTAGGAGAAAGAGAAGCAAAAATTATTACTAACATGTTTCATTTGCTCCCAAAGCGCCTCAAGAGTCTCCAGAAATATTTAGCATCACTCCCACTGCATTTGTATTATTTAGATTTATTTTACTTGGAATAAAGTCATTTCTTTCCCACCCACATGTTCGAGGCATTCTCATTATCCTCAGAGCAGTCACATGACAGATGGTAATGGTTTCTTCTGTGCTGAAGAATGTCAATTATCACACTGTAGGGAAATTTTACGTTGTGGTCAAAACCTAAGAGAATGGTGTCGGTCTTTTAAACATGGCAAAAGGCTTGACCCTGACCCTTCTATTTCATCTAAAGATCCACTACTCATAATTAAGAGTAACGTAGAGGATATGACTATAGCTGAGATATGAGGGAAAATACAAGTTAATTTTCTCCTGATATTTGTGTGATTCAAACAAGAACAGTGTGTATTGGAGGAGGCATTATTTTGTAATGTGGTTGCTATTGTTTTTATGTTTGATTGTGTAGTTTCTTGGAGTTTTCCCCCCTGAATTGTATGCAAAATTATGCTTACAAATACAAAATATTTTAGATGAGGGCTATTTTAACAAAGAACATATAGAAATTTATTTTTTTCCTTCAAAAATTGAATCTTTATCAAAGATCCCAACAAATGTCTTTGGGAGTATACAGGATAATATTTGTTACTTTTATTTTATGGATGGTAGAATCACAATAAATTGTAACCACTAAATGAACGCTTGTTGAAACTCACTGAGTCAAATCTAGGGTATAAGCAAAATGTTTTAGGATCAGAGATGATGTAATGATTGGGAAAGTTTTCATATAAAAAGCAAGATTTCACCTGGATCTTTTTTTTTTCTTTTTTTTTTTTTTTTTGTGGGCAGTGTCACTGGCCCTCATATATGGGATCCGAACCGGGGCTGCTGGCTTCCCAAGCCAGCACTTAACCACCTCGCCACTCGGCCGGCCCATCACCTGGATCTTAAAGTAAGTGTAGCTTCACCAGGTGGAGGTAACGGATGTGGATAGTTATTTTAAGTAGTAGTAAGAGCATAAAGGTGTGGAAGTGTAGGGCATATTTGAAACTCTTTGGATAAAGCAAGTGAGTTGTAATATGACTTAAGAGATATGATGCAAATGAAAAGACAGGAAACTAGCTAAGCAATTTGTGACGAATTTTTATTTCATTCTACAAGCAGAGAGGAGGATCAAAGGTGTTTGCTGTTTGTTTGGTTTAAGCAAAGGTGTTATATAACCTAACTCATCTTGGTATTGGAAAAATAACATGGATAGCACTGAAAAAGATAAATATGAGGGAAGAGTCATTGGGTTGGAATGACCAGGAAAAAGCATTTTTACAATACTCTAGAATGGATAAAGGCCCAGACTAGAGGAGTCATATAAATAGAAAAATATGATTAGAAAATAAAATAGAGAAACTTAAAACTAATTGGATGTGGGATTTGAGAGAGAAGAAGTAGACATTTTTAAAAAGGTTTATAACATGGGTAACTATAGGTAGCAAGAAAATTTACCAAAGAGTTAACGCAGAAACAGCTTTCAGAGAAGTTAATGTGTTTGGCATGGGATATCTTGAATTTGAGAGACCTGAGGCAGAAAACTTGTGACAATTTTAACTACATATTGGTTTTGTCCCTATGAGTGAGTTCAGAGTTGGAGATTTAGATTTGAGGGTCATGAACCTAAGTGATAATGAAGGCATGAGAATGGATGAGGTCCTTAGAGGGAGAAGTGAAATAAGTCAACACCTACAGGGCCTGGGCTGAGAAGTGGCTGGTTTCTAACCACTGCAGCAGGTCAGTCCTGCCTAGCAGGCTTGGGCATGCTTTCTCTCCTTAGGCTGTTGCTGACTTCTCATCCCACTTCTCAGGCAAATCCCTGCAGATTGTGTAACATGCAGTCTTTAGTTAAAAACATCAGGTCCTAATGAAGTTCACATCAATAAACTGAGAACAAAAATAGAAGGTGAAACATCCCCCCTTAGCAATTTGGTTCAGTTTTATCCCTGAAAATTGTATTTATGTATGCTCTGAGTGCTATCATGGAATTAAGCATGCAAAATCTTTGATTTTCATGAACTTTTATCATCAAATTATATATAATATGTTTATTGCTAATAAATAAAAAAACATTTCATATTTTTTAATGAATAATGATATTGTAAGGCTATTAGTTATTTAAATCATTCTTACCTCAACATGTACTATAGATAGTCCTCAAAGCTGGTGATAAATCTGTCTGTATACTTAACTCTGGCACCATTTTCCTGTGTTCAATTTTGATAACTTTTTCAGAATGAGATCACCACTTCTGTTTAGCACATTACTTACTAAAGAAGCTCAACTGTGTTTGATTATATTTCTTCTTGGTTTAGGAAATATTCAGTATAGGTATCAACTTTCAAATTACCTTTCACAGATATGCAGATGAAAATTTAGGGGGAAAACAGTATAAAAATTTAGCAATGTTTATTGGGTTGTCGGAAAAGTCATGACACATGTTTGCAACAGATGGCACTAGTTCACTTTTGGAAGTACTAGAGTCATTTGCATCTATATTATTGCTGTGTCATTTGACAGCTGACAGTTCTAGCTTCATTCTTTAAAAAAAATGGAGCGACTTGGTTGAGTTTTGTAGATTTTACAACAGGTTGAATGGAAGACCAAACTGTGCATTTTTGCCATATTTTGCTGTTTTACTTCTATAAAGGGAAGAATATGCTTCAAGTTTGTGAAAAGTTGCATAAAGTTTACGGTGACAACGCTCTACAAGAAATCAGTGCCAACGATGGTTCACGAAATTCCATTCTGGTGATTTTGATCTCAACGATGCTCCTCTGTCAGCGAGAACCACCGAGGTTGATGACAACAAAATAAAGGCATTGATCAAGTCAAACCCATGTTACATGACACAAGAGATTGCAGAAACATTAAACATCCATCATTCAAGTGTTCATGGCCACCTGAAGAAGCTGTGATACACAAGTAAACAAGCTCGATATTTGGGTTCTGTATGAACCCAAAGAAGTTCATTTGATGGCGCATATAAACATCTGCAACATGCTCATTAAATGTGAGGAAAACGATCCTTTTTTGAAGTGACTGATAACTGCTGATGAGAAGTGGATTTTTTACAACAATGTGGTGTGCAAATGGTCTTGGTCCCAACATGATGATTCACCTCAAACGACATCGAAAGCAGACATTAGTCAGAAGAAGGTTATGCTCTCAGTGTAGTGGGGTTTTAAAGGTATCATGTTTTCAACCTCCTACCAAGGAACCAAACAATCAATTCAATTGTGTATTGTCAGCAATTGGACAGTTCGAATGTATCCATCATCCAGAAACGTCCATAGCTCATTAATTGTAAAGGAGTTGTATTCCACCGCGATAAAGCGAGACCACACACAAGTTTGATCAAACTTTTGACAAGTTTGTCAAAAATTATTGGAGCTTGGATGGGATGTATTGCCACACCCACCATACTCGCCTGACCTTGTGCTGTCAGACTTCCACTTGTTTTGCTCTCTTCAAAACTTGTGTGGTATTAACGTTCAATTCAGATGAGGCTGTAAATCAGCAACTTGTTCAGTTTTTCACAAATAAAGAGGTCCTTGTATGAACAAGGAATTACGAAGCTCAATGGAAGATGGTAAAATGTTATTGAACAAAATGGGCACTATATCACTGATTGATCTTTGTTCTTTATATAAATAAATGAACTTTGAAAAACAGACAAAACACATCATGACTTTTCTGACAACTCAATAAATCAACTTAATATAATTTAATATATGATTATTAGTTACTCGTCTCTAAGCTGTTTATTGTAGTAGTTCTAAACATTGTATTTAGAAGGCTAAATAGTATCTTACTTTTACGGGTCATAAAGAGAGTAGGAAAGCAAGGAGGCGATACATGCATAGAAAACTGAAAAAAAACAATAACAAAAAAAAACTCAAACTCCTCTGTGGTTTGTTATATGCCTTATAAGAAAGACAGAAAAACTCCTTAAAGCATTTCTTCTAATGAAAAAATATTCCAGAATAAAGAGCTAGCATAAATTAAGTCATAAAAGACATAGTAAGAGAGAGCAGTTAGTTTCTTGGAGAAACAAGAGATAAATCATAAAAATCCTATAGAAATGTTTCTCAAAATGTATTCCCCTGGATGCTGATAAGCATGTAACAAAATGTTTTCCAGGTGCATGTGTTTACGTAACTCTTGATTTAAACAGCTTTATTTACAGTGGCCTTCTCAGGGCACTTAATATGCTCCTGTGTAGCAACTTCTCTAAAAGGGAAAGAGTACTCAGCCTTTCTCACAATGGCACAAGGGAAAGCACTGGAATAGGAAACACTGTTTGTGATCCATGCAGGTCCTGCATTTACCTTTGAAGAACTGACCCCAAATTATTAGAGCTGCTTTGCCAGCAAGGACAGAAGAGAAGTGCCTGAAAGTTTATGTTCCTACCCCTTCCTCACCCCCACCCCCATGACTGATTATGCCAGAGTATGAGAGCTCAGCTCCCTTGCTGATAGTAGCACCAAGGGCAATATGTAATTTATACTCTGGATGTCCCCGGTAGAATCAGGTTGAGGATTTGCCTGCCTGACACACCCTTGCTGTGATTTTTTTTCCCCCCATCTCTGTCTTGGTCCCCTTCTCCTTTGTTGGATTTCCCTGGGAGCTCTTCCTTAATACATTCTATGCACAAAAATCCTTGTCTCAAGGCAGTTCTGGGAATAAGGCTGAAAAGGCATACAGGATAATATCATGGAGTGTCTTGAAAGCCAGATTAAGGTTTTTAACTGAAATTTCTTATTTTATCTAGAGATCTGGCACAGTTTAGACATCATCCTTTTGGGCAGGTTACATTCTAAACAGGAGTAGGCATGTCCGTAACATTTGTGCAGTTCAAGGCAAGGGATAAGACCACCAATAAAGAGAAAACGTTTTAAATGTAGGATATTTATTCTTCTATCTCTTCCACAGTCAGCATTTCAAAGTTGTCCACATTTACTAATTTATGGTCCCTTCCAGAATCACAGATTGTAATAGAAATAGAAGCAGGAAAATGAATGTTCAACACTATTGGAAAACAATAGTTTATGTAAAAAATTTTTTTTTCATAGCTTAGATAATCCTCACTCAAATCCTTTCAAATTTTGACTTTTGGGCAGTGATACCATGAACAATCCTTCATATCATTTGAAAATAATTACCTTTTATTTCCAAAAATAAGGTCAAAAATGTGGAAAAGCATTTCTTGGGATCTGAATTACATTTATCATGATAGTAGATGTTTAAGGATATCTAAACTTTTGCGCCAGTACTGAGCACCCAACCCTGAGTAGCTGGTGAGCCCATGTTTCTTAATAAATTGTATATGTACTTTTGTTTATAATCTGTGGGGCATTCTAAAATATTGGACTAGGGCCCCACTCGCCCAGGTCTGAGGGGTATACTAAACAAAAAATTGCTCTTACAACTTTATTTTATGAGCACCATGTCAATAGCAAAATATGACTGAACTAATTCTATTTGATGGTTTAAAAAGTAAAAGTGGAATCTATAAATAAAAAAATAAAAATTAGATAGCGTTTTTAAATAAATATAAATTGATATACATGGTTTTGTAACTTAAATGTAGTTTACCAAATTTATCACTTTCATATGAAAAATACTTACATTGGAATAGATTCCAAATATAGAAGCCACACACAATTCCAATAAAACTATATTTACACACTGTAGAAAAACAAAAGAATAGGCATATTTTCCTTCGTATTCTATGAATGCACTGCAGTAGACATCATATAATGCCTATAGACCATTGTGTACTTAGTTGTATTGAAACACAGAATTTCAAGAATATTCTTCAAGAGGTATTTATAATAAAGAATAGTCTAATTCAGTAATGCACAGTAAGGTTAGCAGTACCCCTAAAAAGAAAATGTTTTTTTTTTTCTAATAAAGAACATCACTTCAAGCAACATAGAACACAATTTACATGTCCTACTAATCTAACAATGTAAGCTATGTGGCAGAGTGGAAAAGAATATTTCAGAGTCATGAAATAGGAGTTCAGAGTCAGGAGCTATTGCCCCAAGAATATCAGTAAAGCATTTAACTCTGACACTAACCCAGACAATCTCCCCTCTTCGGCAGGACAACCATGCAAATGTGTTTATTGTTATTATTATAACTTTGAAGCATAGTAGTAAACACTTAACTACTTGTTTGTTGATTAACTATATAAATGAATGATCAACTCAGTCTATTTGGAGCTCTGCTTCCAGAATTGTAAAATAAAAAGGCTTACACTACTGCTGAATGATTTGCATACATTTGATTCAGGTTTGAGAATAATTCAATAAAAGTAGGATCTCATTATACTTCCCATTCTAACATTTTGAGATGGTTTGTATCTCTTTTAGTTTCCTAAACCAGCAGGTATCCAGACCCTAAATAAACCACCTGCAGTGATATGGTTAATGGGAACTTGATCAGGATGTGATAATAAAATTCTAAGTCATTAATCTGTATTTCCTTTACTATTTCTCAAATTTTTGTTACACTGAAATGCATTTACACTCCTGATTCAGAATTTTCAGTTCTACCTCTACTGTGAAGAAAAAAAAAAAAATGCATAAGCTATTCCAGAATTTTCAAAACGCTGTGCATCTTGTGACTGTACAAATCATAAGACTCTTTGTCTGCATCTTGTGTTACCTGCATGGAAAAGTAGGAGTAAGTTCTCTAGAGTTTTAAAGAAGTGTTAACATTGATATGCTTGAGAGGGAATGAGCCATGAATTACAGAACTTCCCAGCATGCAGTCTTGCCCAGTCTTGGCTCTCAGTTCTTTGGGAACTCTGCTTTTCTGGATATAAATGCCATGTGCTGGTTTCATTGATGGCCAAGCAAAGGTTTCCCACAGCTTTACAGTGGTTGGCATTGGCTTCAAAGAAGACTGCCTATGTCAGAATAGAGCTCTAAAAAATGTTCTGTTGATATGACTCAAGCTCAGGAATCATTTATCATTTTCTTTTAACTGTGTTTTTCAAAACTGATGGCATAGGTCTGCCTGAGTCAGAAACATTTTTGACAATAAGTTGGCATTTTCTCTAACCTCATATACCAGCTTTATAATGAATTATGGAGTCATTTTAATAGTAGGTAGATGACCTGAGAACTTGAAAACAATTGCCTCCATATGGAGTATCTTATAGCACAAGAGAGCAATACCTATGGTTGACAGAATAATTGGTAATTGCAGTTTTTTAGAAAATGTATCCCTGGCATTCAGCTAAAAAACGGAAAATTAGAAGGTGAAGTTTTAGAAATCATTTAAGAAGAAATAGAGTAATAAAACTCAATATAGTATTTATGTTAGCAAATGTGAAATGTTTTTAAAGTCTTCACTTTCCCTCATAAGGAAACAAAGTGTGTGTGTGTGTGTGTGTGTGTGTGTGTGTTTTGTTTGCTTATACATTTCTTACAGTTTAAATAGGTTATCTCACATATTTCAATAAATTTGCAACTTTGGAATCAGTTCAAATTCAATAAATGCTTACCACTGTGGAATACATTGAGAAGGCAAAGCTATTTTTACTTCCTTTAAAAATGTGATTGGAAAGAAAAGACAGACAAAAATAAAACTATTAAGGGACAAAACAGAGGCAGTATATAACTGTTTCTGGTGCCAGAATTTCACTTTCATAGTTGTAGTTCTCTGAGACTTTGTGATTACTTGTGAAAAGGTAAAGACTGTTCTCATACATTGTTGATGAGACTCAAAGTGGTGTAACCACTGATTGGTAATGTTTTCTAAAATAGAATATATCTATACCCAATGGCTCAGCAATTCTTCTCCATGATCCAGCAATTCTACCCCTAGTTGTGTACCCTATAAAAAGGTCTACATATGTTCACCAAAGACATAAAGACATATACAAGAATATTCATAGCATGTCTATTTGTAATAGCCCCTCCATTTATCTGAAGTACAAACCCAGGTAAAACTAACTTATGATGTTAGCAATCAGAATACTAATTAACTCTGAGGGTATTATGATTGCAAGAGGGTATGAGGAGAGAATGTAGGACATTAGTCAGTGCTATTCAGAATCTGGGCTACTATTATGCTCAATTTTTAAAAATTTACCATTCAGGACTTTCTGAAAATTCAATGATATAATGTGTGCATTAATTAATTTGTGTATATGCTGTACTATAGAATCTGTATGTATGTTATATCATAAAAATGAAATACAATAAAAAGGTAAAGATTAATGTAGTTGGCAATAAATTATTACCTTGGCAGGGAATATTATTATCTGTCTACTAAAGGTCACATGACTGAAAATAATTCCTACTCCAATATATGCCTCCACAAAAAAATCTTCCCTCCAGGATATTCCTGCTTGTCCTTCTCTAGATCTCAGCCCTTTTATGATAGTTCTTTGTAAATGCTCATACTATGTGACCAGGAGGTTGGGTAAGTGAGGAGAGGCAGGGTAATTCACCTTGCCACTATATCCAGCTCACTTTATGTTGGGAGTAGCTTTTATTTTCTTCTATTGAATTTTTGCCATCTGTTAACAATACACCAACGAGTACTGATAAATCCAGGTATTTCTAGGCTAACCTGGGATTCTTGGTTTCTTCTAATATGGCCATCTAAATTTCAAATTATATCTTGCCTGACTAACAATTGGGGAAAGGCAACAAGCTTTCTCAGATAATAGACAGATGATGTCACTGGGTCACTTATTAATTGAACAAGGAAATTCAGCTCCAGTGGCTGAATAGAACTTTGATATATAAGTGGGAAGCCCAAAAACACTCCTCTAACTCTATTTGTAATTAGCTCAAGTAAAAACTAATACATATGGGTAGGACAACTGATAAAGAATATATAGAGAGGATATTCAAAGAAAAAGAAAAAAAATTGAAATGCAGTTTTTCAGAAAAGACTGTGGTAGAGAAAATTCTTACAATTGATCTTTCAAAAACATACAGCAAATTGTCCAAATGCTATTTAACTCATTTAATAATATTTATCCTTCACTATTAATCAGTAAAAAAGAATAATATGAACAAAACTGGTGTGAGAATGAGAAAAAGTGAGACTAGCAAGAAACCTACTTAAGATGGGGTGATTCCAGGAAAGCCTCCAATGCCAGGAAGCATTGGCTACATCATTTGTGGGGTCTAGTATAAAATGAGCATATTAGACCCTCTGTTCAATATTACTAAGACTTTCCAAAGCAACGGTAGAGCATTAAACCCTACCTACATGGGGTCCTTCTCAGTGCAGGTCCTGTGCAACTGCACGGGCCATACAGCAATGAAGCTGAGCCTGGTGTTCAGCCAGTGGTTCATAATAAAACCTCTGCACATGTTCAATTGGTAGGGTAACTTGATAAAAGTGAAGTTCTTGATAAATAAATCCACAATAGTATGTATATGAGAAAATAGATCCAGGAGAGGTGAGGCTGAGGAGAATGGAAAAAAGCAAGTAAATACTCCAGGAACAATTACAGGAATTTTATCTGGAAGGACTGAGACCCTGAAAGGAGAGGTAATTATGAGAATGGAAAGGGAAAGGTGAATTTGAAAAAAATGGAAAATGAATTCAACATAAGTTTGAGAAAAACATATTCTAAGTTAAATAATTTGATTGACTAGAATTGTACATTGTGGCTGTGTGTGTTTATGAGGGTGAGATGTGGGGAGTTATGATTTTCCAAAGAAACCAAAGGATACAAAAATGAACAATTCTTACCAGGGTTGACTCAGAATGAAGACCTTGTGTGTGAAGTATGGTATAAAATCAATTCAAGGAAAGAAGGATTGAGCAGGGCCACTGCATGACTGAAAAGAGAAAAGATTTTAGAAGCAGCCATGAGTAGAAGACCGGGGAGATGACTGTCCAAATGGGCTTTCAGAGAAACTGTTTATATAAAACTCCTGTAGAGATTTGTTGTACTTTAAAACCTTTGCCTTTATCATACCATAGAGTCAAACAGAGTTGTTGTTGTTTTTTTCCACAGGATCAATATTATGTGACTCATTCATTCTTCCAAAGAACAAAGGTTAACCTTACTTATTTGAAAAATTATAAAATAAAGCTTATTGCACAATTGGATCCTTTTAGAAGATACACTATGAGATCTTTTTTTTCCTGGTTTTATTTTCTTATACTTAAAAACTTTTGCTACCTTAGCATCTAGTAAATCTTGCAGGATTATTCATCAATTATTCTCAACTGTGCTTCAGAAAAGACTCAAATAAAAGGAAATCAGAAGAATGACAAGATTGACTACAAACATGATGCAGCAGAGAAATTGATCATCATTTTAAGTTTTCTTTCTACATTTCCCAAAATATAGCATTATCTTTCAAAAAAGTATGAAAAAAGCCAAGCACCCTCCTTTGTGTTATGTTTTGGGCTTTCCTGGAACACAATTAGAAATCCAGAACTTTTCATTTTCTGTTCATGGTAAAGAGAACATTTACAGAGGAAGACAAATCACAGCTATCAGATGAATCAGAAGACACATGCCAAGAAAAATGGCACTCTAGACTATAATGGTGATGCTGAAATCATACAAGTGAGATCTCAAAATATGAGACATTAAATGATAATATGCTCAATGAAAGATATATTTCTAAAGACAAAAAGGAAATAGAGTGTTCTCACACAATTAGTTATTCAATAGAAAGGACTTCATCATGTAACACTAGCAACAAAAAACTGAATTATCTGACGTAACTAAGACATGACAGTAAGCTTTCATCAGTTCTGGTTTTTGTTATTTCTTTTTTTTTTTTTTTTTTTGAGGGCAGTGTCATTGGTCCTCATAAGTGGGACCTGAACCGGGGCCGCTGGCTTCCCAAGCCAGCGCTTAACCACCGCACCACTCGGCCGGCCCCAGTTCTGGTTTTTGAATGCCAAAATTTGACCAAAAAAAGGCTTGTTTTATTTAAATTCTTATTAAAATTGCTATTAAATCTGTTTTTCACTATTCCTCTATCTAAAATCTTCACAAAATGAAATAAAAATAAATAAATAAATAAATAAATAAATAAATAAATAAATAAATAAATGTTAATTGGTCACAGGTGGTAAATTATGGTGACTCATTTCTCCTGGTATATTGCAGGTTAAGGACATTTATATTAAAAATGTATGTTCTAAGACAGAATCCTTAAAGTAGCAAGGGAAAGGCAGCAAGTTACTTACAAGGGTACCCCCATAAGATTATCAGCTGACTTTTCTACAGAAACTTTGCAGGCCAGAAGGGAGTAGCAGGAGGTTTTCAAAGTGATGAAAAATAAAGGCCTACAACCGAGATTGCTGTATCCAGCAAGGTTATCATTTAAAATCGAAGGCGAGATAAGGAGCTTTGCAGAAAAGAATAAGTTAAGGGAATTCATTACCACCAAGACAGCTTTGCAGGAAATGCTGAAAGGGCTTCTTTAAGTAGAAGAGAAAAACAAACCTAAGAAAGACTACGAACACAAATAACAAAATGGCAATAAATACACACCTATCAATAATCACATTAAATGTAAATGGATTAAATGCTCCAATAAAAAGACATAGGGTGGCTGAATGGATAAGAAAGCAAGACCCCAGCATATGCTGTATACAAGAGACTCACCTCAGATCCAAAGACTCATTCAGGCTGAAAGTAAAGGGATGGAGTAAAATATTTCATGCAAATGGTACTGAGAAAAAAGCTGGAGTAGTGATACTTATATCAGATAAAATGGACTTTCAATTGAAGAATATAACAAAGGACAAAGAAGGGCACTTCATAGTAATGAAGGGATCGATCCAACAAGAGGACATAACTGTAGTAAACATCTGTGCACCTAACATAGGAGCCCCGAAATATATAAAACAGATATTGTCAGACATAAAGACAGAGATCAACAGTAACACTATCATGGTAGGGGACTTTAACACCCCGCTGTCACTAATGGACAGATCCTCCAGACAGAAAATCAATGCAGAAACAGCGACCTTAAATGACACATTAGACCAGCTGGATTTAACAGACATTTTCAGAGCATTTCATCCCAAAGCTACAGAATATACGTTCTTTTCAAGTGCACATGGAACATTTTCTAAGATAGACCACATGCTAGGCCACAAAACAAGTCTCAATAAATTTAAGAAGATTGAAATCATCTCAACTGTATTCTCTGACCACAATGCTATGAAACTAGAAATCAATTATACAAAGAAATCCGAGAATCTGACAAATAAATGGAGGCTAAACAATATGCTATTAAATAGTGAGTGGGTCACAAATGAGATCAAGGAGGAAATCAAAAGATACCTCGAGACAAACGAAAATGAAAACACCACGACCCAAAACCTCTGGGATGCTGCGAAAGCAGTCCTAAGAGGGAAGTTTATAGCAGTGCAGGCCTACCTAAAGAAGGAAGAAAAATCTCAAATCAACGGGTTATCCTTACACCTAAGGGAACTGGAAAAAGAACAGCAAAAGAGGCCCAAGGGGAGTACAAGAAAGGAGATAATAAAGACCAGAGCAGAAATAAACAATATAGAGAACAGAAAAACAATTCAAAAGATCAATGAAACCAAGAGCTGGTTTCTTGAGAAGATAAACAAAATTGACAAACCTCTAGCCAGGCTCATCAAAAAAAAAAAAAAAAAAAAGAGAGAGAGGACTCAAATTAGCAAAATCAGGAATGAAAGAGGGGAAATGACTACAGACATCACAGAAATACAAAAAATTCTAAGAAATTACTATGAGCAACTATATGCCAACAAATTTGACAATCTGGAAGAAATGGATAATTTTCTAGAAACATACAACCTTCCAAAGCTAACGCAAGAAGAAACAGAAAATCTAAATACCCTGATTACTACCAAGGAAATTGAATCAGTAATTGACAAGCTCCCAAAAAACAAAAGCCTTGGACCAGACGGCTTCACAAGTGAATTTTATCAAACATTCAAAAAAGAACTATCACCTATTCTTCTCAAATTATTCCAAAAAAATCCAGAAGGAGGGAAGGCTCCCAAACTCTTTTTATGAAACCACTATCACCCTGATTCCAAAACCAGATAAAGACATCACAAAAAAGGAAAACTACAGGCCAATCTCCCTGATGAATATAGATGCAAAAATTCTCAATAAAATATTAGCAAACAGAATTCAGCAATATATTAAGAAGATCATACATCATGATCAAGTGGGATTCATCCTTAGTGCGCAAGGCTGGTTCAACATCTGTAAATCAATTAATGTGATACACTACATCAACAAAATGAAGGATAAAGATCACATGGTCATCTCAATAGATGCAGAAAAAGCATTTGACAAAATCCAACAGCGATTTATGTTAAAAACCCTTAGCAAAGTGGGAATACAGGGATCATATCTCAACATAATAAAAGCCATATATGATAAACCTACAGCTAACATCATACTCAATGGGGAAAAGCTAAAACCATTCCCCTTAAGATCAGAAACAAGACAAGGCTGTCCACTTTCTCCTCTTTTATTCAACATAGTGCTGGAAGTTCTAGCCGCAGCAATCAGACAACAAAAAGAAATAAAAGGCATCCAAATTGGCAAGGAAGAAGTAAAATTGTCATTATATGCAGATGACATGATACTGTATATAGAGAACCCCAAAGACTCCATCAAAAAACTATTGGAACTGATAGACAAATTCAGTAAAGTAGCAGGATATAAAATCAATGTTCAGAAATCAGTGGCATTTGCATATACCAATAATAAACTAACGGAAAGAGAAATTAAGAAAACTGTCCCATTTACAATTGCGTCAAGAACTATAAAATACCTAGGAATAAATTTAACCAAAGAAGTGAAAGATCTGTACTCAGAAAATTATAAGACACTGAAGAAAGAAATCATAGAAGATACAAATAAATGGAAACACCTACCATGCTCATGGATAGGAAGAATTAATATAGTTAAAATGTCCATACTGCCTAAAGCAATTTATAGATTCAATGCAGTTCCTATCAAACTACCAAGGGCATTTTTCACAGAAATAGAAAATATAATCCTAAAAATTATATGGAATCATAAAAGACCCAGAATAGCCTCGGCAATTCTGAGAAATAAGAACAAAGTCGGGGGGATCATGCTACCAGACATCAAAACCTACTACAAGGCTACAGTAATCAAGACAGTTTGGTATTGGCATAAAAACAGGCACATAGATCAATGGAACAGAACAGAGAGCCCAGAAATAAATCCAGGCATTTACGGACAGTTAATCTATGACAAGGGAAGCAAGAATTTACACTGGAGTAAAGATAGTCTATTCAATAAATGGTGCTGGGAAAATTGGACTGACACATGCAAAAAAATGAAACTGGACCACCTCCTTATGCCTTATACAAGAACAAATTCAAAATGGATTAAAGACTTAAATGTAAGACCTGAAACCATAAAAATCCTAAATGAAAATATAGGGAGTACATTTGCAGACATTACCCGGAGCAATATTTTTACTGATACATCCCTACGCGCAAGGGAAGTAAAAGAAAAAAATGAACATATGGGATTATATCAGACTTAAAAGTTTTTTCACAACAAAGGAAACCATTAATAAAACAAAAAGGAAGCCTACTGAATGGGAGAATATATTTGCCAACGATATATCTGATAAGGGGTTAATAGCCAAAACTTATAAAACACTCATGAAACTCAACACCAAAAAAACAAACAACCCCATTAAAAAATGGGCAGAAGATATGAAGAGACATTTCTCTAAAGAGGACATACAGATGGCCAACAGGCATATGAAAAAAAGTTCAATCTCACTGGTCATTAGGGAAATGCAAATAAAAACCACAATGAGATACCACCTCACTCCAGTCAGAATGGCTATCATCAATAAATCAACAAACAACAAGTACTGGTGGGGCTGTGGGGAAAAGGGGACCCTGCTGCACTGTTGGTGGGATTGCAGATTGGTGCAGCCACTATGGAAGTCAGTATGGAGGTATCTCAAAGAACTGGAAATAGAGCTACCGTTTGACCCAGCAATTCCACTCCTAGGTATTTATCCTGAAAAATCCAAGACACTTATTCAAAAAAAGTTATGCACCCCTATGTTCATAGCAGCACAATTTACAATAGCTAAGACTTGGAAACAACCAAAATGCCCATCAGTAGATGACTGGATTAAGAAACTGTGGTATATTTATACATTGGACTATTACTCTGCTATAGAGAAGAATGAAATTGTACCATTTGCAATGATATGGATGGACCTAGAGACTATTATGTTAAGTGAAATAAGTCAGTCAGAGAAAGACAAATACCATATGATCTCACTCATATGTGGAATCTGAAAAACTGTATGAATGAGCAAAGTAAACAGAAACTGTCTCATAGATATAGAGGAAAAATCAGGGTTGCTAATTGGCAGGGGGATAGGGATGAGGGAGAAGGGGAAGGGATTAGACAGCAAAAATTGGCAACTACAATATTGCCACTGGGATATGAAAAACAGTTTGGGGAATATAATTAATCATGTTGTAAATATTCTGTGGAATGTCAGATGGTCATAGGTCTTGTTCGGGAGACCATTTCATGGATGGAGTAAAGGTTTGATCACTGCACTGTATGACTAAAGCAGAGGTTGTATACCTACTGTGATTGAATATATATAGATAGTCACGGGATGTGGATTATACTGTGGAAGAGAGTCAGAGGAAGAGTAATAGATATATATGATATGGGGGGGGGAGTGGGGTGGTGAATTGGGGGTGGGGGTTGTCACTTTGAGGGGTAAAATGTATAACTATTGCACTGTGTTGTACACCTGAAACTAATTAAAAATAAATAAATAAATAAATAAAAATATATGTACTTCATTGCTTCTCAGCCTTTTGCCTAAGATCAAGTGTAGCATGTGTTCTTATCAGTTTAAAAATATATGTAATTCTTTAAGGTTTTATGAAGAAGCTAGTGATTCCTTCAAAGTGACTGCCAGGTTTTGTTTTTTGAGGAGAGTAAGGTAAGAGAGTTGCAATTTTAATGTGGTCACATTTTGCAAAGCTAAGAATTTTGGAATGGGAAGAAAGATGATACTGTTTAACAAATATGAGGAAAAATGAAAAAGAGAACTAGTATTGGGTGGGTAAGGGAATAAAGAAAGGTGATCTGATCTTATATTTGACACACTAGCTATAACAGAAGTATAATAAATTCCCTGAGATTTTTGTTAATTAAAGTGGAATATGCAGAAGAGTATAGAGATTTATCTAGTGAGCAAGGCCATCCATAGATACAATGATCTTGTCATAAATGCTTGAAATTGAGAATGGCAGCTTTAAAAAGATGAGGCAGTGGTAGAGCTGGCTAGAGCTGGCTTGTACAGACTTGTGAGAGCAATTGTTAAAGTTTCAGAAATTTTACAGCTGATTGTTAAACAGCCATTATTAAAAGTTAAATTACATAAACTTATAGTTAAATTAAATACATACTAAACAAAGGAAACAAATACTCAAAATGTACCACTTTCTAATTTTTTTTTTACATTTTTCTATTATCTATGCTCTTGAGGTTATATGTGTATTCTAAAAATGACAGTTATGTGCTCTTCCCAGTTCTTCATTCAGTGATATCAAGTTGGTAGCTTAAAAGTTTATTTTTATGGGAGAACGTTGGTAAAATTTTAGAATTATTTGATAAGGTAATCCCAATTTAGAATGAAATCTTTACAGGAGGAAAACAGGGTTCATGTTACAAAGAAAAAGCTTTGTAATAGTTTCTGGTTAGACTTAATGGTAAAAAGTGAGACCTCCTATATATAAATGGTGATTGAAAACAAAAGCCTAGAAGTATTTGCATTTCACTTGATTACTATTAAAGAACCAATAGGCTGTTTCCTTTCATTAAGGGAGGTAATGTTCCTGAGGAATTAATGACTTTCTTCATTAGTTCTTGGGGTACTAAAAAAGTTACCTCAACAACTCAACAAATGGTCATTTGTACCCACTCTAGAACAAGTATGCCAGAAATTGGCAGAAATGAGCCTCTCTTCCTTCCCAGCTTGCCCTGGATAAACAAAGGCAAGGGCCCAGTTTAATCCAGAATGGATTTGGATTTTCAAGCAAGTTTCAAAACTAAGCTTCTCTTTAAGAATAATCAGAACAGGTCCCTCTGGAAAAAGATATAAAAAATAAATATTAACATTGCATGTTAGGAACCCTGTTAGAAAGGACTGCTCTTAACATGGTAAGTAAATTCGGCTGGGTGACAGAGTTCTCAGTTTGTTCCTGAGTCTTGATAGATCCCAGTGCCATTTCAGAGGACCTCCACTATGGAAACAGGCCCAAGGTGGCAGGAAGATGCTGTAACTACCAGTTCAAGCACATTCTAGTACATTCTATTCTTTTTGCTCAAACTCTATTCCTGAGAGACAAGGCAATTTCTCTCCAAACCCGATGCCATGGACTCTTAAAGACATACCTTTGAGAATTAACCCAAGAGTAAGAACAGCTAAATCATGAGACATTCTGTCAAAGAGCTGAGGACCTTATTTTGAATAGGAAATCATAAAATTTAATATGAAAAAACAAACAAACCCCACAATGTATTAGATCATCCAGGTTCTCCTGAAAGAGCCAATATGGACCAATAGGAAAAAATAAAGATGAGAAATCCTTCAAAACCTCAGACCTACTCAGTCAGCAAATGACTTTCCCAATGTTGTTGATAAATTCCTTGTGCACTTTCTCTTAGCTCTGGAAGTAAAGACTCAATGTTGATGTAGTTCCTTTTGATACCTAGATCTGTTTACAATAAAATAATATTTTCACCAGCTTTTTCATCCTAACAGTAAATGTTCCCAACTAACATTTACTTCTGATGTAGAAATGGGAAGTGTTTTTTATTTATCTTGGAAAAAAGAAAGTGGTGCTTACAACCCAATTTTCTTATTTCTCACAGTCCTAACCCATTTGGTTGAGGTAAAGTGTTTTATAGTAATAACTTATCTCTGGTGAACTCCATACACATTAAATTCTTCTTTGAGAAAGCAACACAATCTTTCTCTAACCAACCAAATGAACTAAATCACAGAAAAAAGAGAAAAGAGAATTACCCACACCACCACCACCACAAAGATAAAAAATGCATAGTGGATAGAGAAAAAGAAAGAATGACAAGGAACTCACAAGGTGGAGAGAAGAGAAAAGGAAGTGTTACCATAATAAAAATGTTAAAACTCTTGGAATTCAATGTATTCTTCATAGACTGTAACTGGCTCAGTGTATATAATGCTCAAAGGATGAATTCTGAGTAGGTGTGGAGAGTTTCAAACAAAGAGCTTTATGTGCAGATTGGTAAAGCATTGACTCTAGCACTTCACTGGCTTCTTCAAGAATTTCCTGTAAGCCTGAAAGTAAAGTTTATAATTGAAAACAAAAACAAAAACACCTTTCTTTATTCCAGTCAGTGAGGTAAGTGCCAGGACTTCTGGGCTGTAGCTTCCATAATATTGCCCTATTCTCTCATCTTCATTCCGCCTCCCACCATCTCCCCAAACAAATTCCAGTCAAAAAAAAAAAATCGTAAAAGAAAAATGAGTCACACCTGAGTGACTGAATTCCTATGCTGGAATGTTTAGTATTTTACCAAAAGAGATAGTTGGGTATTTTGAAAGTATATACAATGCAATCTTACTTAGAGCAATGGTGAAATCAAACGTGCTCATTGCGAAGTTTGCAACATTTGATAAATTGTAATTCTGTTCTTTGCAAACTTCTAAACACTTCCTGCTAAGTGACAACAAGCTTCAGCAAGTTTCCACAAACCTTCTGCAGCTTCTTCATCTCACTATAAAGAACAGATGCCGTTTAGGGGCTGCTGTGAGCTATTCTGTTCTCTGTACAATATGTACACGTACAAAAAGGAATTCACATTTGATGAAAATGTGATAGTCAAGGCCTCCAGAAAGCTTTAGCAGTAAGTGCACAGCACTCCAACAGCTGGTCTGAATCAAGGGCTCTCTGTCAATCATGGAGAAATGTGACAGACTTGTGACTTTGTGGCAAAAATGACAAAATTTACAGTTTGAGAGAATCACATCAATAACAAAATAATTTGTGTTGTTGAAATATACAAAGATGCTCCAAATTGTTTTCCAACAAGTTTAAGGAAAATGTATATTTTCATATTTAATATTAGAAAAGCTGAAAAAGTAGGTAAATAAATATAGGTCTAGTCATTTTCAGGTAAATCAATAGAGCAAAACATACATATCTGGCAGTGTTTCTTACCATGAGGATTAATGCTATTAAATTTAAGTTATCAAAAAAAGAAAACCTAATGCATTATGGGAAATTCAATGAGTTTACTGTGTTCTTGATTTTCTACTTTAGTTTTTAGTTAACTCAGTCCCCCAAAATATAAATAAACTCACAGAATTCAAAGGTAGATATTTGTCAGTGCACAAACTTATTTTACTGTGAAATTTATCCAATATCTTTATAAACTGGGCTTCCTTTGGACTTTGTATTCTATTTAATATTACAGCAATCATTCCTAGTCCAAAACAATGCTTCCCAGACATTCATGTTCTTAAGATTTTTACCTTAAATTTACCTGTAATATTTGTCAAAAATAGCAATTACTGGGCTTCTCCCCTAGGAAGTTAGAGAAGCAAATTTGGATTGGGCTCTCAGGTAATAATTAGAATCAGACAGGTTTTTCACACTATAGAAAAAAAAACAAAAACATTTTTCTAAGACATTTATTTGTATGCAATTCTAATAGTTTTTAGCACTTTAACTTAAGGACAACTAAGGGATAACAAATATATATCAAAAGAGAAAATAGTAACTTTATAGTAACTATAATATTTCCATATCTATTTCTTTAAGCTACAAATAAAGAAAAAAATGGGGAGATTGGAAAATTGAGTCTTTATTAAACATACACATCATATTGTTTTATTAGGTTAATTTTGATACAAGAAGTGCCATGTATATTTTTATATAATTTATTTACATGTACTAATATATGGTTTTAGTGATAGAATAAATTAGTATATACTAATAATGTATATATGTATGTATATAGTGTGTATATATGTATGCACATTATTAGTATATACTAGTTTTATACACACACACACACTCATATATACACACACATGTTTTTAGATCTAATTTTATCGTTAAAACTGTATGTTGGGGTGGTAGAGCCAATTTTACAAATGGCATCTCCCAGGAAACACATTATATGTGGTATCATAAATTTCCTTGTACTATTTTTCTGTAGGATTTTGTTTACATTGTTTTCATAATTAACACCTTCTAGTTTGCAGTTTTGGTTACAATTGGTAATCATAGATATTATTTGGGCTTCAAAACTTTGATAAATGTTTTGATTTAGTGCTTCTATTAAAGTTATTTTTGTTCATTTTAATTAATTCCTTCAGTTAATAAACAAATGTGAGAGGCAGGAGAATAGTGTTCTACCACTTATTTGCACTATGATCCTGGCAAGCTTCTTAACATCTCTGAAATTAATTCTTCTCATCTATAAAATGGAGTAGGTAACAGTACCTGATTTATAGGGTTGTTATAAGGATTAAGTAAATTAAAATACTTTAAGCACTCACAATAGGGTCTAGAGCATGGTTACTACTGATAAATGCTAATTATTAGTAGTATGAGGAAGATGTTGTGTCTTCTCATAAAATATGGTCCCTACAGTGACCACATAATTTATCATCCAAACCAGAAAACTTCTGAGAATAATCATGGCACAGTTAATAATTTCATGGGGACAAAGGTGAAAACCTGGACAGTCTCAGGAAAACAAGGCTATAAGCCAACCCCCTCGTCTATAGAGGACTCTGCAGAGATAGACACAGAGGTCTAGTGAGGCCCATCAGAGCTCAACAGGCTCAACTCCAGGACTTGTATTTCAGCTGCTGGGACCACCTCTTTAATTGATAATAACCTTAAGGATGTGCCACTCTACAGCAGGCAGAGTGGCTCAGTTGGTGAAAAATTGGCTTAGGAGCATGAGCTCTGAGCAAGAGGGCCACTGGTTCTATTCCCACATGGGCCAGTGACGCTGTGACCAAGCTTAGTTGTCACTGAGCTGCCAACAGGCAGGATGGCTCAGCTGGTGTAATAACAAGATTGCCTATTCAATGGTGGGCTACGCCTACCTGCAACTAAGACTGAACTTGGTACCTTGAGCTGAGCTGCCTCCCCGATGGCTCAGTGGATAGGGCATGAGCTCTTAACAACAAGACTGTCGGGTTTGACTCCTGCATCTGATAGTGTCTATGCCCACCCACAACTAAGACTGAACTCAGCATCTTGAGCTGAGCTGCCGCCCAGATGGCTCAGTGGATAGGGCTTGCTGCTCTTAACAACAAGGCTGCTGGTTGGGCTCCCACATGGGATGGTGACTATGCCCACCCACAACTAAGATTGAACACAGCACCTTGAGCTTAGAGGCCACAAGCTGCCAACAGGCAGCCATATGGCAACTGGTGCCCTCCACAACAAAGATTGAAGAACAACTTGGCTGGTCCCCTTCCCCAATTTCCCAACACTGTTCTCCCTCTTCAATTCCTCAATACAGAAAACTTAAAAAAAAAAAAAAAAAGAATGCACCACTCTAGAGGAAGTGAAGCTCACAAATGAGTCTGTGTCATATGATATGAACCACAATTTAAGCTACATTTGCTACTAGAAAGCTTTCAAAAGCCAATAAATGTTATTTTGCTTAAGCGAGTAAGGGCCAGGTTTCCTATCACTTAGAGCTTCCCTGTAAAGACACCTAAGTCATCTCACTGAGCAGGGAGGTTGAGACAGTTGACTGTATCATGGTTGGCACAGAATTTGAACAGGGATGCATCTGTAGACAGGACTCACTAGTTGGTGGCAAGGAGAAGAAATCTGAGGCAGGCCTTAAATACAACCAGAGCAACGGTTCTCAACTGGCTGCACATTACTAGATCCTCTGACGGACTTAAAAATATACCCAGCCCCTCCGCTAAGAGCTTATGATTTAATTGAGCTGCTATGGAGCCCACACCTCAGATGATTCAAATACGAGTCCAGATATGAGAACCACGACCTAGAGTCCCAAATCAATTTTGAGAATTCCTTCCTTCATGCTGACTAATGTGAAGTCTCCTTACACAAGAGGAAAAAGGCCTGGGTTGGAGTCTCCTGTGGCCTCAACTCAAATCTTGCAGTGTCTCTCAATGAGTAAATTTGCACAAGTCTCTTAAGCTTTTGAAACATGAAGGTTTTTTGTTGTTGATTTTTTTCCCCCTCTGTAAGCCTCACAGTAGTGTGGGGATTACGCCCTTACACTACTGTGAGGATTCAATAAACTAAAGGAGGTAAAGCTCTTAAAACAGGGCCTGACACATAGTTAGCACTAATATGACAGCTATGTATGTGATGAAGGAAGAAATGACACAAATGCAGGCCATGGTGTCAAAGAATTCTGTGCTAAACAAGTATCAAAGTGTGACTTTGGACAAATAGTTTTTCCTTTGTGAGCCTCAGTTTCCTATACTAGTCAAGAATATAGTAAAAGGATCTATTTAAAGATCCAAACTTACATCTCTACTTGCTTATGTACATCAGATGTTATATGTGAAAAGGTCTAGTACACAGTAATCATTTAAACCTTAGTTTGCTGTCTTTGCTTGCTTCTCTTAAATCATGAATACAAGGAAATCACGACATTTCCCATTTAGAAATAAAAAGTCAAAGTTAAGTGCTCTTGTGGGAGGTTTCACATAAGCATGGGAAACACATGATGGAAAACTGATTCCCACCAGTGAAGTATATATTCATAACTTCTGCGATAATTAACAGCAATCACAGATCGCCAGTGATAGAGGTACAAAACAAGAGCATTATCAAAGAAATCTAGTACACGAGACATTAAACTGACCTTTCCAAAATAGCAGGGTCAGATCGAAGGGTAAAAAGTATGTAACAGGAACACTTCTTGCAAATGAATAAGAAAAAAACAAAATGAAACAGGTTGATCTCTCAATCAAGCTTTGATAACCTGTCCCATTGAGAAAATAGAGCTTGGACTCATGCAGACCTAGCTATCACTTGTCCTGTCTCTGCTGAGTACAGGAGATGAATGGACAAATTGACTACTTTAAAATACATACATGAGAAAATGTACACATATATTCAGGGGAATAAAATAAAATAAAATGAAATAAAACAAAATAAATAATGAAGGCCAACTCTGCATAGAAATATTGGTTGAAGACATTTCTCTGTAAGTCCATAAATACTCTTAAGATTGAAACCTGAGTTACTGCTGTTTTGGATACTTGAAGGCTATTTTTGAGAAGTTCACCTGAACGATGGGCAGACCTGTCACTGCCTGCCTTGTTAGAGCATCTGATGACCTACATAATTAGCAGAGCACTATGAAAGCAAATCCTGCCTTAGGAAGTAAAAGTAGAAATTTGCAAATGGAGTTAAAAAAACTAGCAGGTGTATAATAAGTCATCACATACTCCTTGATTCTCCAGTGTGAAATATGACCAGGCATTGAATAACATAACAGACACAATTGTGACAGACAAGTTTCTGAGATGCAGGTGGAAGGTAAGCTTGCTTTCTGGAGGAAATAGGGTGTCAGCTCCAGGATGAAGGTTAGTGACTTCTCTAGCAGCATTCACAAGAACGCTGGATGTGTCAGCCAGGCCCGTGCACTCTTTGCACTTACCCTCAAGTCTCAGTTTTGAAATGTGTGAAAATCACCAAATTAGACAGCGTCATGTGAGACTATGAACATTTTCCCTTCTTGTTTTTAATTATTAGAAATTGTAATTGACTTGTATAAGTGATGTCTGTGGTATTGCTTATATAGCTGAGCTCTGAGGCTATTGCTTAGATAGCTGAGCTCTGAGGCTAACTCCTTTCATTGTTAATGAAGAAGGAGTGTTTGCTTCAGTATTTCGAGTGTGACAGAAATGTCAACTATGAAAAACGGAACATTTTTATCCCTGAAACAAAGAATAATTTTCCTGCTGTGTTTTTTTTTTCCTTCACTGCACCACCATATGAACCACAACCATATGATCAACAAATCGGGTTTTGTTCACTCCTCTGAAAATCTCAGAAATTAAAAAAAAATATTCTTGTTCTTTTTTAATTATCTTGTTCATGTCCAAATTGAGTCTCTTTTTCATCAATTCGCATTCAAATTCTGAATTCCTTCATGACAGTAAATCAAGGAATATGTATATATAAGACTATAAGTGAAGTTAGGGGAACCTAATTTACTTTTGTCCATTCTCCTTTACTTGTATTGCAAGAAATTTTTTTTCTTAATTTCTTTTCAGCTGTCGGTTGATCTTTCTTCCTATAAACTTAAGGTAAGACAGCTGGGGATCTTGGGATTCTGCATTTTCTACATCAGCAAAACTCAGAGTCTGTGCTATGAAAGGGTGTGATTCTGTTTAATCACAGTGTTATATAACTCTGCAGATTCTCTAAGGTGTAATGATATTTAGAGGTGACAGTAAAAGCATTACAATTCCACCAAGTGTTATACAGAGAAACCATGCACAGAGAAGGCTGAACTTTTTTCAAACAGCTAGTAGGAACATAATGAATTATTTATTTTCCTTTGCAACATTTTGATAAAACAAAAATAGCTAGTTGAGATTTTGGTCACAAACTTGAGATGCTGTTATAATATACCTATTAAACTGACAAATAAACCTTGCATACTATTTATGAATTTTCAGTACTTTCATATAACATACATTAAAAAGGAATGAAAAAAATCAGATGGACTAGTGTGCATTTTTAGCTCTTATTGAATGAAAAATACATTGACACATTTAGGAACTTGGCTAAATTCCTTGAAATTTTTCTTTTGAAGTGTTCATAAAATCCTATTTCATCATGGCATTAATCATAGTTGTAGTAGGAGCAATAGTTGTAGCAGTAATAATAATATTCTGCTTAGGTAGTATTTATAAAAATAAACATTTCTTATAATAACCTTATGATATAGGTTAAGACTCAGACACCTATTGTTACATGGATAAGAAAAATGATGTCATACTGAAAATTTGAAGACGAATATAGCATTTTATAAAGTTCTGAGTTTATAAAATTTCCTCAGGAACGCTAAAATCATATGATAGTCAAGTATGCCAGTGTGACTTATGAGCAGATCTCAAGACTTACAAAAATACAATAACTAAGATAGCACGGTGTTAATGCAAAGATAGACAATCAGGCCATTGAAAAAGATTAAACAGTTTATAAGTAGACTCAAATATAAGCAAACTCATGACAAAGATGGCACTATAGCATTGAGGTAAAAGAAAATAATTATTAATAAATAGTACTGTTCCAATGGGATATCTATATAATAAAAAATAGTTCTTTATCCCTATTTTTTCCATGAACAAAATAATTCTCAAATAATGGATCTAAATGTGAAAGGCAAAAAACAATAAATAATCTAGAAAATAATATAGAATATCTTCATCACTTTGAATAGACAAAGGTTTCTTGAAAAGGACTTAAAAGGACAACTTCAAAAATGATATAGAAATTGAACAACATTAAAATTGAGAGTTAATATAGAAATTGGACTATTTTAAAATTAAGAACAAATATACCATTGAGAGTGAAAAAGCAAGCCACAAAGCAAGCAAAAATATTAGTAATGTATATAAATGACAAAGAACTTGAATACAGAATACATAAAATCTTCTACAAATTAATATAAAAATACAAGGAATCAGTTTAAAATGGTATGTATTTGTACACTTCACAGAAGAGAATAGGAAAAGAAAGGGTCTTCATTGTTATCAGTCTTGGGGGAAATATAAATTCAAACCACAAAAAGCTAAAGGATTGATAATTGCCATTATTAGTAAGAATGTGGAGCAACTGGAACTCTTGTACATTATTCTTGGAAGTGTCAGTTGGTTCAATCATTTTGAAGAACTGATTAGCAGTCTGTACTAAAATTAAACATATGTAT
This sequence comes from Aselliscus stoliczkanus, assembly GCA_033961575.1. Taxonomy (NCBI): domain Eukaryota; kingdom Metazoa; phylum Chordata; class Mammalia; order Chiroptera; family Hipposideridae; genus Aselliscus; species Aselliscus stoliczkanus. The sequence continues at coordinate 53,245,943 of CM066728.1, read as the reverse complement.
ACTCTGCGACACACCGAATTCACTCCTATGTATATTCTAACTGAATGCATACCTTGGTACTCTGAAAGATATCTAAGAATGTGTATAGCAGCATTATTAACAATAGCCAAAAATGGAAGCAACCCAAATATTCATCAATAGAAAAATGGATCAATAAACTAGAATATTCATAAATGCAATTTATAGAGCAATGAAAAGAAACTAGTACTGTACACTTTAGCATGGATGAATTTCACAGACATAATATTGTTTACAAGTTTCTAGACATATAAGTTCAAAACAGGCAAATGTATTGTATTTGAAGTCAGATAGTTGGCTACCTCTGAAAGAAGAGTGGACTACTGATTAGGTGGGACCTATCAGATGCTGGTAATATTAAATTTCTTGGCCTGTGTCGTGGTTCCATGTGTATGTCCACTTAGTGAAAATTCATCAATTCATATAGTTTTGATTTCTGCACTTTGCCATAAGTTACACTCCAATTAAAAAAAGATTTATTAAGTAAAATTATGCATTTGAGATATGTGAATTATCTTAAAACTGGAATATATTGGATAAATTATGCCTAGCATAATGCAACCTCTCTTCAAGGAAAGTGGGAAATTATAAAATAGCAGAAACAAGCTATTTTACAGAATAGCTTGAAACAAAGAACATATAGTGACATGATAGAAACAAGAAACAAAAAACATGCAGTGAAAATGAAATATCAACAGATTACGGGTACTTGGAATCCTTCTACCAAGAACTGATTCCTGGGGTCATCAGAGTAATGTGATACAAATCTACTTATGAATTTTATTGGCTCTTATTGATCTCATGAAGTATGTTGACACTGTTGGGGTGAAATATTCTGATATCTTACTCTGGAGTATGTTTTCACATAAATTTATATCATCTAAAACTCTTTCAACTTTATAATACCATTGAAATTTTTTTAATTTCAAGCCCTCTCCAACTCCCATCATTATAACAACTCCATCTATAATAAGAACTGAGAAATATTATCAAGGAATGAGTTTTTACTTCAGGATTTCTTTCAAACATGTCTTGGGTCTTGATATATATAGTCTTATATGTCTCCCTAGTAAACCAACCCTTGAAATGCACCCAAGATGGGGGTGTACCAGCATCATAGAAACTAAACAAAATTTTAACAATATTAAATAAGACTGTAGTAATGAATCAATGCAGAGATCACCTTTTTCTGGAGATATGAGACTAAAAAAAAATGCTACCTTTATATAATAATTCCCCAATTATACAATGTTGTAAGGTAAAAATGGCAAGTACATGATATTTATGAAATTTATGAAACTTATGCTACTCCTTCAATACGGCACAGCCCCAAACATGGTAAATGTCACTCATTTATTAGGACTGTTTTTTCCTGCTGAGCTCTTCTCAATACTATGATCCAGACAGACTTTAGCAATTGTTGGCACATAAACTTAAGCTTGACAACCCAATCTACAGGAGAATTACGATTTACTAAATAGGGTAGACATTCTTATAAAAATAGATTTTTATAGGAGAGAATTCACAATCTCATAAAATGTCACTTCTAGCAAATCCATGGAGAGATTAATGCAGACCAAACAACTCACATCACTTTCATTTAAGAATCTCCCTCTTAAAACATTTATATCCAAAAATTTATTCTAGTTTATCTTGTTCATATTGCTGCTACTTTAGCATTCTGTTTGCTTAGGATTTCAATATCCATAAACGAGTACAGCTGACTTTAGTTTAATAATTTAGATCAATAATACCTTTATGCAACAAAATCTTCCTGGTCTGCCTAAAGTAAAATATACAGTTATTTTTATTTTTTTCTCACTATTATTTTGCTAGGTTAACACTTTAAAATAAGCTTTCCAAGTTGAAAACCTTTCCAGCTCTTTTATCACAAATGAATATATGTCCAGAATAAGCTGGTCTTTCACTAAGGAGACACACAATGTACACGGCATTGACAGAGTCAGAATCTGATCTATTGGGCTGTCGGAAACGTCATGACGCATTTTTGCAATGAAAAACATAGAAAAATATGTCATGACTTTTCCGACAGCCCAATATATTTCTGAATGAGTAAACAGTGAAAGACAAATCTTCAAGAATATATCAGGGTAGTATTCAAAAGTCTATGAAATAAGCCTAAGATATATCCATTTGGCCAGGTACTTAATAATCTGACATGAGAAATATCTGAGTACCCTTATGTTTATCCACACTTAATGATATGGAGAAATATTTAAGATGTATTGGTACCTAGAGGAAATGCTTGCTTTAGGAAAAGAAACAGATAAAATGTACTCTAATCCCTTGTGCTAAATGGTTAGTAGAATTCTGTGTGAAATTTTGAATATTTTTATGACCCTTGTTCTAGAAATAACAAAAGCAGCTCAGTTTAACAAACTAATAAATATTTCTCAATGGCAGTCTGAACCAAAATGATATTTCTAGTTAAAATAGGATGGAGGCATCTTATTTACAAAAAAACATGGGCTCAAAATCCATCTACGTTTTCTTGAAATTCTCAGCAGAGTTCTCTTGCCATAGCGTAAATCACTTAGGTTAAATACTGTGATTCATCAAGAGAACTACTCAGAAAATGGTGAAATTATAAAAACATTTTCACCCTTAAAAGAGCATCTGAATCTGGCATTGCTGATAGAAAATCACACTCCAGCAGGATTTCGCTTGGACTCTGGGAACAACAGCCTTCCCCAAAAACTTTTAGGCCTCTAACTTAGGAGGAACTTTCTCATTTCTTGCTCATATTTACATCCAACTGTATCCAATTGCCAATGGTAACCTAACCCACCAAATTTGCTTTATATTTGAATGTAAAATATGTCTACTCAACATTCTAGTTATGTTTGCAGAAACTGATGTAGCCTCTCCGTGGATATTACAAAGGATCACACATTTTCTCGAACAATTTATATCTTAGAGTTGGTTATGACAGGATGCCAAGTGAGAAAGCCAGACAAGGACTCAGGCAAAAGGGATTCCTATGACCTTTTTCCACAGTGCGGAAGGCTTACGACCAAAGGTGGCTCTTCAAACAGGCTCTGATCAAGTATTCTTTGCTATTTATTCCTCACAAAATTCTTTGTGGGTTTCTTTATGTGACATAAAATGATCACAAAGTCTCTGGGGTTTCTAACAACAAATTTTTGTTTCTCATTCATGATTTGTGTGCACTGTGGGCCCGGCATCATTCTGCTCCAGGTTTGGAGGGTATACTCCTTGGACCCAGGCTGATGAAGCAGCTTTGCAGGAAGCATTGACTATCCTTGTGGCAGAGGGAAAAAAGAACCTGCACTGGATCTGAAGCCTCTGCTAGGAAGTGACTCATCACTTCCACTCACATTTCATTCTCTACTGCTAGTCACAGGGAAATGCCTAAACTGTACAGTACATAGTTGTACAGGCCTTCTCGAGAAAGGGCGTACACAAGGAGAAGCACTGGATATAGTGAAAAGTGTTTCAACCTTCCACATGCAGCCCAAGTAATCTCCACTCCCAATTTGTAAGAGAGAGAGGGTGGCCAGGAATTGTCTTAGTCAATTTATTACAGGTAACAGAGGAAAGGAGTGAAAGCACCTCCCAGGCTAAATGCTATAAATAATTATTCCATAGAATAATTTCAACACAGGATGGGGCAGTATCAGCAGCCTGACTTTACAGAAAAAAAAAATAACCATGCTAAGAAGTAATGATGTTATGAATAAAGGCCATACTATAGCAAATTGTAGGTGAATTTAGTCCTTTGAACCAGGTAAATAGAAAGACATCCTCATCATGAAAAAAACATATATTACGAACTCATCTATATTTGATCAGAACCATGTGGACATAGCCCTTTTAGAGCTGACGATTTTAGAGACATAGTATATATACATACTTCAAAGACAACAGAATAAAACATGAATACAATACCTAAACCAATGGGACAATGTATATTCCTTATATACAACATACAACAAGTTAGTCATTTATGAAATTTATGATTAGAGAATGAGAATAAGACAGATGGAAAAAATTCATTCAGGTTACCAACACCTTAAAGTTCTCTGTCATTAGAGGACAAAGGCACTTGGAAGGAATATCTATGAAAACTAATGATCTAATATTTTTACTAGCTCAACAAAAGGGGAAAGAGTGGCATTTATGTATCCAATTTTGTTTGTTCTGAGATTCCTAAAACAACGTATTTTTAGAGTCATGTGCAGGCAGATCCCAAAACTGATCTGGCAATTAATGATTAGGCATGTAAGCCTCTACTTTTACAGCAGAATCCATTCATGTATTATTATTATTATTATTATTATTATTATTATTATTTGACTACGGGACTTCTCTCTCAGTAATGCTAATCATAGACAAATATTTTCAGTTTCAGTTTCTGTAGTTTCTCCCATCTCCACCCTTTTTGTGTCCATAATTCAATCCATTCTCTTAGGTCTCATTTATCCACACAAAGCCACAACATTTCTGGAATGTTTTTCATTACTTACACTTTTTGATGATCACATCCACAGCATGTTTAACCACAGCCTGTGTCGTCTGACTTTTCCATCTTCTTGAACAGTGGTTTTCAAACTTTAGTTTCATAAGTATCACCTAAAGCATTTGTAAGAAGGAAAAAATAAAATCTCTTCCTGTGTCCTTCCTAATTCAGATTAAATACAATCAATACAGAGAGGGGTCTAGGAATCAGCATTTTAAATAAAGCACCTCCCCCAACCCCCACACCCTGGGGAATCTGAGGACCCTTCTGGGCGACAGAAATGAAGTTGTATGTTGCCCCTCCATTATAATACCACTTTTTCATGGATATTTCCAAAGATGTTCTATATCAGATTTTGTTATTTCAAACTAGAAGTTATTTTCACTCTAAACTGTAGGAATGAATCACTGAACCCTCTTCTAAATTATGCATTTTCAGGTTATTTTGACTTCTGAAGCTGTGAGAATATGCATACATATTCAAGGTAAATTTTCAGCCTCAAAAATGAAAGAAAAAGTTTTAGCTCTTCCTACTTCCTCAGGTACTTTATGTCTGCTTTGACATGACTAATCAATTTTATCTTTAACTATAATTGTCTTAGTTCAGATACTGACTTTTTGCTATAAAGACAAAGACTTATTTACCTTTGTATTATCTAGAATGCTTAGTAAGGGCAAATATTCCAATGTTTGAAGATAAATGAATCAGGGAAGAAAGAAAGCATATTAAAATACTTCAATAACCAGTAGCTTCTTTAACTGGATGTAAGTGGATATATATATATAATCTTAATAAATATTTGAATTGGTTTAAATAAAATTATCTCAAGTTCAACAGTATTTACCTTTGGGGGCAAATACTCCTTTGTTGAGGAGGATAGCCTTGGCATTATAAGGTGTTTAGCAAGTGCTTTGAGCCTCTAATCACTAGACAGCAGTCACACCCCTTCCCTCAAAGTTGTGATAAACAGGAGTGTCTACAGATATTGTCAAATGACCCCTGGGAGTACAAAATCACCCTGGTTGAAAACAACTATATTAACATGAAACAATTTTCTTGGGCTATACAAGAAAAAAGCCACATATTTACCTACAATTCAAAAGGAATAAAGAAAAAGGCCAAGATATAATAGAACACTCTAATGGGAAGAATAACATCTGTAACACAGAAAAAGTGCAATCTCATAGTTACAGGGAGAGTAGAAAAGATGACATAAAACAAGGTGAGCAAGTGTACTGGTTTTCAATAGGGAAAAAACAGTAGAGACCAAAAACCTGTGTCTGAAAATCTTGTCTCTGGACAAGTTTTTAAATATCCCTTAAGTTGTGAGAATTTAGGAAGAAATAGGTGATCACTAGGATTTAAAATGATCCCTTTAAGGTCAAAATATGCCATACTGACCTCATATCCTTTTATGATCATAAATAAACTGGAAAATTATGAATTTACATTATAAGAAATTTGATAAAATCTGGCAAAATGCCCTTTTAAAAGGTGTTGGCACAGAAAGTGAGTGGCCATTCATCCACCTGGGAGTCTTTCTTTAGAAAAAATGTATGCAGCAGATAAACTAAGAAAACTTCCATCTCTATGATTGTATAATTGAAGGCACTCCACTCAGGTCATGCTTTCTTTTCTCATTGATAAAACTCATGGGGAAGAGTTCTTATTTGAGCTGTTTGAGGATCCTAGAGAAATGGAAACCCACTCAGCAAAAACACACACCCACAGGGAGCTAAAAACAAGAATGCAGACCCATTACTTGAATGAAAGCTTCAAGAGGACAGAAAGAACCCCTGTCTAGCTCATTATTTATCTGGCACATGGTAGCTCAGTAGTTACTACTGAAGGAGTGAATTTCACAGATCTAACGTAACTCAACTGATTTATGACCGTAAGACAGTGGCCATCACTCAGAGAAGCCAGGAGACTAACAGTACTTATCACTCAGTTGCAAGTTTGAAACCTATTAGACAAGTTGAGAAGGGGCTACCTGGCTCCTGTTTCTCTTGAGGTAACTTAGAGATGAACCAAACTGCTATCTTCCAAAGAGGCTAGTCTGGTGCTCTCCTAATAGGTGAGTATATACTCAACACGATTTGCCCATTCACACATGCTAATACCTCAGTGGGGAAAGAAGAGTTACTATCCTTCCTTCTTTGACATAGAAAAGAGGAAGACTCAGGAGCTGAAATCCATAACTAATTCAGCCTGTCAGCACTATTTGAGGGTCATGCTTATGTGTCCTCACATTTTTGGGGCAGAGGAAGGGCGTGGGAAGACTAGCATGACAATCAATATCAAAATTATAGTTCCATGCTGTCAAAGTGGTAATGACTTGTTTAAACATTTATTAAATCACTTCACAACAAATAGTAACACATGAAGTGTTATCCTCACATTTCACAGCGACATCGCTACTAAAGCAGAAAAAAATGCTAGCCAAACAGTTTTAAAATCACCATCAAGATATTATTTAGTTAATATTGAGTGGTTTAATTATTCTTGTTTGTTCACAAGCAACTCTTTTATAAACAAATTTGGCAACGAAATGCAAGCATGGATATATCATTAATGCTGAGAAGATAAATGTCTAAAATCAGGAAATTCAATATCGGAATATCAACACCCCAATAATTTTCACCTTCTCTAAGCACTTTACAGGATTATTCTATTTTACTTCGACTTTCAATCATCATAGATTATAACAAAATGTTTACTGATTACAGAATCACAATTTAAAATTTATAAAATTATGTGGGTTTTATATTCACTTAGATGTTTCTTTTTTCATCATTTTCTAAACTTTTACTCCAAAAAAGAGTAATAAAGAAAAGGAAGGAATATTTTAAGAAATACACTCTTGTAGATCATCCCTAAAATGAGTTCTATTCTCCTGGTAGATAAGTAGATAGATAGATACTTTTCACATAGATATTGCTTAATTGGCTGAGTCACCTTTTTAGGACAGGTAAAAGATTATTGATAATGTAACATTTTTATGCCTATTTATTACCTGAGTTATTTATCTTTGTATTAATTAGGATATACTGTATTTTGCCATGTATAATGCACACTTTTTTGCCCAAATTTGTGTGGGAAAAATAAAGATACACATTATACATGCATAGTACTAATTCTGTATCTATATAAATGGTTTTTATTCTTTTACTTATGCTTCTGAGTTAACAGTGTAACTCTAGAAATCAATACCTATATCCATATGCAAAATAATACCTTGGAATGTGATAACTGGTTTTGTTGAACTTCCAAGGAACTTGCAACGATGAAGAGTTCTTGACCTTCTATGGTGCATAAATATCATAAATTTGGTACCGGTACATAAAATTTCTTGTATCTGTATCTGTTCTTGTGTTTTGTAATTATTTGTTACATGCAATTTCTTGTACCATGATATGTTAAAAAGTAAATGCTAAAATTCTTTTATAATACAAAAAAAGTACCTAAATATAAACAAATAAAAATTTGAATTAAAGAATTAAAACAAAAGATTTTTTTCCCTGAAAGTTTGGGCCAAAAATGTGGGTGTGCATTACACACAGCAGAATATCATATATTAGGCTGTTGAAACACAGAAGCCATAATGTTCAATGATTTAAGAAAGACATCAAAGTCTAAACAGGCCAAGATTAGTGTGGCAGTTCCACGGAGCTCGAGGCCCAAAATTCTTTAATGTCACTTCATCACCCACCAGGACATTGTCTGTCTGCAGTTGAAGATGGCTCACCATGTCCTCATTTCAGCGTGACAAGGTTCAGGGTGAGGGTGGTATGTAAACAAACCTTTCGTTAAAGACACTATTAAGAAGTTGTTCACATCACATCCCTTTGGCCACACTTTAGTAACCCAGCCACTCTAAACTAAAAGAGAGATTGAAAAATGTTGCCTTGATTTTGAGAAATGACATGCAAATCTATAATATGAAGATTCTATTGCTAAAGAAAAAGGAGAAGTTGATATTGGGGACATCTACAAGGCTCTGCCAGGCTGTCAACTATTTTTAATATTTGAACCAAAGCAAAAATGCTTTGTCTTTCGTTAGCCAAAACACCTGATCCCAAACATGATGGAGCACCCCTTCCTAGGAGATGTTATATAGGCTTTTGTTTTAATTATCTGACAGACTATTCTCAGAGTGGCACATCCAAGAAGTTCTGACTGAGAAGAATCTGGGTGTCATGGAAGCCTGAATGCTATCTGTGCCCACCATTCATGCTGCTGAGAAATGAAAACAAGCTACAGAAGGATGCATGATTTTATGCTGAAGATAATTCCAGAGGAGAGAACTTCCTCCTCTTTGCTTGATAGAGCACGAACAACAAAGGCTGAGAATAAGAGAAGGGCTATAAATGATCAAAAAACCCACCTCTTTCTTCCAACTCTGAGTCTGATAGGCTGAAGCTCATGCACCTAATTAGTGGCAGATGGGACAGCATTTACGTCATCTGATTCCCAGTTTGGTGCTTTTTCCATTACACCAAAGTACCTCCAACATGGCCACCTGTATGAATAAAAATACAATGAGAATGTTCAGGTTATTATACTGATAATCCAAACAATCCAGCGGGGGTGAGGGGAGTCAAAAGAACTCCAGTGAACCAGTCAAGATTTCTATTCACAGCAGAGGCTTATACTTTTCTGCAGCATACGTTCCCTGAGGACAGGACTGCTGTGTTTTGTCCACTGCTCTAGCTGTCACATATTAGGCAGTAAATAAGCATTTATGGAATTAATGAACACCTTAGTCTCAGACAATTCTGCCAGAAGCTCAGACTCTGCAAACTCTCTTCTTATACTGGCTGTCCCTGGAGCAGCTCTGCCTGGAAGCAGAGGCAGCAATGCGCAAGAGCCTCAATCCTTGAGGGTGGCCTCCAGTTAGCCCTCAATAGCAAAGGTACATCTGGGTTCCCTTCTCCACAGGAGCAGAGTGGAACCATCTAATCACAAATATATGCCACTGGTTCAGTTTCTCCCCAGGAACACTTTCCTTCACTGTCTAAAGATGTTTTATTGTCCCTGCTTTCTACTTCCCTCTTTCTTTTACATTTCTTTTTAGAAATAATAATCAGCCTGGTCCTTTCTTCTCACCACACCCATAAGATTTTTTTAAAAAATAGAAAATTCTACTGAAATAATGAGTATCTCAACACTGCAAAACTCTCTAGGTAATTCAGTGGTCCCCTGATCATACACTGTATCCTAACTATCCGATTGTAAAATTCCCAATTCACCAGAGAAACTCATGATGAACTAGAAAAAGCAAGTACTCAAAGTACTGTGGTGCTACCACTATTCAGAATAGAAAATGAAAGAGATGAGGGCAAAGTAGAAAAAGATGGGCACTATGCATTGATAACATTGTTATAATAATAGTAGCTCAAAACTGTTGAGTGTTTTGCAATTTACACAGTCCCATAGTACACATAATTGAACTGAGTCTCAGTAGTCTTAAGAGGGTTGTTCAATATGATGTAACTGATACTCTAGAGCATAGGGCCAGACTGAAGTCCTTTGAGTCTATAATGTTATGTTCCTGTGAATACATCGTGCTACTCTTAAAAAGATTAACATGAATTCTCAAATCACAAAAGAGTCTTCCATCTTCTGGAAGGTCAGTGGATCCATTGACTGTAACAATTGTTTAAAACTGTGGTATTCTAGTGTAATAATTTGCCTTGATCACCTGAGGGATGTTACAAGTAATTTATTAATAATGTGCTAAAGTTCACGAATGGCTACTTTTTCTATAACTTAGAGCCAATATACCTATCACAGTCACTCACTCATTTGTATTCAATATGCTTTTTCAGGTGGACACAAAGCCATGTGGTAACAGCTGTCAACATCAGGCCAGCATTTACACGGAACCTTGCCTCCATCAATGAAAGTGCACCTCCAAGGGGTGACAGTATATTTTCATGTGTCATGTGAGAACTTCTGGGTCAAAATAAAGAATTTGGGGTTACAAATAAATTTCTTTCTTTTTCCTGTTTTTTTTTTTTACTGACCACAGGCAGCATCAGCCACAATGTAAATTTGTGTCATTCTGTCATAAGCAGGACCAATGAACATCTGAAGCTGGAAAAGATCTGAGGCTAATACTGGAAGAGAGACCAAAGATAATCATCTTTGTATCTAAAAGCCCATATACTCCCTTTAGTTAGGCCCATTATTAAGACAAAAAGAGTATGGAAAACAGGGAAACAATTCACAGGGCTCACCTTCCATCAGCCAGAATAAATGCTATTTCTCTGAGGTCTTCTATGTCTACATCAGGTAATTTTAATTGATTGTTCCTCATACCAGTGTTTTGTGCACACACTCAATACTATAATAGTTACTGCTCTTACAATTATTCATTGCATTTTTGTCTTTTCTCCAAGTATTAAAACTTGAGAGCAGTAAATATTTTATTCATATAATATATCTATAATAGGTGTTCATAAAATTAATAAAAATTGTTGATTAAGATTGGAAAGTAGAACATGTGTTTAAAAAAAAGGGGGGATTTCTTTACCTGAGGAGCTGTCACAATAAAAAATATTTAATGAATGACTAGTAAGGCAGATGCAGATAGTGATCAAACTGTTTCAGTAATGCACTCGTCCATATAAGACTTCTAGGACTTTGGCTTTTACTCCAAATCTCATGGAAAACCACTGGAAGATTTTACACAGAGGAATAACATGGCTGCTGTGATGAGAATAAACTGTAGGAGGACAAAGACAAAAACAGGAAGACAAGGTAGGGGGTTATTGCAATAATCCAGGCAAGAGATTATGTTGGCTTTGATAAGAGTGGGACTGAAGAAGGATGTAAGAGGTGATCAACTTCTAGATTTTTACAATATGTATAAAGTAGAATCAGTTATGTTCCATATACACTGGTTTAAAATGTGTAAGAAAGGAAACAATCAAAGATGAATGCAAAATTTTTGGCTAAAGCAGTAAGAAGGATGGAGTTCTTCAAGCCTTGAAACAGAATCATATCCCTGTGGGAGGGAGTGTAAAGAAGCAAAGAGGTGTAATGTAGGAGATCAAGCACTCAGATGTTGAGAAGTAGCCAGAGAGGTAGAAATGGAACCAAAGGAGAATGCTGTTCTCATGTGAAGAAATTATTTTAAAAAGGGAGGAGAAGGAAGGCCTCAGAGACCCATTTTAAAAATATATGTCAAATGAGATAACAATCAAGTATCCACGGATTTAGCAAAATGACAAACATTGATAAACTTAAAGAGTTACATGTGGTGGAAAAATGGGGTTAAAAGCTTGTTACTGTGGGAACAGAAGAGAATGGAAGGAGAGTACCTAGATATAATGGGTATCAACAGCTCTTTCAAAGGATTATGCTTTAAAAAGAAAAAAGCAAAGAAATGGAGAAGAAACTAGAGAGGGACATGAAATTACAAAAGGACATTTGTTTTTAATAGACTTTATGTTCTAGAGCAGGTTTAGTTTCAGAGTGAAATTAAGCAGAAAATACAGAGATTTCCCACATACTCCCTACCCCTACATAGATAACCCCCCTCATTTTCAACATCACCTACCAGAGAGGTGTATTTGTTACCACTGATGAACCTACATTGACATATTGTTCATAGTTTATGTTAGGGTTCCCCTTGATATTGTGCTTTGGATTTTGGACATTCTAATAGGTGTGTAGTGGTATCTCTTTATGGTTTTAATTTCTATTTCCCTGATGACATATAGTGTAGAGCATCTTTTCATATGCTTATTTGCCATTTGTGTATCATCTTTGGTGAGGTGACTGTTAAGGTCTTTAGCCCATTTTTAATTAGATTACTCATGTTCTTACTGTTGAGTTTTAAGAGTTCTTTGCATATTTGGGGTTCAGTTCTTTATCAGATGTGTCTTTTGAAGATAATTTCTTTTACTCCGTGACTTCTCTTTTCATTCTCTTGACACTGTTGTAAATTTTAATGAAGTCCAGATTATCAATTCTTTCTTTCATGGGTTGTGATTTTCTTTGATGTTGCATCTAAAAAGTCATCACCAAATCCAAGTTCATCTGGATTTTCTCCTATGTTATCCTCTAGGAGTTTGATAGTTTTGTGTTTTATAGTTAAGTCTACAATCTATTTAGAGTTAATTTTAATAAGGAATATAATATCTGCGTTTAGGCCTCCCCCCCCTTGGGTATCCAATTGTTCTAGCATCATTTGTTGAAAAGACTAATTTCTTTCTTCATTGTATTGCCTTTGCTCCTCTGTCAAAGTTCAGTTGACAATATTTATGTGGATCTATTTCTGAGCTCTCTATTCTGTTCCATTTATCTATGTGTTTATTCTTTCATCATTCTTTTATTTAATGGCAGAAATTATTACACTGAGATGACCCAGTGGAGAGGAAAAACTTAATGATATAACACAGACAAAGGTCAATTCTTTGGATGAGAAACTTGGATCTAGTTAACATTGGGGATTGGATGTGCATAGGAACACAGTCAGCTAGTCCACATGAAGGAAAGGAATGTCAAAGATAGGGCTCTTGATGTAGATGGGGTGATACATGTGGCCATAGGACATTGGGAACAATCTCTTCAGACTGCTTCTGTGATCTCAGTGTGCTACAAGTCAAGATTATCAGGAGATATTGAAAAGGAGAAGTTTAGGTACTGGGAAAAATAAGACAGACTAAAGAAATGTGGATCTGCCTGACAGCACTAAAAGTCCTGTTGAAATGGTCATGAATTTAAAATAAATTGAGTCAGCATAAATTTTTACACAGACAAATTCAGGTGCTTAGGTGTAGGGACAAAGTAGCAGAGGTTAAATACTGCTGTGCCACTGAGAAGTTGTGTGAGCTTATAAGACTTACTTAGTTTCTCCAAGCTTCTATTTTCTGATTTATTTTTATAGCTGTTATAAAAATCAAATGAGATAATATATGCATACTGTAGTGATTAAGAGCTCAAACACTGGAATTACTCTGATGGGTTTAAATCCTGATCCTGTGTTAGTAAAAGTGAGAGGGATGAGGGAAATCAGGACATATGCAAAGTAATGTTTATAATTACAAACCATGGAATCTAAGCTGCTAAGGAAGACAGTGAGAATATGAAATGGGATAAGGGAGGACAATGAAAACATGATTTGATCAATTTAGGGAGTTTTGCTCTGCTTTGGAATCAGGTTATCAGCTGAAAAGGTAGGAAGTGGTCAGTAAATGGAATGCCTAAAACTGATACTATGGTAAGAATGCAATAACTAATATGACCTTGGAAGTAGGTGTCTGCTATAAGATAGAGGACTAGGTTAATGAAGAGAGGTCAAGAAGCTGAAAGTTTGTGATATCATCTCTATGGATATTTAAATCACTAAGAATTAGGAGAGGGAGTAATGTTGATAAGAATGACAAGGAAGCAGAAACTAAAATACTTAGAAATGATAGGGTAAATGACTGTGACAGAGAGGAATGTCGCAGGACCTTCACATGTAGAGAGGAGTTAAGGAGGAATGAGGAACTTAGGAAGCAAGAAAAATAATACCTTACCTGGGAGCCTAGTAGTACAAGAGGTGTGGGGGGAAAAAAAAGTGCCTCCACTTGATAGAGTGCAGAGCACATATAAACCATTTAGCTTCCTAAGACTCAAAAGTCATATTCTGAGGTCAGCAACTAGCCGCTTAACTGCTACAATCTGTGGGAAAGCATGCTGCATCATCATCTATTTCTATATAGACTACATCCTTAGAAGAGTCTGTAGCAAACAAAGTATCAACACATGCAACACATGGGGTCCAAAAAAGTGTAGATATGGCAATCAGGGCAGCCTCAGAAAAATATTCAGTGTGTTTAACTAAGATATCTAAAAAGTAAGCATTGATGGTGGGATACAAGTATATGTGAATCACTATTTGCTTTTAAATATAGTTTTATATTTTCTTGATTCTTCCTTTTTTTTTATATTGATGTAGGAATCATTAAAGGAAAAACAGATTTTATTTTCTCTGTGATGTGTGTGTGTGTGTGTGTGTGTGTGTGTGTGTGTGTGCATATATATGGAATATATATTATAGGACTATATATTTCCTTAAAATATTTATTTTAAAATGCAAGGATAATATTAATATTTGAAAGAAATATTTGAACAAAATTCAAAGGACAAGGCCTTTATTTTTACACAGATACGATTGCCCTGAGATACAATTATTCTCCTTACATTATGGTCAGCATTCAAAACAATTTAAAATTTTACAATATCCTAAGTATTTGCATCTCAAGGTAAAGTAAAGTATTTAGAATACGTAGTTACTGCATTGGCTTACAAACAACCCCCCTCTAATATGGGAATTTTTTTTAAATTGGAATTTCAGGGATCCAATATATACCTCCCCAAAAAAAAACACTAATTACACATTCATTCCTATGGCCATTACTTCTTGGGAAGATCTCAGAGGAACTAAGAAATAATTAATCATAATTTTTAAAAATCAAAATTAATGCAAAAGTCCATTAAAAGCAAAGTATCACAATTTTAAATAAAGAATAGACACAGCCCTCTACTTGTATGCTCTTGCCTCACTCACCTCATCTTAACCCCAGCCCTAGGTCCAGTAAAAGTTTGTTTACAAAAACAGGTGCTAGCCCACAGGCTGCAGTTTGCCAATTCGATATTTTTAAATATTGCACTGAAATATGCCTTAACTTGATTACTGAGGAGTTTTTGTCATTCCTTAAATTGTGTGCCTGAGGCAAGTATATCATTCACCTCACCCTAGTCCTTGTCCAAAGCTTCTGAAAGTGAATGATTATTGTATGTTTACTCCCACACTCCTCACAAAGCCTGCCTTGCTACAGACACACAGGTACCTACTACTCATATATTCACTTTAAAGTAACAAGCAGTTACTCATTTGTATTCATTTCAGTCCAAAAAGTATTTTCAGGTCTTTTGACTCTTCTTAAGCCAATTTCCCCCATTAACCTGCACAATGCTGCAGTAGTAAATAAAGTCATCCTGCAGTAAATGGGCAGCTGGGAAGGGTTGACCGTTCTAACTGGCAGTTATCAAAATGATATTAAAATTATATAAGATATAAATAACAAGAATCTTGATAAGTTTTTGGACTATCCTTTGGAACTATTATATATCTGAAATTGCGAAATTGAGAGGATCATCACAGGAAAATTAAGTCACCAAAAATAATATGATAATAAACCATTAGAACACACAGTGGCTTTATATCAACAATGTTAAACTAATGGGAGAAGTGCAAAAGTCTCAACTCTATCATCATTCAGTCTGGAATAAATAAAAACTGACAGAACAAATTAAGGAGTGAACGATTTAATATCGTAATTAGGGAGAAATATAAAAATTAGTAATTATTGGAGAAACCATATGTTTGATGTATTAACTGTAGCTATTAAAACTATATTACAGTGTTTTGTCAGATTATGTAATGAGTGAGATTTTTTTCCAGAGTATAAGCTACTTTCTGGGAAGAAGATAATGTTTTTGGGAAGCCTCATTATTTAGGGCACAGTTAACTGTACATTAATTTTGTATTATGATTTGCACACTAGGAGGTCTGATTCAATTGTAAAACTAGGTTTTCAAAAGAGCTTAATGAGGTGTCAAAAAAAAACAATATTTAGCAACTGGCAATTCCAGTGTACTGAATAAATCTGGAGCCTATACGTTTCCAAGGTCATGTGAGATTTTAGGACATAGACCCTGAAAAGTTAGGGTGTCTATCACAGATATAGGACTCTGTCAGTCAAGACTTATACCCACACTCAGAGATCCTGAGAATATCAAGTTAATCCCAAAACATTTCCAGGAATACCATAAATATTGTATACATTGCACACATACACATGCATTCATTCGTAAATGAAACTAAGTCAAGGTTGGGCAAAATGCTCTGAAAGGAATTCACAAGGGGCCAGAAACTATTTATTGGGGCTGGGAATCACCTTTACAAAGCCAGTGAAGCCCGCTCTGAGGAAGTTACATTAGCAACAGCCTTCAGAAGCATGGTGGGAAAGAACGTTCCAGGGACAGCATGTTATAGCACGTGCAGAAAAATTTCCTGCAGCAGAGCAAGAGTTGGCATATTCAAGAAACAGATGGAATTCCATCATAACTGGAGTATATTGGGAAGGGAAGTACCTCTCTCTCTCTCTCTCTCTCTCTCTCTCTCTCTCTCTTTCTCTCTCTCTCTCTCTCATGCACCACACACACACACACACACACACACACACACACACTCCAATTACTCTGAAATATACAGCATGCAAAATTGGAATGAGGTAAACACTGGGCTATAGAAACTGATAAGCATTCAGCATCATAACCTCATTGAGGTTACTTTGTACACCATAAAATTCACCTATTGTAAGTATCAGTTCAATTATTTTTTTTTTTTTATTTTATTTTTTTTTTTTTTCAGTTCAATTATTTTTAATAAATATATACAACTATGCAATCATCACCATCAACTAGTTTCAAACTTTTTTCATCATGTCAGAAAGTTAACCCCACTCTCATCTCTAGCCCCAGGCAACAATTGATCTGCACTTTTTTTCTTTGTAGATTCTTTTCTAGAAGTTTCATGCAAAATTAATCATATTACATATAATGTTCATGTTAAACATACTAAATAGTCATGTTGTCTTTGAGTCTGGCTTCTTAGAGTAATGTGTTTGAAGTTCCTGTGTTGTTTCATGTATCAATAGCAGTTTGTTACTTTTAGTTTCTGAATTGTATTTCGTTGTACAGAAATACCACATTTTCCTTATTCATTTGTCAGTTGATAGACATTTGGATTGTTTCCAGTTGGGACTATTATGCACAATGCTACTATAAACATTGGTGGACAAGTCTTCATATGAATACAAGTTTGAGGCAGACAGCAAGGAGTGAAATTGCTTGGTCATATGCTAACTCTGGTTAACTTTTTAAGAAGTCACCATATTGTTTGAGTCATACGTTTTTAATTCCTTTCTCATAGACCAGTTTTGTAGAATCATAGCAACTATTAGAGAGCCTACGGGATTACTTGATGGAATCTGTATCATACTCATCTCTTTCCAACCTGATGCTGTAACATCCGAAGGAACCTAGATATGAATATAGCAACTCTTGCCATTTACAGAAGGGAAAGCTCAAGAGAATGAGAACAAAGTGGCCAGCTTATGAAAGTTCATGTAGACATTATCTAATTAATCATTTGTAATGAATCTTGCAGTTCATCACAGGAATACAGGGTCTGTCACAGAAAAAAAAAATTCTAATTATTTGAACTAAGGTGTGTATAGGTCTATCCAGCTTGGAAATATACCTCGCATTAACCAGAAAAATGTATCTAGCATGAAGTCAAAAATATAAGGGTTTTTTTTTCTACTAATGAAATCTTTTTCTATAACATTAAATTATTTCTACCTGCCCATCATCTACATCTGAAAAATAGACTTTCCCATGGTATCTTCAGATCTCAGAAATTTAAAAGTTAAATGAAATTCTAAATGGGCCTATTAGTAGAGAATGAAGACAATGTGCAGTGACTTTCTCTCTGAGGCAGAAACATGCACAACGCATAAAGAAAAAGAAACTAAAAATATCTGATGTTGTTATAAAGGAAAGCAGAGCCAAAAGCAATTTGTCTGTGCTTCTTTCCCATCTGTGTGGCTCCTTCAGTTAAACAGCCAGTGCAGTCAAATCTGATTTGCTTTCCCATTATAAAAGTTGTGGCTTAATGTCTAGATAAAGGCATCTTTACATAAATACTGTATGCATCTATGTTTTACACATATGCTTTCTATATGTAATTTTTGTACACACACCGTGTGTTCCCATCATCAGGTAATATATTAGCCCATGAGAAACATTTAAAGGGAAGTTTTTCTTCCAGGGCTGGGAGAGTTGTTCTTTCTCCTAAACTTGACTATAACACTAGAAGAGCTGCAGAGAAAGAGTTATGTCCCTGTTCTCATGTCAGAAAAGACATGAGACTAGAAGAAACACACTGTACTTTTTAAAATATCCCTGGTCAGATAGTAGGTGCATCCACTGTGGTTCTTGTCCATCACACTGGGGACTAAGAGGCTAAGTGATGTATCCAACATTATGAAGTGCCTCCCATGAGGAGTCAAACATGATATCTGAGAGCCTTTACTTCAGACTTGTGCTCCAATCAGCTGACCACTCTAGCTATAAACATTTGCCCCTGCTTCATTTTCCCACTCCTGGATGATTGTCTGCCTGGCAACAAGACGGCAGAAACACTAAGCCAAAATATCCTTATGTGGGCATAGCTAGCTGCCTCTTCATGGCAGAGCCAATTTGGATCCCATCCATTGGCAGGGATGTCCCAGAAGCCGCTAATTTTAGTTCAGCCTCTTTAAAACTCTGGATTGTAAACAAACAGTAGGATTTTCCACAGTGAAAGGGGGAATAAGACAAAGGATGCAGAGAAGAGGGGGTAGGTGAGACTAGCACCTCATTCACCAGAGGAATTAGAAATTAAAAGAACAGCTGGAAACCTTCAGGGACTACTGCTAAGGCCCCAGATCCTTTAGTTTGTAAAGTCCATAAAGTACTACCTTATACTTTTAAATGTCTGTCTCATTGCTTGGTTTTTCTTTCTTTTCTTTTTTTCTCTTTTTTTTTTTGGGCGGGGGCAGTGGTTCTCTCTTGATAGTTGAAAATAGTAGATCAAAATTGGACATGTCTAGTGGGCAGTTGCTGGTTTATTTGGGAGGATTAATTGTTGTAATTCCCTGGTTTGAATAGCATTTATATGACTACATGGATTCCACAAATCTTTCTAGATGAAATGTTCTTAGAAAACCATAATTGACTACATTCAGTATAATTTACGGCTGGTCCAGTCATATCCCTTCCATGAGTCTATGCCTTCTAGACTCAAGCACAGCGCTGATTTGTATGTTTCACAGGCCACACTGCTTTGCAATGAGATGGAGTCAACAGAGCAAAGAGTGTAGAGTCAGATGGCCAAGCTGAGATCTAAAGCCCACATTATTTACTAGTTTGGTCCTAAGGCAATAACCTTGAGTTATCTGAGCTTTGGTTTCTTCTGAATGAAATAGAATAATAACAATTACTTCACAGGGTTAGTGTAAAAACTAAATGACTGCCTGTACCCAATATAATAACTATTATAGTTATTGTTAGTTGTATTATTATTAATGTATTCATATGCTGTTGATCAAAACAAATGTGAACTTGCTGATGATCAGCTCAAAGTATGGATATCTTTTAAAAAATCGCTGCAGTTTGGTATCAGTGTGGTATCTGTGATCAATAATGTCATATTTTCTTAAAATTTATGCATTGAGCACTGTCAGTTATGATGCAAAAAGTATAGGTAACCCAATGTTATCCATTAATTGATAAAATATAAAGTGACAAAAAGCCACCATGAATTCAGGATCACTTTTAAATGTATTTGTATTTTATTGATCACTTTAGAGTTTACATGAATTTAGGAAAAAACAACATACATTTTCATGTTAGAGATATTTATTCAGGTTGCCAAAAAACAAAACAAAAAAAAAACTGGTGCACATATGGATGGGTGGGCTGCATCCAATAACTCCATCACTCCTCACAGCCCCTCGGCACACAGAATGGGAATCACCAATGTTAGTTAAGGTCAAAATAGACAGGGGAGTCTTACGCTTACTAGCTCTGCTTGCCAAGTAGAAATGCTAACGTGCTCTTTCCCAGGATTTTAGAAAAGCATTAGAAGCCTATTTCACAAGATAAATGGAAATGGGATAAACACAAGGCCTTAAGGAAAATATACTTCTGGTGCATTTATTAAGCACTTGGATCTGAAGCATGACACCTGCTTAAAACTCAAAGAATTATCACAGGCTTTGCCGAGGAAGAAAAGACAAGAATTATGACTGCATGCCGGCTCATACTTCAGCAAGTCAATGTTTTTAAATCAATGAAAAACAATCCAGTGATTGTGTTTGCTTCAAAGAGAAAGCAATGTAGGATGACATACAGTATTTCAAGCTGTTCAAATTACTGATGGCAGAGTGGCAAGATATATATCCATTAAAAGGAAATAGTTGTTTCAAAGTATGTTGGCCAACAGAGATAAATAGTGTCTTTCTAAAGCAAATATAACATTCTTTCTTCAGAATTTTGGACCCTATAATGTTTTAAGCCACAAGTACCACTTGCTTATCTGGGGGAATTTTCATCAAAATTTCTCAAGTTATCCACCAAAATCACTTTCTTCTTCAACAAAGAGTCATATGCATTAGGTATCAAAGAATGTTTACTTCCATAATAGGCTCTCTGATAGTCTCATTCATATCGATAAATTGATCAGATAGAATGAGTTAAATGTGAATGAGTAAAATGTGTTGAATGCAAAGGCTACTCTCACAGGAGTATTACATCACCAGTACTACTGCCCAGCTACAAATTAATGGGCCATGTCTAAAAGCATTATTATTTGAGAAAAAAAATTACATGCACTTTTTCTTCATTTTTTAATTTTTCTCTCATTAACATTTTCACCAATAAACTTTTAAAAAATTTGTATTACTTTAATACACAAAATACTAGAACATCTAGTCCTCAAAGTCTTTCATCCACCTGTCAATGAAAATGATCCTCTTTTTTTTGTCTGTCTAGAAAATCCCAAGGTAGCTAATGTGAGACCATAGAATATTGACCAATCATTAGCATATACCAACCAATTCTAGGTGTTCAAAACTTAAATAGATTTCTTCTATATAAAGATTTTATACCAGTGATGATTTAAAAATGTCTTTAGTGCTCTCCCAATTGCTTATGGGAGAAATACGGTAGGTCCTTCACAATTGGAAAGAATTACTCTTTGTAATCCCTCCTACTAGCCACCCCTCAAAAAGTTGACCATGACAGTAAATCCATAATCCAGGCTTCCAGTTTCATTAGAAACCTGGAAAAATGCTACAGATACCCATGAATTGTGTTTGATAAAAAGAAGATTAGTGTTTATTGAAAGCCAGAATGTAGTACATTTTTTAATTAAAGGTTAAAAATATATGAATAGGGGCCAGCCGAGTGGCGCATTGGTTAAGAGCTGGTTTGAGACGCCAGCAGCCCCGGCTCAGATCCCACATATGAGGGCCAGTGACACTTCCCTCTACAGCTGACAACAGTTCCACCTGGAGCTGGGCTGTGCGAGCCCCAGCAACGGTGTGGGCTGCAGCCCCTGCTGCAGTGGGCTGCCATAGGCTACAGTGAGTGGCCGGCAGCCATCGTGAGCAGCTGGCAGCCAGAGTGAGCTGCCAAGAGCTGCCGTGAGTGGCCGCCCAGAGAGAGGCTGGCAACCGATCAACCCGGGAATAGTGCAATGATGATACCAACATGGGCCAGTGAAGAAGCAACGTCCTCCGCAACTAGACTGAAGAACAAAAGAACAAAAGGACTTGTTGGTTCCCCTTCCCCGATTCCCCAACGCTGTTCCCCTCCCCCAATTCCCCAATAAAATCTTTAAAAAAAAATAAAAAAAAAAATATATATATATATATATATATATATATATATATATATATATGAATAAAGTGATATTTGCTGGTTCATAGTCTTTAAAAGAAAGCTACATAGGACAATAAAAGATGTAAAAATGATCAATGTTTGTACTAGAGAGTGGCATAAATATCTACAGGCCTTAGGAGACAAGTTGATTATTTGGAAGCAACATATTATTATGGTTAAAATAACACTGTGGTGTATTTAAAGGAATGTAAACATTTTAGTTAAAAAACTGGTCAGACAATACCAATACTGTTTCTAATTTTTAAACTCTGCAATTTGGGATGATATCTTAAATTCATGGCATAAAACATTAACCAAAAATATAAAATTTGGACAGTAGAAAAAATACATACTTCAAATTCTAATCTCAAATTTAGGAATAATACTAAGGTACCTAAGTGCTCTCTATGGATTGTCTATTTTATTTTATTTTTTTCATTTTCATAATCCTATCCTAATATTGATCTCCATTTTGCTCAAGATCATAGAGCTGGAAAGTACCTAAACTTTAGGTGTAATCACTGTGAAATCTTTGTTTTCACAGTGATTTCACATCTATTTGTTCCTAAATTTTCCCCATAATAATATAGAAACCATCACCCTGAATTAGTCAAGCCTAGGCCTTACTCTTGACCCCCTTTTTTTCACTTACATTCCACATTCAACCCATTAGCAAGCCCTGTCAACCTCCCTCTAAACCTTTCTTTGTGTTTCCACTTCCACTGTCCTATTCTGAGTCACCATTTTCTCTCACCTGGAATGTTCAGTCTTTTGACTGGTTTTCCTGCTTCTATTTCTGCTATAACACACAGACTTGGTAATATTTAAAATTGTAAATCAGATTCAGCGCCAAAGGATTCTCACTCTGCTTAGAATAAAGTCTTAAATTTCTATACTGGCAAATCAAAGCCCTACATGACCCGGTCCCTCCCTCTCTCCCCAACCTTATTCTCTAGACTCCTTTTCCAGTGAGAGCCAGACATGAGAAGCCATTCATCTCCCTTTTCATAGTCCTTACACTTGCTCTTACCCGTCCCTGAAGCTATTCTCTCTTGGCCGAGGGCTGGCCCTGTCTTATATTCAGATCTCAATTTAGATATAGGGTCTCACAGGAAATGCCTTTCCTGACTCCCCAATTTAAAGTAGCCAGACAGTCACTCTCAATTCACTTTGCGCTATTCTAATTCTCTGTCTAACTTTCTTCACACCTGGCATTTTCTTGTTATTGTTAGTTTATTGTTTTTCTATCCCCAAAGAATATAAGTTCTATAGGACCGTGTCTAATTCATGCTGGATTCCCAGTGCCCAGCCAGACACTAGATGCTCAATGAATATTTGTTGAATGAATCATGAATAAAGAGAGCTACTGCTCCCATGTGGAGCATTTAATCCATCACCTGCACCGAACGATTTTAATGATGGCAACAGGGATCTTCCTTCCACACTCTTTTATTCAATATATAGATACTGTAAACCTGCAATTAAAATCTCAATCTTAAAAAAAAAAAAAAAAAAGGCCGTATTACAATTAATACAACCTTCCTGAGTGGATTACATTTTAAGCTTTAGTGGCCATTTACACTTCAGTGTCAATAAGTTTAAGACAGGTATGAGAAAAGTAAAAAAAGAAAAAGAAAGAAAAGAAGAGAAAAAGAAACTACTAAGTAAATGAAAGTGAGAAAAAGGGAAACTAGGGCTTCAAGACACACTTGAGGAATTCAAAGATTGTCCCAACTTGGGTCCTTAGAGGAGCTTTGCCTAACACGTGAGACTTGATGCAGGCTTAATGTTCCTTAGAAACAGTCTTCAAGCAACGAGAAAAGATGACCATCTGTTCTGATGCTAAAGCCAGACAAAGGGAAAAAGAAAAAACTGCAGTAACAACGAGTTGAGATTAGATATGAGGAAGGATGCCTACACAGAAATGTGAGATGTCATAGAATGGGATAAGTTTCTGGAGGAAAATAATTTTAAATTATCTTAATATGGAGCTCTTTGGCACTAATTCAAATTTGTATCAGCAAAGGATGTTTAAGAAGGAATTTTTCCTGAAGTCAAAGAAGTGGACTTGATTCCTTTGTTCTTATGAATGATACCATTTGAAGATATTCAAAAGACCTTAAACAATTAGACATCCAGAATGAAGATTGCATAATGACAGATGTGATATACACAGGACCGTCATTACATGCTGTAGCAGGATAGACCAAAACTCAACCTGAACACATTAAGCTTTTGTATGGAATTTACTTGTATCAGAGGTCACCTCTTGTATGTCACAGTGTTGCCTGAGGGGTCTGCAAGGAGAGAGCCAGAACAGGGCACAGAGTAAGAGAGAATAGTACCAGTGGTTTAATCTTTTACTTTTCCAACATTCTCCATAAAATATTCTTCTTTTCCTTCAAATCCTCT
Source organism: Aselliscus stoliczkanus (assembly GCA_033961575.1). Taxonomy (NCBI): domain Eukaryota; kingdom Metazoa; phylum Chordata; class Mammalia; order Chiroptera; family Hipposideridae; genus Aselliscus; species Aselliscus stoliczkanus. The sequence goes on along the minus strand of CM066728.1, from coordinate 53,221,459 downwards.
TTTATTTGAATATCTAACAAACCTCCAAACCACTGAAGTTTGTGTCCATGATACAAAATTTTTCTTCTGTTCCACTAATTTCCCTGTGCACTCTGTCCTTCCAGTCCTACCAATGCTCCCAATAATGGTTTCAGATTTTCAAGGATTCCAAGGACAAGGACAAACTCATTTTGGTTTTTAATCTCTGGAAATTTTGTTGCATTTTTAATGTTCTGTTTTCTTTTCTAAAAGGATTTTAGAATACTGATATTAGCATATTGCATCCCATCTACATAACTGCCTTAGATAAGGTAGTTAGTTTACATTTGATCACATTCTGAAGGATTGAAGGCCAAATGATGTCCAGCATGATGTCTGAATGAATCTTACAGTCGTTGTTAGAGAAAAGTTGTGGAAATATACTGACCAGAAAGCACCTACCCAACAGACAATGGGGGCTAGTCTGACTGCAGAGCATATTGCAACAGTTCATTATCAGTAAACATAATAACAAATATGCTTTGGAGAATTTTTTCATTGAATTATCATTTTTATTATTGTATTTTATTTTGCACATACTCTTACTCTTAAATCAACTGGCCCTTGAAAATAATAAGAGTAGTTGATAAAATTAAAAGTTCACTTAAAAAGGAGAAATAGTTATAATGATGATGAATCAAATTATAGTCTCTTGTGCTCAAAAGCATAAAAAATTATGTTGACATCAAGTGACATGGTAAACAGAGCAGTACATTTGTTACTTTTAAATATAACATGAGAAACAGAGTTTTAATAAATATCCTTCCTCAATTTTAATGTTTGTAACTTGAACTTTTGTTTTATAGATTTGTTTGAACTTAAATTATACATTATGTTTAATTTTACAGTTGTATAAAATGCATACTTTGTTTGATGTTTATACAATATTTAACAAACTTTATTTTGAATAGGTGGTGGTAAATTATCTATCGATGGAACACTAGAATAACAAAGTCCTATGTGTGTAAAAAATAATTGGGACTTGATTACTCAATTAAAATAACCTCTACTAACCCCTCAGAGTTACCATCATTTTTAAAGAAGCCCTAGTAATCCAAACAAATCTTCACTTAGTGTGTTGTGCCTCCACAGGACCCCATGTGAACTATAGATCAGGACAGTCACAAACTAGAATCTACTTCTCTGTACCCGACTCCACATACACTAAGCGACTATTGATAAATCACATTCATTGGCTTAATGATCCAAAAAGAGCTGTACTTCTGAAACTTTAGGGAGCATAAGAACCACCAGGATGTTTGGTAATTCTCCCAGAGATTCTGACTTGGTTAATTTTCTCTCTGCATTTTACCCAAGGGCCCACAGAGGTACTGATGCAGGGAGTCCTAGGTGCACTGTTAGAGAAACATGCTTGACCATGCTAATGTGGAAACAAGAAAGAGGGTACACTGGGTTCCTGGCAATTGTGTCATAAACAAGAAAGACTAGGTAAATAGAATGAAGGGAGAGTACAACTAGAAGAATATTCAGGACCACTCTGCTACTGAATGAGTTAGTGGTCATCATTGTTTAGTCACTTGTTTAACCTAAAATTAAGGTTTTTATAGTCATAAAAGTATTCTTCCACTTCGTGCCCAAATGTGAGGCATCTACATTTTTTACATTTTTATGATACAAGAAGCTTCATTACATTAGGAGTGAAAAGACTAAGCTCTTGAGATTTACTGCCCTGGATCATATCTCAGTTATTCCATTTACCAGCTATGTGACGGTACACAATTAGTTCTTGGTGTCTCAAATGCTTCACCTGTAAAATGGGAATGGCAATAGGAATAACGAGAAGGTTAAATGAAATAAAATGTATGAAAATAGAATGTTGCCTAGTGACATATTGAGTCCAATAGATATTATTTGGTCTTATTATTGTTGTCTCACCTTTATTATTGCTATTTTCATGATTATTATATAAATAACAAAATCCACAAATATTTATTGGTAACATCTATTTATAATACATTGTACTGGAAAAGAGGATAAAACTCAAGTTCTGCTCCAAAATACATTACAAGCTAAAAGAAGAATTTTGATATGTATCCAGATAAATATGATAGAAAGTAGAGAAAGTGGAAATCAGTGTAAGAGAAATGAATGTGGAAAGAGATTAGAAAAGTGAAACCTACCTAAAGAAAGGATTGAAAATCAGAGATGCTTTATGGCGGAGAGAGCATTTGTGCTGAAACATGAATGACTGAAAACAGGAGATAAGGAGAAGAGCTTTCCAGGCATTTTGGAATAGCATAACAAATGCAAGAGGATAGAAAAGTATTCGGGCATGCCCTCTAACAGTGAACTATTCTGTGTGCTAAAATATTAATTATTGAGGGAAAGATAACTTGGAGATAAGCAAAAAAGGTAAATTAGGGGGGGCTACATAGTAGAGATCCCTAAATACCTTACTAAGTTTGAGTTGATTCAGAAGACCACAAGAAGCCAAGAAAGGGTTGTCAGAATGTGAATACTGGGGCAAGATTGGTTTGAAGGCCATTAGCAAGACTCCAAGACAATCATTCTCAAAATGTGGTCTCTCTATCAACCAAGGGAACCAACTAGCAGGTTATTGAGGAGGCTATTGAAATACCATGTGAAGGGAAGTGAGGGCCTGAACTAAATCAGTGGAAACAGAGAAAAAGGAGTTGAGCCAATGATATTATAAAAATAAAGTCAACATTCTTGGCATTTGTTAACCCTTACCATTATTAATTTAAAAAATGATTTATCAAAAAGGTAACTCTTAGTTCAATCTATGCATCTCATACATCTGAAAATGTGAAAGTGCACAAACAGCACTCTGCCCCTCTACTAAAAAAAAAATAATAATAATCCCATTAAAGGAAAAAAAGAGCGACTATTTTCCTGGAAGACCATTTACATTAGCATAGTGAGTACTTTTGTGAGGATTTGACAAACCCTATTATCAGTAAATCTAGTACTAGACACTTCTTGCTAAATTCCAACTCTATTTGGTTTCACACTGTGATTTTTTTAATGGTTTTATTTGTGCATTATTTTAATTTTTCATTATATATTGTGCCATTTAGTATTCGCCATGATTATGTTTTCACTGAACAGATGCACTACGGTTTCACTGCACCAAATTCTATGATCCATAATTAGATGTCAATATGTTTTCTTTATGAACTGAATACATTTTTAGTTACTTGGACATTAATTAAAATCACATGCTGGATTGTTACATCCTTTCAACACATTTTTGAGGCAATATTTTTGGTTTACTTGAATGCTTTAAAACATTCGATTTCATACTACATGATTTTTTTACATAAGAACAGATACTATAGCTAATATATAAATATTAATTACAGCATTGTATCACAGAAGCCATTAATAAGATAACCATTCAGATTCGAAAGCAATGTCATTTGATGATTAAAAGAGTAAGTTGTTCTTGTTCCTTTTTTTTTTAATTGTTGCTTTTTAAATACACCATGATCTGTATTTATTTTCATGTCAATTCAAGGAAAAAAATAATTGGGACAAAATTTCAGAATACTGGCAACCATTGACCAATATTGAACTACCATGAAAAGAGAAGCAAATTTAAAATTTGCCAAAAATTCACAAAAAGCTAAAAAGAGCCAGGATGATAAGGTGATAGTGGAGCTCATACTCATTTATAATGTTATATTTGTACTATTTTGAACATTCTGAACTTCTCATGGATTTGAATGATCCACTTATCTCACAGAAAAACTGAGAACACTCTTTCCAAAGGAAGAACAGAATATTTCTAGATTCTAACAAAATATTGGAAAATCAAACTATAGAATGTTACTCCACTTATTCCAGGTATCCCATCTATTTTTGTAAACGTAGTCTGGAATTCGCCAGAGGTTAGGAGAGAAAGGGGAAATTCATGAAAATTATTCTATCAGTTCTCTGTCATTCTATCTCTGCTACTCTACTGTTTTGCCATTTAGAGTTATATGCAGTTCATATGAAAATTCAGTAATTATAAAACACCTCTCAATAGAACTGGCATAATAGAAATTATCATGTTTCATTTTTGTTTTTTTAAAGAATTTATTGGGGAATTGAGCGAGGGGAACAGAGTTGGGGAATCTGGGAAGGGGAACAGACAAGTTGCTGTCCTTTTGTTCTTCAGTTTGGTTGTGGAGGATGTCGCTTCACTGGCCCAAGTTGGTATCATCATTGTACTCTTCCCAGGTGAGGCAGATTGGTCGCCGGCCACTGGACAGCCACTCACGGCGGCTCTTGAGAGCTCACGCCGGCTGACAGCCACTCATGCTGGCTGTCAGCCACTCATGGTAGCTTATGGCAGCCCACTGCAGCAGGGGCTGCAGCCTATGCTATGGGGTACTCATGGTACCCCAGCTCCAGGTCGAGCTGTTGTTCACCATCTTAGCTGTAGAGGGCAGTGTCACTGGCCCTCGTGTGGGATCCAAACTGCTCAGAGCTGCTGTTCCAAGCTACCTCTTAACCAACTTGCCACTTGGCTGGCCCAGAAACTATCATGTTTCTTAACACTAGTCCAGATTCTGCCTCAAATATAAGGAGGCATAAAGGAAAAAGCTGTGACCTATTTGGAAATTTGTTTATCCATAATAACTCCTCCCCTTGGGTTTCTATTTACTTGTTCCAGGGAATATCACATATGAGAAACTGATATTTATTTGGTTTTCTATGAAGCATCCTGAACTACATATATCTATATAAAGTGGGCAAGGAACAGCTGTGGAGTCCAACATGTCAGCATTTTAAGAGTGAGGTGGTTGGGCCGGCCGAATGGCATGGTGGTTAAGCGCTGGCTTGGGAAGCTGGTGCCCCTGGTTCGGGTCCCACATGTGAGGGCCAGTGACACTGCCCTCAAAAGAGTGAGGTGGTATTTTGAGAATATGCTTAGGAAAGCCTAGCTACAAGAACTGAGCCTGCTAAACATATAGCCACAATTTTATCAGTAATATTTATAAGCATACTTAGCAACAAAGTACAAAAGCTGAAAAACAAAAACTTCTCCCTTGAAGGTCCCAGGAGGGAGCAGCACAAAGTTCTTATCTGTTGAGAACATATGATTGTTTAAAATTTCTCTTATTTCAAGGGGAGGTTCCAAGTTCACACGTAAAGTAGAACCCATGCAGGTAGATATGCTGAATCTTATGCCCACCTCAGACCTCCTGACTCATAATACACAGCTTGATAAGGTCTTCCTTGTGTTGTGTACTGCAGAATAAAGTTTTCAAAGTCCTTCTCTAAGGCTGTTAGTTAGTCACAATAGAGTGCTCATAAATCATATATACACTACCATATCCAACACCACCTTAGATATTTGGGTGAGAAGACTGCATGAAAAACAATATTTTGGGACACGTGGTAAAAAAATATTCATTGTATATCTGAAAATCAAATTTAACTAGATATATCCTATATATAATCTAGCAACACTATCTGAGATAGAAACATTGACTATCTTTCCCATTTTACCCAATGAAACTCCTTGTAGCCCTACCTGAGAGTAACCTCCTCCACAGGGGCAGCCCTTTGGCCTCTGTCCCGTTTTATTACTCTGCACAGCCAGAGCTCACTCTCCTATCTGGTTTCCCTGTGCTGAGACCACCCAACAATAAGAAAATTACTGAAATCAATGTTAACTTTTTCTTTCTCCCCAAAGCTTTTCATCTATATTTGCCAGTCAAAAAGTAAATACACTTCCATTTCTGGCAGAGTACGGTACACCCAACCCTCCCTCCCACTGAAGAAATTAGAAAAAGTGTTAATAATGTATCTTCATAAATGATTTAATTCCCAAGAAAATAACAAATTTTCAGACTAAAATCTAAGCGAACGTGGAAAATAGTGTTAAGAGGATCACCAGAGCTAGGTTTCATCCTGAAGGATTTACTAAACAAAGTAAACTTGAAGTTTCTTTTTCATGGTCTTCAAGGATTCAAGGCACAAGAGACAAAGACCAAGGCCTGATCAGAGTAAAGAGTCTAAGAGAAAAATTCTTAAATAGCTGTGACCCCAGAAGTCCAGTTTTCATAACAGAAGTGAAGTTGAAGATATTCCTCTGAGATATCCTAACAAAAGGATAGTTTTCACATGGGTTTTCAGCTTAAATTCACATATGTAGGTACTCTGAAAAATCTCAAGCAAAAAATTGAATTTACATCGGTCCCAAACTATAGGTAATATATACAGGCATGTACAGGTAAATAGAAATACTCTCCTAAGCACCTACCTTCATTCTGGACTGAAATATTTCCCACAGATGACATTCTAAGAAAATAAGGTCATAGTCCAAAATCACATAATCCACCCAAACCCCAAAAGACATCAAAAATGAAACATGCATAAAATAGCAGAAATTTATTTATGAATATAAAATATTAAATAAATACACCTAATATATTTTTAATAAAATAAATATTAAAATATGAGTAGAAAAATCAATATAATATTAAAGGAAATGACCAAGCAAATTTGAAAAGAAACCAGAGAACTTAGAGAAATAAAAACATAATTAAATTTTTAATTTCAGCAGATAGATTTAATAATAGATCAAAGATACATTAGTAAAATGACGAGGAGTCTAAGAGAAAACCCCTAAAAATCTGTAACCCCTCCCAAAGGTCCAATATTCATAGTAAAGGCAAAGTTAAAAATATAAGTAATAAGCTGGTTTAATATAAACTGGTTTCTGAACCAGCTTTCACATGATTATATAGTCAGCCTTAATTTACACAAGTTGAGTGTACTGAAAAATTCAAGCTAAAATTTGAGTTTACAGAAACATATACTAAAGCAGAAGAGAAAAACTAAAGTATAGGCAATATTTAAAAATGAAATTTCTGAGAATTATATAATATGAATGGAAGATATCAATCCACATATTCAAAAAGTCCCAAAATTCCAAGTTAGAAAAATGAAAAGAAATCCTCACCTACATTCAGCATGGTGAGACTGCAGAACACCAAAGATAAAGGGAAATATATTATGAGAATTAAAAAGTCTAATTATTTTTCAAAGAGTGAAGGATAGGCTGATAGGTGACTTACGTAATTATATATACAATGTGATGGGGAAAATAATTGTGAACAATGAATTGTATGAATTCAATGTTATAATTTTTATGATAGCAATAATAGTAATTTATTATGGAGATAGAAAATACAGAACAAAAAACCCGATACCAAAATCAAATACTATGGAATACAAGATATTGGAATTAAGCAGTACCAATTTTCTTATACTCGTATTGTTAGCAGGGTAAAGATATGGCTTAATATTACATGGTTGTATCTGCAATAGTGATATTAAAATATCAAGGTTACTCACTAAAAATATGATAGTGATTGAAAGCACAAAACCATGTCGCTAAATCACATTGTAATTAAATTAGGAATAATTAATAAAAGATAATTAGAATAACCACATGCTAAACATTTTAAAAAGCACACTTCCTAATAATCATGATTCAAAAAGGAAATATATTAAAAATAATAATATATTTAAATCCAAATGATAGTAAAATATTATGTATCATTATTATGGAGTGCAATTAAAACAGTATTTAGAAAGGAATTTATAATTATATGTCTATTTTAATAAAGAAATCATATGATCAAATAAAATAAGACAAAAATAATATAAGAATAAACCTTAAGAAAACAAGAAAAGTTATTATGAAGATAAAACACAGTAGTTAGTGAAAGAAAAAAACACACATAGTATAGAATGGATCAAAAAAGCAAATTTCTTACTTTTCAAACAGTAATAAAATTGTCAATCAAAAGGCAGAGCCACATCACTACACACTTTACAAACAGTATGATTTTTAGATAGAAGAATAAACTGTAAAACCAAAATTAAATGGGAAAATTCCTAGAAAAATATGACAATGAAACTGCCTAAAGATGAAACAGAATACCTCATGAGTTCTAAACCCTGTAATGAAATGACACTTGTAGAAAAATTCTTTCTGTACTGAAAACTCCATGTCTGGACAGTTTTACCAGTGAGTTCTACAAAGCAATTAAGGGCCAAATAATTAAAATCCTAGAAATCTATCATAGGGTATAGAAAAAAAAAAAAACAAGAACATTCCCCAATTTATATTGTGAGAGTCGAATATCTTGGATACAGACCCAAACAAGAACAATATGAGAAAGGGAATCTCTCATAATCACTGATGCATAAATCTAAATATATAAGCAAATTGAACCTAACAATATGTGAAAAATCATGACTGAGATAGGTTATCCTAGTAATATACGGCTGTCATTTTATTTGAAAACAAATTACTGTGGTTCATTACAATTATAGAATAAAGGGAAAAGTCATACCATCATAAAATCGTATCTATCGGCTAAGAAAATTTAGAAAAATTGTCTAATAATTTGGGTATAATAATATATTTTTTTAAGCATTACAAAACCTCTTAGCACACAAAAAATAGAAAGGAACTTCCATGGCTAGATAAAGTTAGTTTGGAAAAAACCTATAGTAAACATTCTTAATAATAAAATAATAAAAACTGTCCCTACAGCATCAGGAACAAGACAATATTGATTGTTATCATCATTTCTATTCATGATTGTACTTACTTGCCAGCACAGTAAGGCAAGAAAAGTAATCAAAGCATATGCATTGGAAATAAAAAAAACTTTCATTAATTACATATCTACAAAGTCTAAGAAAATTAGCAGACATATAATTAGAATTGATTAGAAAACAAGTTTAGTAAACTTGTAAGATACAAAATAGCATACAAAAATAAACTGTACCCCAGACACAAATTTAGAATGTACAATATTTTAAAATGTTATTTAATGTTTTATAAAAATATATGAAGTCTGAGGAATAAATATAATAAAAATTATAAAAATTTTATAGAGAACATTATAAAATTTGTTTAAAAATAAAGAAAACATTTAGATGGAGAGATGTACAGAGATTGGAGGATTTGATATCATAAAGTTGTCAAACTTATCAATAAAATTCTAAACAATCTCTAAATAAATATTTTTAAGCAGAACTTGATAAGCTGATTTAAAATGGAAGAACAAAGGGATAAGAATTGCTATGACCCCTGAATAACATTTGGAATGTATCTCTTACTAGACATCAAGAATTATTTTTAAACTATTAAAATCAACACTCTGTGGTATTACCAGAGACTGAAAAATAATCCAGTCAATCAAAATACCCCAGAAAAAGTCCCATGCATTAATGGAAACTTAATTTGTGACAGAGGTGACTTTTCAGATCGATGGTAAAGATACAGAATTTACAATAAATCGTACTGGGGCAATTGATCATCCACATGAAAAAAAAATAGAACTGAATTTTTACCCCATATCCTTCACAAAAATAAATCCTGTGGTATGAGAGTCCTAAGTATGAAAAACAAAACAATAAACTTTTATAAGATAATATGAGAATGATTATATAAGCTCACTGATATAAAATGTTGTTCAACCCCATACAAGCAGTGCAACCCATATAAGCTAGGATTAAAATTTAGCCACATTCAAATTAAACAGTTATGTTAAACAAAAGACACCATCCAGAGAAAAAGAGAAAAATGGCTTTTTAACATTATAAAAAAAAAATGAGGAACTAGAATTTCCAAAGAATTTCACCTAATACATAAAATAACATAGAAAAAAAATGGGCAAAGAATTGAACAGACACTTCACAAAAGAGGAAATCCAAGTAAGTAACAAACAAATGAAAAAGTGACAAACTGCATTATTTTTCAGAGAAATGTAAACTAAAACCACAGTAAGATAGCATTACATACCCACTAGATTGGCAAAACATTTAAGCTAGACAATACCAAGCACTGATAAGCATGTGATGCAAACAAATATTTATACATGTATACACTGCTGGTCAATTTGTAAAATAGTGAAATACTTTGGAAAACAGCTGAGATTATCTAGCAAATTTGAAGACATGCATTGCTTTTGACAGAGAAATTTCACATCTAGGCTTAAATCCTAAAGAACACATATATACACACCAGAAGAACATTCATGATAGCAAATGTCCATTGAAAATACAATAGATCAAGAAATCAGGGTGTGATCATATGATGGAAAGCCAGAGAGCAATAGAAAGTAAATTAATTAAATTTACTTGCTTTGATGTCTAAACTTTTGAAACTTAATACTGAGTGAAAAAAACAAGTTACAAACTATATATATATAAACTTATTCCATATATGAAAATCAGAGGTAACATGCAAAAGTAAGCACTATACAGTTTAGTATTAGAAAAATATGGTTAAAAATATAAAGAAAGGCAAGAAAATTACAAATACAAATTCAGAGGAGTGATTTTCTCTGAGTTACATGGGAATGGAATGGATTCATAAGAAGGAATACAGGAGATTTCAAAGGAATGATAATGTAAGCATCCTTTGAATAACGATTATTTGTATGTTACCTATATTTTATAAATATTTACTGGACTCTACTCAATATTTTATAGAGCAAATAAAAGTGTTAATATGAAGTGAATGTTTCATTAATCCTCACATAGTCAATACAATTGACTTTGAAGGTAATGTTTTACAAAATCAACATAGAATTTGAAATTGGAGAAGATTCAATAATACATCAGTCTGTACCACATCAAATATTGAACACAATTTAAACAAAATCTCTAGTCTTTACTCAGAGCTGTCCCTGAATTCCACTTCTTTACTTACACTTAGTAAATGATAAACTAGGATCCAAAGACTGCATAAAAAAGTCCACACAATAATTAAATGTTTATCAACATATGTTAATTAACAAATATTTATTGAGTACCTATTATATGTGAGGTAATATATTTACTGCTGTGAAATTCACAAAAATACAGATATTCAAATAATCTCCTGTCACTTGGAATTTCTAAATAATCTTCTCTCTCTCTCTCTCTCTCTCTCTCTCTCTCTCTCTCTCTCTCTCTCTCTCTCTCTCTCTCTCTCTCTCCCCCTAAATGGATTTTTCTGATAATTCTTTTCCTTGCAAGCCTCCAATGGTCCCATCAAATTCAGAACCCATACATTTCAATGCCTACCAGGTCCAGGCAGGTCATTTAGATGAGCGAAGCCTGCCAGTGAAAAGGAAAAAAGATGGGAGAAAAAGTACTATATAAAAAAGGCAGCAGCAAATCTATTCCAGTCAAGTATTGCCTCACAGGAACAGAGGCTCAGTTATGTTCTTTCTTAAGAAAAGCATGAAATCTGGATTGTTTTATTGAAATCACCTAACTTTTTGATTCATTTTCAAAACCAGAAAAAAGGCCTCCTGACCTACAAATTAAAGTATAAACCCTTTGACATAGCATTCAGGACTCTTCAAACTGTTCCCAAATTAACCCTCATGTCTCTTCCCACATTCTATGTTCTGCAGTCATCCTTCCTGGACACACCATGTTCTTTGACAGTTCCAAGATGGGTGCACATTTAGACTGTGGGTCATTCCCTGATCCAAGTCCACTCACCTCTAAGGGCTGCACTCAAAGCCCACTCCACTTGGAAGTTTTCTGTAACACCTACAGGACAAAGTCAGACATGGTTTACTCTATCTGTCTCCTTTTCTTTGTTCATATACATATGACTTTAGAATTTTCAGCTTCTGAACAGCCAACACTTTCATGCATTATACATCGACATTCCAAAGTGCCTTTTGTATGCCAAATCCAGACTTTCATACATCAGCAGATCAACGAACATTTTGCACTAATGTGCGGTGGCACCGCCTGACAGCCAAGAGTTCTGTTTGGGCAGTCATGCCATCTTTGTCTGTAGGAGCAGGTTTTATGTAATTATTTGAATATTTTTTTGCTCTTTGCCCTCATTATTTTGCCAAAATGAATGGAAAATGAACATTGAAAATGCTGATAATAGTGATAAAAATCATAGGTCTCATAAGCTTAATACAGTTGAAACAAAGATGAAATCATTAGACATTCTCATTATGGCACATCTTAACCCCAATCAGATGCTTATTAGGTTTAAGACCAGTGGTTCCATTTTGAAGAAAAACATATCAGATTAAGGACTCTGTACAAAAACCTGGAAATAAAACGATGAAGACTGTATTTAAGTGGCAAGATATAATTAAAGATTATATTACATATTTCAGATCTCAATGGAAAAAGAAAACTCTATATAATGTGTAAGTCTATTTTTTTTTACTTTAACACTATGACTCTATTATATTTAAAAGAATGTAATATGTATGAATCCATGGATATTCGATGGGCTTTTTCATTGGGAATCAGAGCATTTTATTATATCCTTAACCTTTGGGTGCCCTGGTTCCACGACCTCCCTCATTTGCACACTAACTCACACACCATTCATCCAGGGCTACTATGGAAATGGAATCTAGCCTTGCTCCAAAGATGACATATACTTATGAACCAAAGAGACAAGATCTCAAGTATTAGGGAGTGGGAGAAGGAGTTATAACAATTTCTGATTATGTGTCAGTTATATATATATATATATATATATATATATATATATATATATATATATACACACACATATACACATCACTCTATTTATCCTTATAAAAACTTATCAAGGGTCATTGGGAAGATGAGGAAAATGAACTCAAGAGAGTTTAAGTAACTTACTCAAGGTCATAAAACACACAAGTAGCCAAGATACAATTTAAAACCAGCTCTGTCTGAATTCAAAGTGTATCCTCCTTCAAAAACACAATGCTTTCAGTGTTACAAATACTGGTCAAGGCTATTAATTAAATGATCAAAAGATGTATGTTTTTCTGGTCCATCCTTTAAACTTGCCCCTCTGTCTATGACAATTTAACCTTCTTTTTCAGGAAGTTCTAACGCAGCCATTTCTCTGGTTGGCTTGAATAGCTGCCACAGAGGAACATCTTGTTCCTCATCCAATGAGTGGTGATTTTTTTTCTTAATATTAAATATTTTACACAGCTTGCTTACAGCCAAAGTTTTCTGAAATGAATTCCTTTTGTTCTTCTCAGGAGTGCACTTTCTCTGTGTACATCTTCTCACAGTTCTTCCACTCAAAGAGACTTTGAAATTTCACGATACACATGAAAGTGATGCAATAAGATGCAAATCAAAGGTAATCATAGTAATATGCCATGTGATGCCAGGAGATCACAGCAATTTCAAATGTTTTCACTCTATAAATATGTGCTCAAATACAATAATGAATAATTGAAGACGATTCCTGTGAATGTTTACTCCCCTGCCTCAATTTCTTACTACCCTTTTCTTCCTTAAAGCTATGCTATTAGTGCCTACAAAACTGATATACCTGTGGGTCTTCAAGGTTTCAAATATCTACCTGCCCAAGCCCATTAGTTTGTGTTCCTTGGTATCTCCATAAAGTTAAGAGGTTGATGATTCCTGGTCTATTTCTATCTTGTACTCTGGCTCTTCAGAGAAGGACAACTACCAGAGGTTGCAAAGACTGCTCTCTGGCTGCAATCACTTACCTGCATCTATATCTACTTATCTACTTCTACCAGCTGGATACCCATTGTAGACATTATTGGGGACCCTCTCAGGTATATAGGGATCCCTTTTATCTGCTGCTGTCAGTGCTTCTGATATAGTTCATATCTTCAACCTCCTCAGACAGATAGCCCCACACGGTCCTGGGATCACTTAACTTTAGGAAGAAACATCCCCACCTTGGGTGACCCTGAGCAAATAAATAACTAATGTGAATACAAAAGCCCTCTTTCCTCAAGGCAGGACAGACTTTCTGATACAATTTATGCTCCAATGGGATCTGGCTAAAGGAGGACACTTGCCAACAACTCTTTGCTTAGCTTTTTGCCTTTCCCTATCTCCCTCTCTCCCTCTTGTAGAGATTTCTCCTGAACACAAACTCTCTTTCCTAGTTTTAGGCATTATCTTAGGGGGAGCTCTACTGCTAGGGAAACTGATCTAAGAAAAAAATGCCTAAAACCAAAACAGAGATTATGTGGTTTCTTTTTTTTTTTTTTTCTGGACTCAATGGCCATAACCTAGTTTATTGGTTGTGTGCCTCCAAAATTCTGGATTGTGGGCTGTTCCTCCTAAAATCTGTTATTTGTCTGCTGCATTGAACTGGAGCTAAAAATGGATGTTGAAATCGAACCTGGTAATTTCAAAATCATTGCCTCTCCACCCCTTCATGTCTTAGCCAGATTTTAGGTATACATGTTGCTCTCTCGGAATGAAAGGGAGCCTAGTGGTATTGCTAGAATGGAGATTCAGGGTCTCAACACCTATGGGCCTATGGAGATCCATCGGTCCAACCTGTGGATGCTATGGGTCCATAGGTAACTGAAGGAAACACCTTTGATGGGAAGAAGGCTCAGGACCAAAGAGACATAAATTAACTAAATTAACTCCAAAAAGGCAAAAATAAAGTCCAAGGCAAATGTAAGGGTGAAACTCAGGGAAACAATAATGTAGTTAAATTTAGCTAGTTTGCAGTTTGATCCACCTAGATATTCAGCTATTCTCTCTTTGTTTCTCCCCTCACTGATTGATTTAAGAACTCTGTTTTGTTCCCTCTTCTAAATTTACACATACCTTGTTAAACCATTCAATCAGCAGAATCCTAATCTGAAAAGGGCAATTTCTTAATCCTCGGGGAAGCAAACACTGGACTCCATTTTGCAAGTCCCTTGCAGTTTTTACTGGTGATGCATAAAGCCCCAGGCTGGAGTGGCTGAGTCCAGAGATAACATTATCTTAAAAGGGACCAGACCCTAAGAAAGATAGTTGGCCCTCAGACCTGCCTGACTGACTCCCCCTTTCCTTTGTTCTCCTTCTTCTTGTATACCTATAAAACCTTCTGACTGATCTAGGAAGAGGGAGATGGCCTTTGAATAGGAGTTCGCCATCCTCCCAAAATGCAGGCATTCTAAATAAACCTGCTTTTCTTTTCACCAAACTTGTCTCTCAATTTTTAACTTTTCAAACAGCAGGCAGCCAGACCTTAGCAAGGTACCACAAAGAGCTTACAATAGAATCAAGAGATGGATCATGGAGCGTTGGAGAGTGAATTCAAGGTTTATCTTGGTACAGTTTCAGAAAGCAGTGACATAGAGTACATATCTACATGGCCTGGGGACAACTAGTGAACTTTTACAACTGAGTTATTTTTCACACACCAGGAAGCCTGAATCCTGTTTACTTTCATGGAGATTAATTTACTTGTTCTTTTCTGACTTCCAGAATATGCTTTTGGAAACTCCTTAATCGTTTTTGCTACCTTTAAAACTTTGATTGGTACCCCTTAGTTAAGACTCTCATATGATATTCTCTCTGGGATTTCCTGTAGGCTTGGGTTCCTGAAACTTTTCCAAACCACTCTATTCTGTTGCCATACAAATAAAAAATATGGCATTTTGTAACATCAATTTAAATTAATTAACATTAAATTTGACCATTCAAGTTATTATGTACTATTTCTAATTGTATATCTACTTCCATCTTCCAAACTGAATTAGAGACCCATAGAAGAGCCATATTAATTTCCCCTTTAAATCCTAGTGTTTTTGTCAGAGTTGATCTTTCAGAATTGTTTAGGGTGAATAAATAGCATGTATCTATTTAGCAAAAAATGATTGTACACCTACTATGAACTGGAACCTTTTCCACCCACTGACATATGTGTATCACTTTGAATGTACAAACATGCTATCTCTTCATGCAATTTTATTTGATTGAGCAAAAATGGTCACTAAATAAATGAGGAGATAGCTATTAAGTTGTATAAGGGAAAAAAAGGGAGAGGTGTGATAGAAACTGACGTATGAGAGAGGGACTCTAAACATTAGAGCACTTAGAAGGGTTGTCTAAAGAAGTGGTACATAGGGTTAGAAACAAAGGACAAGGGAGGAAGGGCATACTCTGAAGTTTCTGAGGTAGGAAACTGAAAAAAACATGTTTAAGAAACAAACAGGTCAGTGAAAGTGGAAAGCAGAGTGAGGAAAATGCATTCTACCAGATGTAGCCACAGAGAAAGGTGCAGGCAGGTCAGGCTGAACCACTGAGCACCTGAAGATTCAGCCACAGGTATCCCCACAAGCTGCATGATGTCTGAGGCCCAGTGCAAAATGAAAATGTGGAATCCCTCTTTAAGAAAACTGGGAGGGTGAATGCAGTTTAAGGTACTAAAATATAACTCATTTTGCTTTCCTCCTCAAGCTCTCTTTCGTTCTGTCAAGGTGGTTTTTATTTGCTATTTCATGTCTCACTCCCTCTGGCATGGAGATTTTTGCTAGGCAAGCTCATTGGGACAGAAAGCACCATGCTCCATCCCCAAACAGGGCAGGGTGGGAGCACACAAGCCCTCACCTTCCCACGCACCTCTGACCTTCTTTAGAGATGAAGAGGATGTAAATTTTCTGATTCAGAAAAACTGTTTACATTATCATTTTCAATGGAAAAACTAGGTTGTGGAAAAGATAATGCTTTGATTAGCCAAACACAAAATGAACATACTTGACACATAATTCTCAAGGAACAATAAACCTGAAATGATAATGTAGTGTATCCTTCCGCTTAGAGAAAATGCCGCCTCAATCCTGGATCTAAAGATAGTCAAGAAAGAGATGGTGAACGTCTTCCCATTTTTTTTCTTTTACTGATTTCCCAGTTAAATCTCAATAGTTCTGTTTAAACCAGCATTTTCTCATTCAACATTTATTGAGTACCCACCATGTGCCAGGCACATAGCAGAATCCATTAACTCTAAAACCGAAATGCAAACCACAATCTAACTAAATCTTAGTTTTTTTTATACAGTACAGTGTTTTTACAGTTAGAGTTTCAAATTCTCTATGAAATTGAACTTTTAAATTTAGTGTTTTTTAATGTCCCAAGCACTGCCCTATCTTGTTTAACACCTCAAACCCTAAAACAGGTATTTTTATGCCACATTGATAGATGAGGTAATGGGAAAGCAGACTCTTAGGAAATTGGGGGACTGAGCCTTCTGCTCAGAGTTGTCTCACTCTAAAGTCTGAATTTTTCCTATAAATCACCACTTTTCCCTAGTTCCTCTCCTTCAGTGAATTACCATGCCTCTTAGGTCCTCACATTCACAAGTACTCAACAATTCAACGGTTCTGAAATATCTATTTGAAAAAAGCCTATCTCATTTATATTTAGTTAGTTTTAGAAGAGGTGTACTTCAAATTGTTTGAAATACATAAAAGAGATTTGGAATGCAATGTTAGTAAACTGCAACACTTGCACAAGTATCAGCTATAAATTTTAAACATAAGTGCCTCACTGAAATATTCAAAGTCAAGCATTGTTAAAGAGACAAGTTTGTGACTTAATGTTATTTACTACCTTAGTTGTAAGGATCCCATTTCCAGAAACTTTAACTGGTGTATGTATGTGTTTAAAGAGTTTGGATCAAGGCAGTGATTTTTCTGAACACGTCAAAAATCTCATCGAATTCCTAGGGATGTGCTGATTAACCCAGTAGGATATTAATTATAAACACATCTGCCATTCTTATTTTTTGTTCTTTTTCTTTAAATAGGAGTAATTCAGACCCATATGTATGATTAGGTGTAGCTGGCAGTGCATGATGAGCTAGATTTAGATACTTATGAGGCATCAGATTAAATGAAACAGCTTACTAGAAAACATAACTTGTGCTGGAGATTAAATGTTTAAAGTAGGGGGAAAAAAATAGGTTTTCTTTAAAAACTTAACCTTAAATAAAACTGCAGATGAGGTGGATGAATGTGAAAGAATAGATAGCTTCATTGTTTCTCAAGAACTAGAATCCTTATAGCTCCTGTATTTGTGACTCATCATCACTGTGCTGTAAAATATTTGGGGTATTACTCATAACTACAAAAAAGACATAGAATAGTTTGATGTTAGGGCAAAGGACAAGGTGAGCAAGCTGGCATTCTACTCGTGACATTCCCATTTACAAGAAATTGGACAGTTTCTCTAATTTTTGGCTGCTTTCCTTTCTCTGCAAAAATAAGTGTATCATTTAAAACAAGCGATCCACGTGCTTCACATCTAAAACTGTCACAAAGGCAAAATGGAAAGAACGCATAGGGAGTGCAAGCAATGTAGCAAACTGTAATAAACTCCCCTTATATTTATTGAGCAATGTAAGTCTGTGATTATTATGAAGATATGTGCTTTAGTGAGCAGAGAATTACCCTAGGGGCATTTTCTTCAAGCATTCCTTCTCTCTAGAGATAAGATGATCACTGAGAGGAAACAGGAATAGGATACAAATGGAAAAAGTATTGATAATGGATGAGAAGACCAAGATGATATAAATCCTCTAATTCAAAAAGCATTCATTTACAGATAAGACTAGTAATTTTAAGCAATAATTTATTAGTAGGAAAAAGTTCATTTTATAGCCTTTTGCTGGTCTTTGTCACTAAGTAGTATACTGTAAAATCAAGTTAACCTTCCATAACAATATTAGCTATTAAAGCAAATACTGAACAAGAATGGGGGAGGGGAATGTGTGCAAATGTCACTAACTTCCCAAGAATACAAATTTAATATTACTTTGTATGAAAACTATAGAATATTTTTTTGCTTTGTTTCTTTTGCCTATAATCACTATTGAATTTGGTTAATTACATTTCTAGAATTTTACCATTAAGTTTTCCATCCTCCAGAAAGGTTATATTTGACCAAGTTTTTAGACTTCTTATTTGTTCTAGAGGATAAGCCTTGAACATTGACATACCAGAGGAGCCACCTTTTATGGCAAGAAACACTAGGAATAGATTATTCTGAAATATAGTTAGCTACTTACTCTGGGCTCCAAATTATGTTAAGAATATATATCATACATCTATAACAAAATACATAAAATAAGTATATTTGGTTTCCTCCAAGACAGTGAACTATCACTGGATATTGGCTTCATGATCAATCCTAGTGTTACAGGGGTCTCAGTTCTTCTTGCTGACTCAGTGAGGAGTCAAAGGTCAGCAAGCTGATTAATATGTAAGCAGGATTTATTAGCCATATGTTCTCCAGGAGGAGAATGGGGTTAGCTGAGGTGGGGGAGAGAGGGAGAGGTAGAAGAAGAAGGAGAGGGAGAAGGAGAGGGAGAGAAGGGGTGAGAGAGAAAGGGGGAGAGAATAAGGGCCACAGAGAGCTGAGGGCCAGAGAGAGAGGGCCCTTGTCCTGAGGACTTACAGTTTCTGGGTGGGGTGAGGGAGTTACATATTGATTTGGCAGGAAATGTTGGACATGCTCTTCCATTGGAGGGTGTGACCTCCTAAGATGGGTGGAGGTCTCTTGACTCAGATCCGTGTCTTGCTTCAGACCACCTCTTGTCATCGGTTGTAAAAACAGATACATGACTGGAGGCAGTTAATCAAAGCTAGTTATGAGCTTTTTCTGTAGGCACTATGGACAACCTCCCACCCTTCCTCCTTCATTTTCTAACTTCTGCCTAACACAAGATATTCCAAAGAAATCTGAAAGAGATAAATAGCTCTCTCAATCTATCTAAAAAGTATTGAAAAATTCTGGAATAACAATGTAGGAGGTTCTGGAATATGTCTGTGTGTGTTGGGAGGTGGGGTTCTCAGCCTTGACACTATTGACATTTTGGGCCAAAGAATCCTTTGTTGTATGGGACTGCCCTGTGCACTGTGGAATGTTTGGCAGCATCCCTGGCCTCTATCCACTGGATACCAGTAGCACTAGCACCACCCATGGCCCCCCTAAAAATAAAAAAATTGTATCCAGACATCAACAATCTCTTCTTTCTAACGTCAAGGTAGTTACTATAAATTTGAGAGAGAAAGGTTTTAGGAGCAAAGACATATAGAATATTAAAGGACACCATCTAAAAAAATAATTTTACATGGGCTTCTGGAACATGGAACTTACTGGAAACAAATAAATTTGAAATCTATTACGTTTGTAAAGCAGCTGTATTGCCAAAGAAACCACATGACTGGTTGAAAAATCATCCGTCTGCTCAAGACTTAAAACAATTCTTTGGCCCCCAGCCTTCCAAGAGCAGGAAGTCAGCTGAGAAAAAGGTGCTCAAGTTAAAGAGGGCACATTACTCAGCATCCACTTCACCTGGCACCACTGAGAAAACAGACAAAGGAACAGAGCAGAATCCTGACCTAATTAAGGAAATTCCCACCCATTCCCTGCCCACCCTCACCCAAAAGATAGGGAGGGGCCTTCACCTTATCTGTACAGGGGACTTCAGCTGTGAACCAGGGACTGTGGACTGTTTCCAATCCTTCCCTTTTTCTAATTAGAGAATTTAATTGTTGTGTTTGGGGTGGAGGGCAGATATAATTTGCCTTTCAAGTTCATGGGACTCTGGAAAAAGTAAAGACACAATTAGATCTCATTCAGAGGCTATCATGAGTACAGACTTCCTGTACTTTGAGTTGGACTCAAGTGATTGAACAAATTTTAGATCTTCTGCTTGGGGAGGAGTTAAGTTCATTCCATGAGTGGGATGAAAGGAGCAAGGGCATATTTTGTGTGACTGGAAGGTTGGAATGTGGCAGCAACACTTACTTATCACATACCCATGTTTCTCTGCATTTTCCAGCCTCCCTTACAATTAGATTAAAATTATAGGGCTAGTTCTGACCCCCAAGGGACTATAAGCAGAAGTGACACAAATCATATTAAAGATGTGGCAGTTTAGAGCACAGTATCTCTTCTGAACCTCTTATTGCCTTTGGTGACCCCCTTGGAAGCCATGTTGAGATGGTGGAGGCACAAAATGGAGTGCACCTAGATCTCTGAGTCACTACTTAGGAAAGAAACTCTGCTGCCCTTCACCAGGCTTTGTATTAAACCATTGAGATTATAGGGTGTATTTGTTACTACAGCATGGATTAGTTTATCCTTCCTAATACAGTTCTCTAGCCAAGAGTTCTACTATCATCACAACCATTGACAGAGCTAGAAAACATGGTACTGCTGTATGGCTTAGCTACAAATACAGCTGATTGCTGGTGAGGATTTAGGGTTTCATTTAGAAATCATTAGACAGTATGTTACAGAGACATGAAAGAGAAGCAGACCCTGAAGTAGAGATTTCGGGAGAATCCTACACATGTTCCCCTCTCTGAAAAGTGATACAGGATGTATGCTCCCTCTTGATAATATATTCATTAGCAGCTGAAAAGTACACCCATTCTTTCATACAGTATTTAGAGTTCACCAGCTCCTTCCATGCTGTCATATTTTCTGCAATCAATAAAGAACCTCCTTTCCTCAGCCAGCAGCCTTATTGGTACCCCCATTTTGTACTTTAACCAGCACCTTGATGTCTTCTAATGGTGTTAGGTTGAGGCTAAACTTTCATGCCAAATTAAATTACTTTTACACTTGGAGTGGGGGGTAGATATAATGTATCTTTCAAGTTCATGGGACTGGAAAAAGTAAAGACTCAACTAGACCTCATTCAGAGGTTATCATGAATACAGACTTCCTGTACTTTGAGTTGGACTCAGTGATTGAACAAATTTTGCATTTCCTACTTTCCAAATCCCTGTTACTATACTACCAGTTTTCATCATCCAAAATATATGTGTTCTAGTTTATGTAATGAAAAACATTGTCAAAAACAAACAAAACCCCTCTGGCAATAATAAAGTAATATCAAAAGAATGCTTAAGAATAATTTAGTTGCAACTATATTTTCATATATGTATATATGTATATACTCCCTTACAAAAATTATTTTATTGTTTTCCTAAATTGATCAGAAAAAAAATTGCATGGTAAACTCCTCAGCTGCTTTCCGCATAGCTACCCATGGCCACTCCACTGTCCTTTCAAATTCAACTTGTTCAATATCTACCTACCTCTAACACTCTACTCTTTCTCCTATTATTTTTATTCACCTGAACCAGTGGTTCATCTTTCATTCACCCAGGTGAAAAATTCAGAATTATCTTTCAATTCTTCTCCTTCTACCTTACAAGCCATGAGATGGCAACTATAGAGTCTAGTTGCCAATAGTGACCCTATAATCTAATCTATTTCTCCATTCTTAATCAGCCTTTCATAGCTGATTTTTTTTGGCCCTCATAAGAGCTGCTGAACTAATCTACCTGCACACAGTCTTTCATTACTCCCTACAATCTTCATACCTCCCTCAGATTCATTATTTTTATCAAGATGCCAATTATGCTATTTTCTTTCTTAAAATCTATCAAATTTTCCCCATTTCCTACTGTACCACATCTTCATTCTGTCACCTAGAATCTTCTTCACTACTAACCTATCCTATTTTTCTAATTTTGAATCTATTTCTCTCCTACCTTTATCCTACATTTCAGAAAACTGGATTGCTCAGTCTAGCTTGTGCTCTTCCAAATCAGGGCTTTTGATAATACCATTCCCTTTGGCCAAAATATTCTCCCCATTTTTCCACTGATAGCCTATCCACCTTTCAAGATCTATCTTATCAGCTATATCTTCAGCAAAACCTTTCCTAATCCCACCAACTGGTATTAGAACCTTTTACAGTACTAATCAGCTTTTGATTTTTCATTATGGAGCTATTTAAAACATTTCTTTTGTTATGCCTTTGCATTATTTGAGTTACTACTAATTTATGTTCAAAGGCTAATGTAAAATAAAAATTAAATAGATAGCATGAATTGATGTGTGAAAATAGCATAATCAGTTTACTGTACTGAAAAATCTTTCTGCTTCAACTTTTTCCATTTCTTTCTTCTTTACCTTCAAAATAGGAAATTGAAATTTCTTCTCCTTTTAAGAAAACCACAATTTAGATTAATTTGTAAGACTACCACCCTCCCTATTCGTATGCTGACAGCATCATGTAAAATACCATCTTACGCACATTTTACTCCTGGGTCCTCTCTATTTGGACCTTGAATATCAGTGCTCCCATACTTCCCCACGATTGATTGCTCAGTTCCTCTGGCATTATAACAGTCTGCTGCATCAACTCAATTCAGCCCAATCAGAAGCTCCACAGAGTAAGTATCTTTATGAATATTTTATTAAATTGATCTGAGCAAAATTCCAGAGGGATTCAAATTCGCATCTTGGTTTCTGCATATATGCCAACTTTTGTAAACATAGCTACATATTATCCATGTTGATAGAGATATAAAATGAACTCTCAAGGTGGATCATTCGTTGTAGATTTCTCAAGACAAAGTCACACCTGCCTTTGTCTATTAGCAGTTCAGGTTATACAACACTGATTTTAAGGAAATAACTATGTGTTACCACATGAGTGTGGTAATATCAGTGACCCTCTATTTAAATATGTCTTGACCTATATTTAAAAAATCTCCTATGAACAGGAACTGCTCCATTTTACCCATTAAAGTGGCTGTTGGAGCCCACAGTTTTGAATATTCTGTACCTTCTCTCCTCTCCAGTGATATAGCTATAAAACCATTTTTAAAAATCACTGAATAAAAGAAAAACACAACATGCATACCTTACTTATAAACATATGATAAGATGCTTAATGCACATATCTGAACACCTAATTCTAAGGAAGCCCAATGAAAGAAAGAGAATGAAAAGTGTTTCTACTATTCTCATATCACTTTCTTGGGTGACCAATTAACTGTTCTGGCTTCCCCTGGATTTAGGGGTATTCCCAGGACAGGGGACTTTCAGTGCTAAACCAGGAAAGTCCCTCCAAACCAGGACTAATTCTTCATTCTACCCTTCACAGCTATTATCTGTTCTTTGCAAATTCCAAAATATAGGTACTTATTCTAAATTCATTTTAAGTTCATTTCCATAAAATTTGGAAGGCCAAATATAATCTGTTCTTAAGAATCCCAGACATTCATATTTAATCTCAGCAGGTCTAAATCCCCTTTCCCAAAGTGTTTGAGTTTCTGGGTCTCAAGCTATAAGACAGTTGGGGAAGTTATACTAAGGAATCAACTGCTCTCTGGTGGTTCAACTGCATTTGCTGAAAAAGATCCTCTGCTTCCTTATCTTGTATTTTCTGTCCCAACTCAATCTCAAAATGAGAGAAAAATTGTCATGGGGCAGGAAACTTTTCAAGCCTCGGATAGACTCTTTTCTTAACTGAACCATTCCATTTATGCATCTTGGCAGCAGTCATTAGGAGTGAGAAACCCAAAGAGACAACAAAAGAAAAATGCATAAGTCTTTTTCAGGAGCTTCTGAAGTGTTGAAAAGTGTTTCTATTTAAAAGCTCCTGACAATGATTGGCAGGATCTGAGAAAACCTCACAAGATGAGCCCCACCCTCTGAGAATTATTATCAAGAGAACAGTAATTGGAGAACAAACACCTAATCCATTCTCACAATTTAGGGATTCCAATCTAATTGCTCCTTGGTGGTCCCTCTCAGGTGCCACAAGAAGAAAGTGAACAAAACACCAATCGATACTGAACACCCCCACCAGGTCTATCGAACCTCAAAGAAGGGGAAAAGTTCTAATATTCTGAACTAATCTGATACAATAAAAATAAGGGGAAACTTGCATTGATTGACTGAGTAATTACTAACAGGCCCATTAGGCCAGTGTCTTCCCAAGAATCTGACATTTAAAATAAAAAATAAGACAGGCCTAATTTTAAATTTTGCAATTAGGGTATTTAATTTAAATGTGAGGGAGAATAGAAGTGTATATATCAACCCAATTTAGTGCAGACAGAAAAATAGACAGAAATGGAAATTACAGAGTGAGTTCAGAATAGACATAATGAAGCCCATTTACATTTGATGCAATAGATGTTTAGAATATTAATGACCTACATGACAAAATTTGAGGCTACTGACAGTTGGAGTACTAAACACCAACTTTTGAACTTTCTTTGTTTTTCACAGGTATCTTCTAAATGATAAACACTGATAACCACAGAGGAGTTAAACCAAAATTTTACCAATCAAGTAACTGAATTTAAGGCTCTAAACCAATTTTGTGGTGACTTAATCAATAGTGCCTCAGTAATGGGTAGCTATGATTCCCTTAATGAATTGCCTCAAAGGTTAATTCTAAGTACAGAAAGTTAATGGTTGTTATCATTAGTGCAGGAAGAAAGCAGCAAAAAATGGGCCTTTGACATCATCAAAAGCAGAATACAAATGCATGAATCAGTTACCTTTATCCATCTTTATGTAGTAATCAAGAAAGATGCCTTTCTAAGTCATTTGGTTTGTCAACCAAGCAATAGTACATTTAATCCAAACTAAAAAAGAAATTACTTGGAAAAGAAAGAGACTCCAAGAAAAGGAATAGCAGACATATGCTCAGACTGTGAGTTTCCAAATGATATATCATAAGATATAATATCTAATCACACATATAGACAGGAACCATTTCTTTGTGGAAAGAAAAACCAAAGATATTTAAGCACCAGATAGTGACTACAGAGATACTAGAAATGTTTTACAAAGTCATGGAAAAAAATTAAGTAAAACTTCTAGTCAGGGTTTTCTATTCAAAATAAAATCCATCAGAAAAGATTGATGTCTGGTAGATCTTGCCACTTTGTTAAAGGGGGTCCCATGTCCTAGTGATTACCTGATTTTGAGAAATAGTCAAGAACAGATTGGGAATCTTGGACCCAATGTCTAAGTGAGAACAATAAAAACAGTCTTCAGCTGCCTTTATATAACTTTTTTCTTCATTATCACACAGCAGATGATATTTGTTTTTCTGTTTCATTTTTTGCTTTCTAACCTGAGCCATGGGCCAGATTCTCCTCCTCTGTAACTCTGCAGGGATCCTTTGGTTTGTACCTTTGTATAATTCTGCTTGGCATTCTATTAAAGCATTTTTTTTTTGAGGGCAGTGTCACTGGCCCTCATATGTGGGACCGAACCGGGGCCGCTGGCTTCCCAAGCCAGCGCTTAACCACCTCGCCACTGGGCCGGCCCCTGCCTGGCATTCTAAATATGACTCGTTCCCCTGAGTTTCAATGCGTGTCTTGACTTTGACTGGCAGACCTTCACTAGTTTGTGCTTTGGAATACGGGAGAGTTTTACCAGCAAGAGAAATCTAGGGGTGTTATGAGCTTGGAGCTATAATAACTAAGTTTCTATTTCATAAATTGGAGGGGGAGAGGGAGAATCTTCTCTAAAGAATAAATTTTATCATTTGCAATTCAAATTGTAATGTATTGCTACAATACAGTGACTGCTTTCTAGATTAAAGTATTATAGTTACAGTACTTAATTAACATCATTTCAAAAATGGTTTAACAAAGATGAATTACCAGATTCTAATCTTTGTAGTGGGATTCATCAGAAACAAAGCTGGGTCTCTGTATGGGCCAAATTACTATAATGTGGGCCTCTCGTCTAAGAAATATAATTTCAGAAATGAGGTCAAAATCACTTGAAATTCCTCCAATCTTTGTTTTAAAATGTGCTTTTTATGTTCCAGGTGTTTTACATAATGTCTGTGTGAGGTGGTCATGCACTTTGGAAGTGCCAGAAGACCTTGATATAACCTTCAAGAGACAAGCACACACTGTGAGAACATTTGTAATATTTCCAGCCATTACTTTTCTCAGTTCCCTTTGATGATTCATGTTCAGGGTAGAAAACCGGAAGAAAGATTTTCCTTCAAAGCCAAAAAATAGCCAAAATGTATTTTTCTTTTAGCCATACTTTTCAACGTTCACAAACCCTCTGGCTGATATTTTTTGCCATTTGGTCCAACTATACTTCCTTAAGACACTGTATGAAAGAACTAGTCTAATTTAAGAAGGAATCTGTCCCTGGTAAAACAATACATACAAAAAAGGAAAAAAGAAATCATCCAATTTAGCCAACTTCCTTAGAGCCTTGATCTTAGAAATCTGGTTTTTAAATAGAAAACTTAAACAAAAGTTAGTATCCAAGTCATTGTTCTCTCAGCACATTTAAGATCATTTTGTGGAAAATATTCAATTCATTTAAATTAGCTTGGAGGTCAATGAAACTTACACAATCTAAATAGATCCTTTCTATATGGTCCTATTCTACCTTCCATAAATTCATGTATATGTTGTTTTCCTTTGTCATCAAAATTTCCTTTATTAACAATTTCTATTCCAGTGGTAAGTTCGTTTTCAGAGACAGTCAGCATAATTTCCCAGAGATTTTATAAGGTGTATATGGCCTCCCTGAAGTATGAAAAGGCAAGATATTCTGAAAATAACTCAGAACATATGTGTTCCTTGTACATAGGTAGGAAACTATATTTGAGTAACAAAGTTCTTCTGTTCTCCTCTACTATGATTTAAATCACCTCTTTTGGAGAGCATTTGAATTTTAGCAAAATAAATGAATGTTTATGATTTTCCTTTTTATTTAAAAATCATATACACACAAAGGAAATAAAGTACATATTTACAGACTCACTGCTCTGTTCAGATGGTTGCAACTATTGGGGAAAACTCTCTCAGCCATGGAATCTGCTCAACTGAAAATGGTTTCTTGATCAGAACTAAGAAGCTCCAGCATAAATTTTGCTGCAGATTATCACACATTATTAACACTTGAGTCTGACTCAATGGGGCTATTATTTTACTGGAAGTGGAGATAAATCTTGAGAAGGAAAGTACTTAAGGAAGTAAATGACATTTATTTTAAATATTTTATATGGTATTATTTGCTAGGTATTTGTTATACATATGGGAAAACGTAGCCCTGAATTCTAGATTAGTGGTTCTTAAAGTGTGGTTCCTGGACCAGCAATTGCATCATCTCTTGGGAACCTGTTGGAAATGAAAATTCTCAGGCTCCACCTCAGATCTATGGAAGAGAAACACTGGGAGTAGGCCAAGCAAATTGTATTACAACCCCTTCAGGTGATTCGGATGGATGCACTCAAGTTTGAGAAATACTGTTCTGGATAATCATTTTCAGGATGTTATGAATACAAATACAGACAGGTTCACAAAATATTTTGCATATTCAATAACAAAATATTTGAATTTATATAGTGCTATGCAAATTACAAAGCACTTTCAAAAGCACTAACCTCATTTCATCTCTCAGTGTTATTTTGAGATGGACTGAGTAGGCACTTCATATTTTTATTTTACAAGATTAAATTGAGTTTGAGATAGGTTAAGTAAATTCCTCAACCTCACAAAGCTAGTTAACGGAATTAGGTTAGAACCTGGATCTTCAGGCAGTAGAAGCAGCATGTATGCTGCTACTAAATAAAGAAGAGTTGATCAGAATCAATAGAGATTATTTAACAACATTCATTGGCATCCAAAAAATGTTGCAAATGCTAACATTTTTTAATTAAGTAGCATTGAAAAATGCTGAAATGCTTACAGAGTGTACACTATGCATATCTATTTTAAATAGATTTAAATTAAGCTCTGTCTCTGACCAATATCAAATTAAATAAATTCTAAAACTAGCAAAATCCTAGTTAATAAAGTTTTTACCAATTATTAGAAAAAAATTATTCATTTTTGCTCATGGTGCAACAACCAAACAAAACAAGCAATTAAGGTTCCCAGATGGCCTCAGAGAATTCTATTTTCATTAAAAAAAAGAAGAAGAAAAAAGCTTACATTTGTGGGAATTCAGTCAGTCATTTCTGAATATTAATTCTCAAATTTATGGAATAGGAAGTAAGTAATCTACCTGGAATTTTTGTTTCCTATCTGGAGGGTAAATTCTAGATATTCTTCACATAATGCTTTTCTAAAGTGAAAGTAAAGGCATAAGTTGGACCTCCTTCTTTCCATTGGCTGAGTGTATCTTTTCTAAAACTTTAATAATCACAGTCATTTATTCTAAAATGGTTTCTATCATGACTCAATCTCTTTTTATGGACTCTTCAGTTTTGAAAGAAGAATTTAAGGATGTTAACAAAGTTGACATGTTTCAATTTAAATTGACACTATTCAAGACATAGGCATAAGTGGTGTTTGTTCAGTAAAACGAATATATCACAGAATCTGTGAGAATATCTGATATCTATAGAAAGATTAAAGCAAAATGCTGGGGAAAACATGTTTCAGACTGTTGCAGATGTTCTCAGATCCAATAGCATCTCTAGGAAAAAAAAAAAAATTTGTGTGAGATGTTTCTTTGAATGACGCAGGAGGACAATTTCAAAATCTCGCCCAAAATTTCTCAACCTGGGGTTTGAAAATATTCTGGAGAATTAGAAGGTCCATAGAATACATTTTTATATATTAGTTGTCATTTTGATGGTAAACTTAAAAATACTTTATTACTTATAAAGAAACTTCTTTGAAGTGATCATTCACAAATGAAAACATAAACTATTCAAAAAATGAACATATGTTTCTTAAGTCCTTCTGTTTCAAGGGTGTATGTCCAAATAAGTTATAAGAATGTCTTTTTCTTTTAAAAATGGTTTGCTCATCATTCACATTTGAGAAACAATAATTGTAACTTATCTTAAATCTGGTCTATCTGAGAAAAAAATTCTTCACTTGGAAGTTCAGATCAATGCAAAACATAATTTTGAAAGCACATAGAACATAGTGATGATGGCAGAGTCCAGCTATTACACATTTTGATTCAGTACCAGTTGAATCATTTTTTACTAACATCGGTGATATTAGTAGGACGAGATAGGGGTATTCCACCCCAGAGGGGAGAGTATTTTATTACTAAAAATGTTTAAATTTACTGAGGCATGGTTACAATATGAACCAGACTGATTTTATTTGTGTTTTTAAATTCCTTACAGAAATATCTCTGTTATTACTTGTGCCTGGGCTGGGCTGCTCCCATTGGCCGCCTGTGGTACATCACTTCTTACTTTACAACATATTCAATGAGAAGATGCAAATTATATATTCAGTAGGCAAAGGTCCTCCTTGGTAACGTAGTACCACTAACTGAAGTTAATCTTTAAGATAACCCAAGTACATGGATGTTTAAAAATCCCATGGCTGAAGAGTGGCGTTGGTGGTGGTGGTGCAATATATTAAAAGAAAGTGGGAAAATATGCAGGGAATTCAGCATTCCCCATAATTGTGTACAATGTACTACTACTTCTTTATTTTGCTCTCAATGATTTAATTTGTAATTAAAAACCCTGGTCAGGGATTTTAAGTTGGAAAGCAGTCTTTCCCTGACACATCAAAATATATACAGACAGGTTTCCCATTGTCTGAGAAGAGAGTTACAACTACGAAAGGAAGGAACTCTGATGTTGAATTTCAACTAGCGATATCAATATGAGATAGATAGATAGATGATAGATGAAATAGCTATAGCAGTATATATATATATATATATATATATATATATATACTGCTATAGCTATTTTATATATATATATATATATATATATATATATATATATATATATAGTGTGTGCGTGTGTGGTGTGTGTGTGTGTGTGTGTCTTATGAAACAAACCAGAAGCAATGATCCTCCATTAGCAAAGCAATGGCCATACATAGCATCCATACCTTGGTTCCTAAACATCATTCTATGAAGGGGAACAGCAATTCTGGAAAATTGGCTAATGTCAGTGTGGGGGCTGAAAAAATACAAAATGTTGTTGGAATATCTTTGAGCCCAGAAAAAAAGAATTTCACACCCCCTACTTCAAATGAGAATGTGTTAAAATGACCAAAATCAGTTGGAATGGGCTTCCATTGGCCAAAATGGGGTAAATTGTGCTTCAAAATAAATAATGATAATAATAGCTTATAAATCATTGAATTAAATAACTATAAGATTCCATGAAGCCATTCCAATAAATAAATAAATAATTAAAAGCAGAAAAAGGAAAAGCTCATTCTTTAAAAAAAATTGCCAACGAATATAGAAAATTATGAAATTAGAAATTCATATGTGCAAATAATCATTGTAATATCTGACTCAGGAATAAATCATCACTGGATACAAACACTAGAGGGTGAATATTTGATGAGACAGGATATTTGCAAAGTTTCAAAGTATCTCTCCACAAGATACTTATTAATTATGAAGAGGAAAATAGTAAATTTATGGGAGAAACCTGGCAGACACCACCTTAACCAAATGATCAAAGTTAATTCACCAGTAATGGGACAAATGGATATCATGTGCCTTCTGAGAAGGACACAACATCATGTCTGTGGTATTCCTGCTAAAAATGCATAACCTGAATCCAATCATGAAGAAATATCAAATAAACCCAAACTGAGAGACATGTTACAAAAGAACTGGTCTGTAACTCTTCAAAAATGTCAATGTCATGAAAGACAGAAAGATTGGAAACTGTTCCAGAACAATGGACTCTAAAGAGATATTTAGGCAACTAAATGCAACATGTGATCCCAGACCAGAAAAAAAAAATGCTATAAATGACATTACTAGAATAAGTGGCAACATTTGAATAAGTCCTTTACTTATATATTATTACTATAATAATATTGTATTATGTTGTAGGGGAGGAAAATAGTTTTCCTTAACCCTCATAGGGTACCCTTGCTGGGTCTGCAAATTAAACTGACAAAGACAGATTAACAGGAAAAAAGCATACAAATTTTATTTAATTGTTACATGTACATGGATGGGAGCCTTCACAAGAGAATAAAGACCTGAAGAAATGAAATGACTTGAGCAGGAGCTTTTAGATAAACAAACAATAAGTTTGTGAAGAATTGATAAGACAAATGGATTTGTGATATGGGTCATAAATGGTAGGAAGATAGAGTTCGTTTTTTTTTATATTTGTTAGTATAGATTTCTGTGCCCCAATTTACCTGTTTCTTGTGATAAGAATGTCTTTCTTCTGCCTGGTACAAGAAAGGTACCTTTCACATGAGAGATTTATCTCCTTTCAAAGAAGGGTGAGGGAATTGAGAAGGTCAAAGTGAAATTTCTGCTTCTGTAATTTTCTCAAACTCTTTCAGCTTAGATATTCTACATGCCAAGGTGCCATATTTAGGGGTAGTGTATCCTGAACCACATCACTATTGATGCCAATTTGCCACTTTATATAATTATACTCTGCTTGTATATGAAAACCCTTTTTTTTTCTTTAGAAATACACACAGAAGCATTTAGATAAATGTGAAGGGATATCATAACTGCACCTATTGCACTTACTCTCAATGGCCATTCAGGGAATCTAGAAGAAGGTTGGTTACTTGCACTATTTTTTATAACATCTCTGAAGTTCTTAAATTATTTTAAAATAGAAAGTTAAAAGAAAACACATTCTTCTAATTTGGTGGAAATATGAAAGATGGCATAGAAAATTCAGCTGGGTGGTTAAAGAGTAATGTCAGGAGAAATGGTGTTATTGTCAGTTTCCATAAGGAAGCAAGAACAAAGGTGCCTTACTCTTCCATATTAGGGAGAATAATTTTCTACTAGGAAATGCAGAATAAGTACTGATTTAGAAAATGAAGAATGGTAAGGCATAGTAATAAGGTACTTGCCATGGAAAATGTATTCAAACATCTAAATCTAACCGAACAACTTCATGGCAAACTGAAAGTCATCTCTAAAGTTATCTGGGAAAAGCAACCTAGTCAAAATTGCAGATGTGAAAGTTCATCTACACTTGGTGACTTTGGAAAGACCACAGCATCAGGGAGAGGTACTCAGGTGCTACTCAGCAGACAAACAGAAATTTCATTCATCTTCAAAAATATAGATCTTAGAAGAGGAAGTAAAGTGTGATATTATACAGATAAAATTTTGTAACTGATTTTCAAATATTTGGGCCATGAGAACAAGAGAAAGAAATAATTTCTGCAAGAATCGGTCACTAAGATCAAACCAACCAACGAAATTAACCTCAGCTATTTTTCTGAGGAGGTCAGTAGACATGCAGATCAAGGTGAATCTTTGCTGTGTTTTGCTACCAAGAAGCCATTGCAATATTTTATACCAAACCATGAACAAAAGATGAGGGTATAGAGTTGGTAGGAGTTTAGGTTTAAAACCATTTCGATCATTATTTCAAAGTGTGCTTAAATTGGAGAGAGTGATCCTGTACTGTAAAGGATTCCATCCTGCTCAGAAAGCATATGCTTGAAAGGCAAATAGGCCAAATGTATTGGGCCTGGCTTCAGAACATAACTACAGAAGCAGAAATGAACATTTCCACAAATTGGAATTATTGGTTGAGGATAGGGCTATTGGTTCAGTAACTATTGTCTGATTATAAAATACAGAAAATTTGGAAACAACTGAATATAATAAAAATAAAATGTGTTATAATGACCAACACACACAAATTGACATTGCTAGCATTTTAGTGTTTTTTCTTAATTTTGTGTTTATGTGTGTATGCTGTTTTTAAGTTGAAACATGCTGCATATTTATTCATTACTTCATTTAGCCAATAATTACAGTATGCCTGTTAGTGTGACACTATTCCAGGCATCAGGGATGGTCAGCTATAAATATAATAGACAAAAACTCTTGAACTCATAGAAGTTATTGTATGAATATAATTGAATACTTTATTTTCTTCACTTAAAATTACATTGAAAGAGTCCTTTACATAATTAAATATTTTTCTGAAAATGGTAGCAAATGTATATATTTCAGTAACCATATTATAATTTGTTTGACAATTTCTCTATTGTCAGATGTCTAATTTCAAATTTTGTTGCCATAAAATAACACTGAACAGTTTTGTGCATGAATCATTAATCAAATTTCTAATTTATTTCCTTATAATATGATTGAGGAAATATTATTAATGTTCAACTCTTCCTCCACATTTTCTAATTGACTTCTGCAAAGATGTTTAACTCTTTATACCCAAATAACTAATAAATGAATGTATCTTCCTTACCATGAGTATTGAATTAAAATTTGAAAAGAAACCATCTAAAACTGGGCAATTCCATGGATTAAAAATATGTTTTATTGAGGTTTCAATTTACATTTTTATAACAAGTGAGGACTGAATTTTTATGGTTATTAGATGTTTTAATTCACCTTTTTTGTGAATTATCTATCATATCCTTTTTTTCTATTGGAAAGTAGATTGTTCATCTTGTTTAATTATTTGCATACTTTTTATTGATAGGGAGAATAATTCTTTGGCTAGATAAGCTTTAAAATGTAAAAATGTAAAAATGAAAGTTGCTTCTCTCTGTTACACACTTATCCAAGCACAAGATGGAGAATTCCTGACCTAATTGTACTTCATCTTGATTTCAAAATCCAAAGTTTTCAGATAATAGGCACACAATGACTAACACTGAAATACATGAAGGAAAAAAAGACATATTAAGAGAAAACATGTGTTCAAATGAGGGTGGTAACGACTTTACTGTTTTTTTTAAAATGTGAAACATCCCCCTCATATTGGTGTGCACATTTTAAAAGGCATAGTCACATACAAAGGCTTTGTGGGAAAAGAGTGACCAGAAACAGAATAGACTTTAAAAATATATTGTGTCAGCAAAAGTAGAAGTGAGGATATTTATATTTACAAATGTAGTTTTTCTTTCCAACTGTGAAAAAGAGAGAGAGTGTGTATAAGAATAGACTGACTTTGTGGTACTACTGGGCCCTAAGCTAGGATAGCCTCTACACATGGTATAATCTTCAGAAATAAATAATTATTGAGTACATGTGTGAGTGTGCAAATGAATGAATAAATGAATCACCAAATGAACTAAGACCTATGAGTGGAAGTTCTAACATATATATGGTTTTAGTTAATATAAGGGTTATCTTTCTAATTATTAGGTTTCCCAACAAAAGATGGGCTGCCTAAAGCAACAGTGAGCACCCCAGGATTTTCAAGCATAGAGAAGAAGGAATTGGGGTGACAGAGAGAAGAGTTAGCATCCAGCCAAATATTCAGCAAGGCTACTCTTACTTCTATGATTCTTAAATTCTATGAAAAATACAAGTATTATATATCATTTAGGAAACCAAAAAGGAATGAATGGAATGAAATGGAAGCCAAGAAGTAAATAGACAAAAATTCTGATTTTTAAGTCTGAAGTGAAGGCATTAAGTAGAGAAAGAGATCCTTGTGGAAAGCAGAGTATTTAAAAAACACACTTGAGATGGGAAACCTAAGTATCAGGAGTTCAGATTTTAAATGTCTTTTGAAGTAATTTAGATCAGTTTATACTACTTTTTGCATTTTAGAAATAGAACCATAAATTTGAATGTGATATTTGGCCAAACTGTTGAGTGAATAGAAAATGTTAGTAAAGTACATTTCTTTCATATTCAAATTTGGGGTGGGGGGGTTTGTGGGTTATAAAGAATGCTCAATAAATATAAGAGTGGTACATTATGATTAGCACTCATCATTTAAACATAGCTGGCTTGATAGAATAAGATATTCTAAAGAATGGGTATAACTGAGATAAGAATCTTCCTTTAAACTTTTATACCTAATGTATGAACTACAATCATGTTACCAGCCAAATTAATCACACAGATATGTAAACTATTTAAGAGGTTTGAACGGGAAAGCCAGAACCACTCTTTCTAGGCTCAGTCTGCCAAAAACCATTGGAGGCGTCTCTATTTCTAATATTAGATACTACAATTGGACCTCCGCCTCCTGTCTCCAGATAACTACTCAGTAGGGCTGACTTTCTCTCAGCTTATGTGAAGATAGAGGAGAACGAGACTTGTGATATTCTGGGGTTTTGCCAGAATTCAGTGGGTGGTAGGACCAAGGCTGAAGGCCAAGTGACAAATTCACTAGATAGCTGCACAAAACATACCCTCATTCTTTTGTTGATTAAAGTGTCATTTTTTTTTTTTTCTGAATGTGGGGGTAGGGGAAAATAATCTACTTTTTGAAAGTGTCTCTCCAAGAAAAATAGTTCCAAATTGAGGCTGGTATACTGTGAGGGGGGAAAAAAACAACTAAAATAAAAAGCTTAGCTGTAGTTCATTAACTTTAATTGGTTTTTGTTGCCTCTCCTCAGGTTTCCTGGATCCTTCAGCCATCTCCTCCCCCAACTCACTGCTTCCCCTTCTTCTACCTCTCGCCTCCTCCCCCTCCAATCTGGCTTTCCCTCCTTCCTGGCAGCATTTTTAGCTTTAATTTGATAGTAAAAAACTGAATCCAAAGTTATAAAATTCTTCAGATTCAACTTCTTTGAAAGAAAAAAAGAAGTTTTGGAAAAAGAATGGATATTTCAGCTTATAACCAGCACTCCTTCAAAGGCATGTGTCCCCATATGTGGCAGGTGCTCTACAAAGGTGAAAGGAATAATATAAATGCATGAAATCATTCTTCTGATTAAAAATGTCTTTTTCAGGCCTGACTTAATACAGGCACTATTTTGGGCCCTGTAGACAAGCAGAATGTAAAACAAACTCACCATTCTCACGGAATTTACAGTGTACTGGAAAGACACAACAAATGAACAAACAAATACATTAAAACTTGTTAGTGAAAAATGCTATGAAAAACATAAAGTGTAGGGAAGGAATTAGAGTATCGAGGTGCTGCTTTAGAGAGTTCGGTCAGCAAAGGCTTCTCAGAAAGTGACTCGAGCAGACACATAAGAAAGAGAATGTAAACCATATGACCTTTGGGGGTATAGTGTCCAAGGCAGGGGAGCTCACAGCAGTAAGAAGGCCTATGTATCTGGAATGCAGTATGTAAAAAGGGCATGGGAGAAAATAAGGCCTGAAATAAATGAAAGAAAATGAATTGAACAAGTTTTATATTCGTCTCCTACCATTGGAAACTTATCTATAGGCATGAGCATTCTGTAATGGTCATCAAATCTGTCAGGTTCTAAACAATTGCTATATTAAAATCCCCTAGGCATTTAATTCTGAAACATAATGTTGTTTTATTCTGTGCTCCAAAGTTCTCACTCCCATTGTCACAAAACTGAAGCAAATCTATTGTACAGCCCTAATTCAAATATGAGAAGCTAATTTAGATTTGAGGGTGAGAGGGAAGATGGGACTGAGAACTCGACATGGTCCAGACTGTTAATTCCTATGTCCTATTAACTGGCCCACCCAAATTTAATTTAGCTAATTGAAACTGCATCAACCACATGTCTCTTCCACCTTTTATTACGGTTCTATCCCACAGGATTAGAGTTAAGTTGATTCAGACATAGCCCACAACCTTAAATATATGTTTATATGAGAGAGAGAGAGAGAGAGTGAGAGAGAGAGATTATATACTGTACATATATGTTTATAAAATGTTACATGCTATTTATATATGCTATATATGTGTATACACATATCTACCTAAATAGAAATGTGCATGTGTGTGTGTATGAGTGTGGTGTGTGGTCTGTGTGTGTGTGTGTGTGTGTGTGTGTGTGTGTGTGTGTGTGTGTCCTGCCCATGGAAAACAAGACTGAATGCATTTTATCAGCCATGTTTGGTCTTTAAAATGTGGCTTCAGGAAATACAAGCACCTGCCTGTTTTAGATACACTCAGAACTCCCCACATATGCAGATTCTTTTTAAAACCAAAGCAAAAACAGGAATGCTAAATTGCTTTTAGGTCCACTGGATGATTTCCATTAACTTTGACTTATTTTAAGCTCATGGCACACACAAGTGCTAATTTTCATCATTGATGTAGTCCAACCTGATCTACTCAGGCAGAATTTCACCTAAACCTCAGACTTAATTCAATGCTTCCTAATGGAAGTGGGAGCCAATTTCAGAAAAGGAAAAAAAAAAAAAAAAGTTTTAGAGAAACAAAATACTGCCATAATGACAAGGCAAAGAATATTGCCCTGGAACCAGAAGAATTAAATTCTAGTCCTGGTATATGATGATTGGAAAGTTATTTCTCTAAGTCTCCATGTCCCCATCTGTACAAGGAGAGTATGTTGAATTGATGATTTGTGAAAACTATTTAAGATTTTAAATTCTATCTTTAAACTTTAAGTAGATTCAAAGATTTGAAATAGATTATTGGGTAATAAATCCATATCCTTGATTTATTATCTTTTGATGACACTATATCAAACAGAATACTAGTCAAGACTCACAATAGTTCCACATGGAAAACACATTTAATGTCAGAATAAACTTAAAAAAGGAAAAGTAAAATGGAGAGAGATTTTGAAAAGAAGGAATCAAGAGGGCTAGGAAAATTAAGTAAAAACAAAATCCATAGCACAATATAATTCTGTAGGTACCCAAACTACCTACTGAATGCTGAGAGAAGAAGTACAAGAAAAGAGAAAGTCTATATAGTTCTACACTTGGGAAACAAAGAAGTTATATTAATAATAGCAAAAGTAATGTAAATTGAGACACATTTCTCAGGAAATTACTAATTCAATGGCCAAGAGAATTCAGGATTTGAGTTCTGCCAAGAACTAAATGATTGTGTTCCTCCAAAGTTAATATGCTGAGGCACTAATCTCTAGTGTGATCATATTAGGAGATGGGCTCCTCGTGAGGTAATTGGGTTTAGATGAGGTCACGAGGGTGGAGCCTTTGTAATGGGTTTAGTGCCTTTATAAGAGGAGAAAGGAACATCAGAGCTTCATCACTCTGCCATGTGAGGATAAAACTAAAATGGCAGCTCTCTGTATCCCACAAAGAAAGCCCTTACCAAGAACCAACCCTTCCCACTTTGATCTTAGACACCTCAGCCTCCAGAATTCTTAGAAAAAATGATAAATGTCAGTTGTTTAAACCACTCAATCTATGGTATTTTTGTTACAGCAGCCTGAGCTGACTAAGAGGTGCTCACTGCCACATTGTTCAATGAACCATTGGATCAGAAAGGTCATCCATTAACTTAAACACAGAGGCCTTTTTTGTTGTTGTTGTTGTTGTGAGACTGAGAGACTCTTTATAAATTCCACCTTAAAAAAGATGGGAGAAGGGAGCAAGTGGAAGTTGAGAAGGTACTTTAAGAGGATGACACTGCAAAGCCTCCTCCATTTTGTACTCTTTCCCTTCAACATGTTCCCTCCTGAATCCAAGACTTTGTATTCTTCCAGTGAAGGAGGAATTGAAACTAGGTGCAGAGACATTGCATTAGCAAAGGCTAAGTGTGTTAATCAAGAAGTTATGATGAAGCTTTCTCCATCCAGAAGATGCCCTTTCCCCACTGTGACAAATGGCACATATTTACTAGAATTAATGTTTACTCTTTAATCATATATAAATAGAAATGGTTACATAGGTCAAGACTTTAGAAACATTGAATAATTGGCAGATGTTTCTCAAATAATTCTCAAACTACCCTTTCTGTGAATCCGTGTCTCCTAGAATTGTTCTTCTTAATCTCAATCTGACTGACTTTATTTAAAATAACACAATTTTGTTAAAAAAAAAAAGAGAGAGAGAGAGAGAAATTCTGGCATTTGCAACTACATGGGTGAAATTGGAGGACATTATGTGAAGTGAAATAACTCAGAAAGAAAAAAAGACCAATACAGCATGGTATTACTTATATGTGGAATTAAAAATAAATAGAACTCAGAAAGAGAAAGTAGAATGGTGATTGCCAAAAGCTAGGGTGGGGGAGAGGGGGAGGGGAGGGAGTGGAAGAAATAGGGAGAAACTCGTAAAGGGGTACAACTTTCAGTTGTAAGATGAATAATGTCTGTGGATCTAATTTATAATATGGTGACTAGTTGATAATACTGTATTGTGTAATTGAAATTTGCTACTAAAATAGAACTTAAGTATTCTCACCAAAAAAGGGAAAAAAAGGTAAATTATGTGAGGTGATGGATGTGTTAATTAACTCAATAGTGGGAATCCTTTCACAATATATGTGTATATCAAGTCATCACATTGTACATTTTAAATATATTACAACTTTGTCAATTATACCTCAATAAAACTAAAAGAATAGAAAAAATTTGACTTTATTATAATTTGGAAAAATATGAATGGAATAGTTTTCTGACTTGCAGGGTCAATACATGATTTAAAAAAATGCAATTAATTAGCTCTTAAACAGATCCTCTGTCCCCAAATGCTCTACTGCACTAAGCCTGTAATAGCATATTATGAATAAAGGCTCTGATGCCTTAGGATGAATATTCACCCATCTCTGTGAAAGCACAGAAAGGTGAAAGACATTAACAGTTAAGCAACTTCTCCAGGATAGACACCATTTCAGTTGGTTTATACACGCTATCTTAGTTTAGCCTCATGACAATACTATAAAATGCATGTTATTCATCCCCACTTTATAGGTGAGAACATTGAGAATCGGTGGCATTCAATAACTTGCCCAAGGACACCAAATCAATAAGTGGTAGAATCAAAACTTGAACTCAGATCTAAAGGCCTTTTGGTCTTTTGAACAGAGCTTGTCAAAAGCACAAATTAGCATAAATTTGCTTTGGACTTTGCCAACCATCAAGATTTGATGCTTTTGGTGACACTGAGGCAAGAATTAAGACCACACTGATGGGACAGCATCCGCCTTTCAGGAAACAACAATTTGCATGTGTAATATATGCAGAACACCAGGCTGGGCAATGAGAAGAATTATAAAAGAAATACATACATACAGAGATATAAACATTACATACATATTTGTGAGTGTTTGTATCCATTTCTCAATTATTTTACTATTAATTAGCACCTATAATTATGAGCCACCTGATATAAAACTAAAGGCAACAAAGGAACAAGAAAAGCAAATAAAGAAACAAAAACTCATAGGCACAAACGATAGTTTGGTGGTTACCAGAGGGTAAGGGGAGTGGGGGAAGGAAGAAGAGGGTAAAGGGGGTCAAATACATGGTGATGGAAGGAGAACTGACTCTGGGCACATAATGCCATATACAAATAATGTATTATAGAGTTGTACTCTTGAATCTTATGCAGTTTTGTTGACTGTTGTCACTCCCAATAA
The DNA here is from genome assembly GCA_033961575.1 of Aselliscus stoliczkanus. Classification (NCBI taxonomy): domain Eukaryota; kingdom Metazoa; phylum Chordata; class Mammalia; order Chiroptera; family Hipposideridae; genus Aselliscus; species Aselliscus stoliczkanus. The sequence goes on along the minus strand of CM066728.1, from coordinate 53,180,664 downwards.
ATTTTAATTAAAAAAATAATCAACCACCTTTATGCCTAAGCAGTCTATTTTTATAAGAAAGGAGCAAATGATAAAACTAAATGACAGCAGCACATCATTTCCCACATGTTCTGGTGTCAACAATCAATCAGATCATTAACCTTGTACCTCTTACCCCTGCTATGTGTATCCCTTTACTACTAAATAAGGAAAATTTCATGTTCTCAGTGGTGACCTTGGATACCATGATATCCTCTACCATCTAAGTCTAAATTATGTTGATTCTAAACTTAAAGGGGTGGAAAGCATATTTATAAATACATTTGATGTAAAGGCTTATGTCAAAATGAAAAATAGATTTGTATTTCTCCCTTCAAACTCATCCGTAAAAAAACATGCCTTTATTTATTTTCTAACCTTTAGGTGTCTTGTAAGAAAAGAGTATTTTCTATCAAATTTACTGAACAATCCCCTAAATGACTTTACTATTGGCATCATCTCAGAGTTGCATATTGTGAAATGAAAGGATAAGATTATATTTTCAATTGCTTTGATTCTTTTAGGTGTGGCTATTGACATTTATAATAATTTGCTATTAATATATGTCTTTTCTCAAAGAAATATATTTTGCAACTTCATACTTCTAAGACATACTAATTATGTATGAACATATAATTTTAGAGATAACAAGACGTCATCCAGTGTGAATGGCACACCTTCTCCTGGGGAGGACAGTAAGGTATTTATACCATGGAATATCAAGGTGTCACATGTAGATTCACTTACTCCTTAAACTAGTCCCATTGCTTACATTACTATTCCAACTCCTGCAGCCCAAACAAAAAGTGATCTGAAATTCAACTTGTAGAATGTAATTTCTGCAGTTCGAATCTTGTTTAAATACAAATGTATTATGGCATTATAAGAATGAATGAACAAATGAATGAAAGGGTGAAATTGCCATTGATATGAGTTTCAGATTCTTTCCTGAGAACTAACTTTGATTTTGAAGACTAAGGCATTCTATTTTATAAAATTTCATTGCATATATATATACCACAACTTCTTTATCCAGTCATCCCATGAAGGACCCTTCAGTTGTTTCTATACCTTGGCTATTGTAAATAATGTTTCAATGAACATGGAAATACAGATGTCTCTTTGAGATAGTGATTTCATTTCCTTTGGATATATACTCATACCCAGAAGTGAAATTGCTAAATCATATGGTAGTTCTACTTTTAGCTTCTTGAGGAAACTCCATACTGTTTCCCATAGTGGTTGCACCATCTTGCATTCTCACCAGCAGCATATAAGAGTTCCCTTCTCTCTACATCCTCACCAGCACTTGTTCTCTTATCTTTTTTGATAACACACATCTTAATAAGTGTGAAGAGGTATCTCATTGTGGTTTTGATTTGCATTTCCCTAGTAATTAATGATGTAGAGCACATTTTCACATATTTGTTGGGCATCTGTATGCCTTCTTTGGAAAACTATTTAAGTCCTTTGCCCATTTTTTAATTGTATATCTGTTTTGTTCTGTTTTGTTTGGTTTGTAGGAGTCGCCCATATATCCTGGATATTAACCCCTTATAGTATATATGCTTTGAAAATATCTTCTCCTATTCCACAGGTTGCCTTTTCATTTTTTGATGGTATCCTTTCCTATGCAGAAACCTTTCAAATTATTGTAGTCTCACTCATTTATTTCTTTATTATTTATTTATTTATTTATTTATTTATTTATTTATTTATTATTGTTTTAAAAATATGTTTATTCAGGAATTGGGGAGGGGAGTAGCGTTGGGGAATTGGGGAAGGGGAACAGCCAAGTTGTTGTCCTTCAGTCTTAGTTGTGGCGGGTGCAGATAGCTCAGCTCCATGTCCAGTTGCCCTCCAGCCGCCCTTTGGCAGCTCAGGGCAGCTCAGCTCAAGGTGCTGTGTTCAATCTTAGTTGCAGGTGCACGTAGCCCTCCATCCCATGCGAGAGTCAAACCAGCAACCTTGTTGTTAGGAGCATGTGCTCTCACCAGCTGAGCCATCCTGCCATGTGTTAGCCACTTAGCTGGGGCACAGCTTACTGGCCCATGTGGGAATCGAACCAGTGACCCTATTGCTCAGAGCTTGCGCTCTTAACCAACCGAGCCACTCAGATGGACCCCACTCATTTATTTTTGCTTTTTGTGTCAATTCTAAAAAATCATTGCCAAGACCAATGTCACGGAGCTTACTTCCTGTTTTCTTTTAGGAGTTTTATGGTTTTAGGTCTTATGTTCAAGTTTTTAATCCACTTTGAGTTGACTTATGTCTGTGATACAAGATAGGGTTGCAATTTCATTCCTTTGCATGTGACTGTCCAGTTTTCCAACACAATTTATTGAAAAGACTATCATTTCTCCATGGCATGTTCTTGGCTCCTTTGTCAAAAATTAATTGACCAAATATACATGGGTCTTTTTCTGGGCTTTCTCTTCTGTTCCATTGATTTATGTGCCTGTTTTTATGCTAATACAATATTGTTTTGATTAGTATAGCTTTGTAATATAGTTTCATATGAGGAAGCGTGACACCTCCAGCTTTGTTCTTCTATTTCAAGATTGCTTTGGCTATTTGAGGTCTTTTTAAATTCCATGCAAATTTTAATATTATTTGTTCTGTTTCTGTGAAAAAATGCCAATGGAATTTTAGTAGGGATTGCATTGAATCTATAGGTTGCTTTGGGTAGCATGGATATTTTAACAATATTAATTTTTCCAATCCATGGACATGGAATATATTTCCATTTATGAGTATCTTCTTCAATTTCTTTCATTAATGTCTTATTGATTTCAGTGTACAGGTCTTTCACCTCCTTGGTTAAATTTATTCTTAAGTATTTTATTCTTTTTGATGTTAATGTAAATAGAACTGTATTCTTAATTTCTCTTTCTGATAATTTGTTTTTGGTGTATAGAAACACAACTGATTTACATATATTTTTTTATATCCTGAAATTTTACTTACTTTTTAGTTCTAATAGTGTTTTTTAATGAAGTCTGTAGCATTTTCTACAAATAATATTATGTCATCAGCAAACAAAGACAATTTTACTTCTTCCTTTTAATATGGATGCTTTTTTATTTCTTTTGCTTGCCTAATTGCTCTGGCTAGGATTTCCAATACTATGTTGAATAAAAGCAGCAAGTGTGGGAATCCTTGTCTTTTTTCTGATCTTAAGAGGAAAAACAGCTTTACTCCATTGAGTATGTTAGCTGTGGATTTGTCATATATGACCTTTATTATGTTGAGTTACGTTTCTTCCATACCCACTTTGTTGAGAGTTTTTGTCATAAAAGAATGTTGATTTTTTTTTCAAATGCTTTTTCTGCATCTAGTGAGATAATTATATGAGTTTTCCCCTTCAATTTGCTAATAAGCTGTATCACATTGATTGATATGCACATGTTGGATTATCCTGGCATTCCTGGAATAAGTCCCAAATGATCATGGTGTATGATCTTATTAATATATTCTTGAATTCAGTTTACCAATATTTTGTTGAGGATTTTTGCATCTATGATCATCAGAGATATCAGTTTACCATTTTCTTTACTTTTAGAGCCTTTGTCTGACTTTGATCTCAAGGTAATTCTGGTCTCATAAAATGAGTTTGGAAGTGTTCCTTCCTCTTTAATTTTTTTGGAAGAGTTTGAGAACAATTGGTATCTTTAAATGTCTGATAGAATTCACCAGTGAAATGATCTGGTCCTGGATTTTTGTTGGGGTTTTTGATTACTGATTCAATCTCCTTAGTAATAATTGGTCTGTTAAGATTTTTCTATTTCTTCATGGTTTAGTCTTTCAGCCTTGATAGTTTGTTTTTGTTTTGTTTTTTAAGATTTTTATTAGGGAATTGGGGTAGGGGAACAGACAAGTTGCTGTCTTTTTGTTCTTCAGCCTATTTGTGGAGGATGCCGCTTCACTGGCCCATGTTGGTATTATCATTGTGCTCTTCCCAGTGAGGCAGTTGCTCACCAGCCAATGGACAGCCGCTCACAGCAGCTCACGAAAGTGCATGCCAGCTGCCACCGAGCCCCACTGCAGCCTACCCCATTGTGGGCAACTCATGGCAGCCCAGCTCCAGGTCGAGTTGTTGTTCACCATCTTAGCTATAGAGGGCACAGCATCACTGGCCCTCTATGTGGGATCTGAACCGGGGTCCTGCTGCCCAGAGCTGGCATTCCAAGCCAACCCTATGTCTTGGTAATTTTAAGTTTATAGGAATTTATCCATTTGGGTTGGCAATAATTATTCATAGTAGTCTCTTACAAACTTTTGTGTATCTGTGGTATTAACTGTAATACCGCCTCTTTAATTTCTGATTTTATTTGAGCCTTCTTTCTTTTTTTCTAATAAGTCTAGCTAAAGCTTTGTCAATTTTGTCTGTAATTTAAAAAAAAAAAGCTCTTAATTTCATTGAACTGCCTGCTCCTTTTCTTGTCTTTCTAGTCTAATTCTCACTTCAGATCTATTAATATTTTCATTATATACTTAGGTACTCTGAATTTGACTACATAAATATTTATAATTACTATAACACTTGATGAATTGACCCCTTTACCACTATATAATGACCTTCTTCATCTCCTGTTAGTCTTTGGCTTAAAGTCTATTTTGTCTTACATAAGAATAGCTACCTTTGCTTTCTTTAAGCTTCCATTTGCATGGAATATATTTTGCAATCCCTTCATTTTCACTTATTTTAAGCTGAAGTGAGTCTCTTGTAGGTGGCATATAGTTGGGTCCCTTTTTCCTTTTTTAATCTATGAAGCCACTGTGTCTTTTGATTGGAAAATTTAGTTAATTTCCATTTAAAGTAATTATTGATGTTATAGACTTACTACTGCCATTTTGTTCATTGCTTTTAGGCTGTTTTATAGTTTCTTTGTTCATTTTTTCCACTATTGCTTTGTGATTTGATGATTTTCTATTGGGGTATGCTAAGATTTCTTCTTTTTATCTTTTGTGTATCTACCATAGATTTTTGCTTTGTGATTACCATGAGGCTTACATAAACAATCTTTTAGTTATAATAGTCTATTTAGAGCTGATAAGTAGTTGAGGGTGTGCCAAAACCCATCAGTGTCCCAAAGGGGAGGAGCTCAGTCAGCTGTAGATGCAGGGTGATTGGAAGCCAACCCTCAGGCATCAGCTTATAAAGTATGCAATCAAACAGCTTCCAGGGAAAGACTAATGGGCATTGTTGCCTGTTCCCTCTGCCCTCAGCACTAGGAGGATAGTCTTGGGGATTGCTTTTACACCAATTAAGAACTGCTTATTTGTTTTCTATAGCCTTGTGGACCTTTGAGAGGCAAGCCCCATTATCTTTAAGAAATAGGCAGTTTGGAGCCTGTATCTGGGGTGGGAGCTTAAAAATTGGGCCACTAGATATGCAGACCAAGCCCTTCACTCCTCAGGGAGAAGCTAAAAGTTAGGGGTTCCTTCCTGATTGTATGGCACTGTGCCAGGGTTGAGGTATATGGCAAAAGTGTGTCTCAGCCTTGCCTACTAATTTCAGTGTGCATATATTTCTTCATTTGCTCAATGTGCAGGAGTCAGCTAGTTTCTGAGTTTCTCCTGGAGGGAATTGCTCTGTGTGTAGCTGTACATCCAGTGGATCTGTGGGAGGAGGGAAATTCAGGATTTCCTGTGTCACCACCTTTTAATCCTGCTAGGGGTTGATGATTACCCAAGGCTCATGAGTCTATTTCTCACCCAAACAGTCTGATCTTTTTTTTTTGTTTAAACCAATTTAAATACTTTTCCTTAAAATGTATTATACATGTTCCTGCTTTCATAAACCAAGTATTAGGAAATAATTCTTTATATGAAAAAATACATTGTAAAGCAAGATGATGAATTATTGAAATAAAAGGATTAAGGGGGAAAAAAAAAAAGAGTTCCAACCCTCCCCAAACTCACTGCCCCGTTAGGGAAATAAGGATGTTAAGAAATAATTATGGTATAAGCAGGCCCATTACTAACAACGTTTGCTGGACCTAAGCAAGAATATAAATGAAGGCCCACAAACCAGATGTCTAAAAAATTTTTAAAAAAATTATAAATGAAGCTACAAACACTTGAATGAAATGTTTTGTTTTCCTACCTGGACAAATATGCCTTCTTAACAACATGGGCTACTAGGTTCAATGCAGAATTCCTGGATTCCTCAGAGTTCCAGGCTGCAAATTAATGCCATCAAAGAGGCTGCCTTCTGGTTTCAGTCCTGTAACCCTCCTCCCTTCTCTCACCACCCCACTCTCAGCTCTGTTTTTATCATGATGGGAACTTGGACACATTGTGTGTGGACACCATAGGCAGCAAATGTAAGCTTCACCCACAGCCCCCCATCCCTCAGACCTGGTGGTGCTCACACCAATTGCATGGACTAATCTCAGATTAGAAAGGACCCTCAGCAATTTCTAATGGGATTCAGATGGGATTAGGGCCATTTGGGTAGGGAGTTTTATGGTACCAGATATACAGAGCATAACTTAGAAAGGGGGAGACTAGGACTTTGTGTAGCATATCCCTTTGACCACATGGACCTCTCCCCAGATGGAGGACAGTCAGTGACCTTTAAATTAGAGCCCGCCTTGCCCAGGTAGGGAGAATGACACTAGCTACAGTTATCTTAATACAGGTGTCCACAAGAGGTCAGTGGTTCCCTGAATGGCAGTTCTTTGCAATAGTGGAGAATTTTTCAGAGAGGAGGTGGCATTTGAGCTGGGTCTTATAGCATGGGTGGGAGTTTACCATACAGAGGAAGGAGGGAAGGACACTCCAAAAAAAGCAATAGCATATGGGAAAACACACAGTTTGAAAGAGTGGCATATTCAGAGAATGGTGAGAAGTTCCTTATGGCAGAAGCGTGGGGGGCATGTGGGAGATGGGAAGAGATAAAGGTGATGGGGTTGATGGAGGGAAAGATTGGGGAGGCTTTGATCATGATGAGCATTGTTCTCCCAGAAGACATTTGAGGTTATGTAATAGTAGTAAAGCATACTCTAGTACCAGCCTTACGCAGTGTGGGCAGACTAGAACTGGGGAGACCAATTGATAGGTAGTTGCACCCAGAAAATAATGAAGCATAAGGACCCTGCTGCCATCAAGCATTGATAGCCTATAAATGAATGTTATTTCTTACCTCTAACTTATGATACTGGATAAGGAACATGAAGAAGGAAAACTAAGATGTCAAATATATAGTCATCCCCAAAATAATGCAGTGGCAATGAGGACAGGATCACATCATGAAGAAATACTTAAAAGGGAGAATCAGTAGGGCTTGGCTAATTGGGTAAGGAGGGAAGAGTAAGGGAAAGGACAGTCTGAAGATAACCAGAGGTTTCTAGGCTGAGATGAGACTATGAGGAGGGGAACAGCTTTTCTGAAGTTGCCAAAATTCACTTCATTTCTATGACATTGTCCTGGAAGCACAGCAGCAGACGACAGGGTTTCCAGCCTACACTAAAGGGGCAGTTCTCCCTTTTTCAGGTAAAATGCTTTTTGTAGTTTTTCCTATTTCTGCTTTTTAAAGCTTCTCTGTCCTACTTCTTATTAAGAGATTGTCACTCATATATCTTTGTGTTCTCAAAGCCCCAAAATGGACTGTAAATCAAATCAATCTATATTTTACAATTATAAGATTAAACTAGGACCAGAAGATGGACTCAGAGACTCATCTAGATTAAAATATGGAAACTTCAGGGCCTCTGCTATGATTTCTTCCTTGGTTGTTTAAAAGTTCTACCCCAGTGAGCCGAAATTATAAAATCTGACCTCTAAATAAACGGTATAATTGCCTAAATCTGCAAAAAACAGCTTTGAGGTAATCTGAAGAAGTGGGGGTGTTTATTATTTTTAATCCTTTAATCCTGCTATTGGCTTTTCTCTTCTATGAAATGCTTATTTTATATATATTTGCTTATTAAAATAAATGCTTTATTTATTTATTTATTTATTTATTTATTTATTTATTTAGGTGAGCCATCCCCTGTTGGCAGCTCAGCTCAGGCTCAGCATCGAACTGCCGTTGCTCAGAGCTCAGCTTGCACTCTTGAGCGAGCTCTTAACCAACTGAGCCACTGAGCCAGCCCTAATAAATGCTTATTATATAGATAGATAGATAATAGATAGATAGATAGATAGATAGGTATAGATATAGATAGATATAGATGTATAGATATATATCATATATATATTCTTCTAGATTACAGAAACATTTTTGGCAAATGTTTTATACCAACTCTCTGCATGTTTGAAATATAAAGGCAAACTTCAACTCAGCCATTTCAATTTCTCCCATTGCTCCCAAACCGTTTGGATAGCTTTAAGGACTCCAAAGAAGCATTTACAGCTAGCTTGGTTCCTAAGAGAACAATTGAGTAGACTGACCTAGAAATAAGACTGGCATATTTAGCCAAGGCCTGGGAGAGATCCTGGAGTGGGTACCAGCCACGCTCGGTGGAGCTCAGCAAAGGGCATGAGAGGTGCAGCTCCACCTACTGAGGTGGGTCCGGGAGGGCGTTTCTATCTCCACTGGTACTGTCTGCATTCTTCTCACCCTCCCAGCCTATCAATCTAGTTCCATTCAGTTAGTATTAAATATACAAACAACGACAGAAAAAAAAAATCAAATACAACAAAAACAATATTAGCCTGGTAAGAAAGATGGCAATACGTGGAAAATAGATACGTTATCACTGATTGCTTTCAGTTTTATAGAAATGTTTTTGTTTCTGCAACCTGAATTACGTAGATATCTGTGATTGTGATTGCCATACACAAAAACAATAATGAAGGCATTTTTTTTTTAACTTTCTTTCAGGCATACAATCAAAACTAAAGAATTTTAAGGGACTGTTTAAAGCATAATTTATTTCTTCCAATTATGTAAACATATTAAGGATTTTCTCATGACTTTTTAAAAAATTATTTCTATTCCTCCATTTTTAGGTTTCTAATTAATTCAAGTATTTTTTTTTTCAATAAAAACATATTTCTGAAAGATCTCAATTATTTGCTCTCCCTAAATGTTTTCCATTGCAAGGATTAGAGGTGATAAATCACATTCAGTTTATCTCCTACGGTTTCTTCTAGCACATTGTCAGCTCCCCTCTCACCCTCATGTGCACACCCCCCGCATAGTAACTGCATATGGGACAGTGTAAAGGCTGTGGGATAAGTGACACTATTAGCACAGTGTGGTGGCTTTGATGTGTAGCTCTCGGCAGGGTTGCCAGAAGAGTGACAGACTCCTGCTCTAATGCAAAGACTATTTCTCATTTACTCGGTTCACTTCTAATAGTCTCATATTACCATTAGGGGCACAAAGCAGAGAGACAGCGTGGCTGAAAAATCTTACATTCTTGGGATTAGTTTATTATATTGAGTGCCAGCTTTCTGTATTCACTATACCCTTTATTAAAAATAATAGTAAAATAAAGAAAAAAATATTCCAATGCATAGGAGGTATGAAAATGAGATGAATCATTTTTGTTTTAATTCAGATGAAAATAGTGTAATAGCTCACACTGCATATCCAGGGAAGGGGGAACAGAAACTCAATTTTTCTATGCAATTTTCTAAGGCAAAGCTGTCCTAGTCTCCCTGCATGTGCCATGCTCCACGAATTTAGTTTTGCCAGTTTCTAAGTCTTGATCAAACACACTGTTCCAAAAGAGGAACAAAAATTGTAATGAATAATTTTGTATCTAAAAATAAATAATATTAATGGGGAGGGGAGAGAATGGTCAAAGACACCCAAGAAAACAGAATGGATTGCTCTCTGTGAAAGAAAGAGGAGTTGACCAATGAGCAGTTAACCAGTAGGTTTGAAGCAGAAGCCAAGCTACCTATAAATGTGGGAACATTTTTAAGTGTGAGAAAGCTGTTAAAGGGGACTTAAAAGAACAAAAAGTACCATTTGTTCCCCTAATTAACTTTGAAGAGTCTAATTAAGGGCAACATAAAAGCCCAAGAAATGCTGGTTATTAGGCATGTACTTTAACTTGATCAGTGAGATGGTATTCTTGTAAACAAAGATGCTAATTTCACCCAGCCCAAAATAAACCTCTCTGCAAATATCTCACAACATAATCATGCAGTACCTTGGGAGCAGAATCCCTATCTAGGAACCTCTTGAGGTTCCTAATTCTAGGCACTAATGACACTCAATTTAAAGATGCAATGGAGGATAAAGAGCATCCTGATAATGTGGTCACAACATGGCCACTCCTCCAAGAATTCTTTATGTGCTACTATAACTTGCCTGAGCACCTCTAAGAATTGACCATTTCAATCATGAACAGGTAGAACTTTACCTCTAAAATGTATATGAGCAGGATAAAATTGAAGAACATTTATAGCTGATTAAAACAATACATTGATTAGGTTTTGCTATTGCTTCAAGAATATGCTTAGGTTTCAGTTTTAGCACTCAAAAACTTAGGGGGAAAAACGTCAGTATTTCTTTTTAGAAAAAGCAAATAGAAAAGTTATTATAATGTTAAAATATAGGAGTATACAATTGTGTTTTTATCTAGTTTTTCTTTGGTTGCTCTAAGTGGAGGGAACCCTTAACCCAGAGTTAAAACTCTGATTTATAGGAACTTGTTTCATGTTTTGACTCTGTGAAGATCAGTGTAGTCAAATGGGGAAGTCCAGGTAGAGGTGTTTTCTAGGAACGCCTCACAGAAATCTGTAATGAGATCATTTTAAAGAGTTTGCAGTTCTTGTGAAAAAAAAATATATATGATTTTTATTATTGTCAACACCAATACTAAACACAGGAGTGCATGAAGGTAGACAATTGTGGCTTAATGGTATAATCACACCAAATGGGATTTCCAATCCTATTTAGTGTTTTGAATTAGCCATAGCCTGCAGTAGCTAGTGCAGCTTTGCAATTGGCATGCTATTAAAACTAACCCTAAAGCTTGCAGCTAGGGGAAAGAGTGGTTTCTGTGATACTTTGAGACTTTGGATCTAACATCAGCACTCAGAAGGAGAGCTTTCAAAAAAGGGCAGTGTCTAATAGCCCTGAGACGAAGGATTAGAGATTATAAATAGAATTAGTTTTAAAAGTATATTTTGGCATACAGACACTTCTAGGATTTTCTCCTGCTAGAATCTCAATAGGCGACTGACTATACTTATAACCTGGCAGAACCTGGAGAGATGGCTGCTTTGCTGAGGATCTCCTGTCTCCAGATAACCAACCGAATGTAGATATTACAGACCAAAAATGTGACACCTCCTAGAGTCACACAAGAAGAATTACACCAAATTAAACAACCTAGACTTACAGTGGTAACAGTGACCTAAAGTTTAAATCTGAAAATAATAGTCTTAATTGTCTTATGCATCAATATAAACCAATATTTACAGAACATATACCGTGTACAATGCACTGCACTTTAAAGAATAAATAAAAAAGAGAGTAGAAAACAGACATGGTAAGCAAGAGAACATCCAGAAGACAAAACCACTGAATCACTTCCTTTAAGCCTAGATCTTTTAACCCAGCCTTGAAATTAAAAATTAATATTTAGAAATTAGTGGGTCCATGAAAATTATGTTACATTGTTTCAAACTACAATTATCTTGTCTGAAAATACTCATGATATCTGCTTCCCACCCAGACATTTCTATGTCCTCCTACAGTAGTTCTCCTATCATTTAGGCAAGGCAATGCCATCATCTTCTAGAACAAATGCAGAAATTTATATATTATCCACACCAAAGCTCTTGGGGGAAAAAAAATAGACAAGAATAAAGGGCAGAATTCATTTTAGATCCATTGCCAAATATTTAAGCACCACCTGAGATTTTAGCATTATCATATCATTCATAACTACTTTCATCATCATATCCCTAATCAATTAGTGATAGGAAATACCCCCAATAAGAGCAATGGAAACCAGAATAATTTTTCTTGTGGAAAGAAAATATGAACATTCTATAGGTCTTTGAGAAGAATATCCTCTCTGATATGACCGAATCTATCCTCTGGTATTTTCCTGCTACATTGGACTGTGTGCCTTTGATATGCTTTAGAAAACTTGATGTGTCTTTACCTACAGCGAGAGACTAATTTACTGTTAATTGCTCGGTGCTGTCTTCAACCAGTCAGTTTCATCTGTAACATATCAGTATGTGCGTGGAGCTTTGGATAGAAATGCTTAGTTTGCACATATATCCTTTTATTAGCCTTTAAATCATTTATATTATTTCACTATTTTCCACCTTAGCCAAATTAACATCATCAACAACAAAAATGAATCGTTACTGAGAGCACTATAAGTGTTGTCTTATAAGTAATGTATGGATCATTTTTCACTCCTTTCTAAATTAAAACGTTTAAGGGGAAAATAAAGAATTCAGAAGACTGACAGGTACCTAGATCTGTAGTCTGAATCTCTTTTTGAATGTAGTGCATATCTACAATACTTTAGTTTTAAACTTGCACCCTTACAACTTAGAGTACTTCCGTAACGGAAGAACCAGTTCTCTGACCTTCTTGTCTGAGGTTAGATTACCTAATGAACGATCATGTAGAAAAACTGACCATTCTTCTCCCTATCAAAATGAAATCAGGCATTATTTCATAACCTTATGAAAAGTCAACCTGCTGTTTCCCCCAGTTATTTCTCTGGGCATTTAAAACATACTTACTGTGGTTATCTTACTCAGCTTTGGACACCATTCTGACAGAAATAGAGAAGACCCTTCTCCAACTCTTAAGTGTTTCTCCTCAAAGCTGCATTTTTAACAGGTGGTATTTGAAGTCATTCTTAATAGAATCCCACATCTGTAACAAATAGGAGTAGATATTCTTTCCCTCCAAAGAATATCTTCTAACAGCATATTGGGATGAGCTGTGGGAGTCAAAGTTTAGGCTTCAGAGTCCAATACCAGAGCTAAGTCAACCCACACTCAACCTACTTGACACTTGGATGGAAAGAATGCTTTATCCAGTTGTTCTAACACCCTGGGTACAATTCATGACTACAAAGATAATTCAGCAAGACACATGAGAATACATTTTTGTTCTGTGGGGGTTACAGACAACCACATCTATAAGTAATAGCTTATTTTCCACAGATGGAAGGGGACTCGATAGTGAGAATGTTGCCTCCCTAATATAAGAATAACACTAGGGATCCACTTTTTATGTAGCACACTTTTTACACTCATGGAACAATGTATTTGTATTGACAAATGCATGTTCTACTTCCCAGTCTCCTGGTATGGATGAACCACAGCCATCCCAGATGGATAATACAGGGTTGGAATTTATTCACAGACATAGGGTAGGGAGGGGGTAATTCAGTTTCAGGGATATAGACTTTGAGTCACTGAGAAAATACTCTATCTAATCCACTGAGCCAGCCTTTTGAACAAGAATAAGAGTGGTACTAAAATAAGATGGGTAGTCCAATGTATATTTTTTTGTAAGAATTGTTTTATTTCAACCATTCAGATTGACACATCACTAAAAAATAGGTTTCAAAAGCATGCTCCAGGTGAATCTAAATTGCACAAATATATTTTAAAAAAAAGGATGGTGCTAAAGATAAAAGTGCAAATTTACATGCCATCTTCTAAAAGTTATTCATTATTAGCACTGTGAAATACCTGAAAACATTTGTGATTTCTGTGTGACTTGTTTTATTTTTTTAACAAAAATTGTGCGTTGGTGTTAAACAGATTTTCAACCCTCAACAAACCAGATGGCTAATCCAAAATTATTACATGAAATATGAATAGGAAACTAAGAACTGTATTCTACAAAAAAGATAATGAGAATTTTTCAGCATTTACATTTTTACCAAAAAAAAATTATATTTCTATTTTATTGGTATTTACTTTGAAATTGTAACAAGTAGCCTCAGTGATAATTACCAAATATCTATAGGTAGGGAAAACTAGCACATGTGTATCATAAATAATAGCAGAAATTAATAATCCTGAATTGAATGTTTTGGTTTTTTTTTTGATGTAGACATTTGGTAATTATTGCCAGAGTTGGCATGTAAAATGGTGTTTAGACAATTTCAAAAATGCATATTGCTTACTCAATAGACCATGTCTTAATGATATCCTGCAATGAAAATCCATATTCGGGTATGTTACAATAAGGTGAAATCTTGACCCAGTAAATAATAAAGGAAAAGTATACACTTTGGCTTAGTGAGCACAATCATTTCAGTTTCAGACCACCTAAAACATCTCTGTCTGTGACTGATAAATCACTTGCTAATCTAATAGTGGTCCCAAGGCGGAATAACTTTGACCTTAAAACTAAAATGTTTACTACCCAAGCGTTATTTTTGTACCTTGGCACAAAGAAGTTCATTAATTCTGCATCACTTTGTCTGTCTCCTGCAGCTTTTAGTTCTGACTTATTGCCTAATTGGCAAAGAGCAACTTCCAACAGAGAAAGGTTTAGCACGACTTGGCCAAAAAGGGCTTGCTTTTGGCTCATCACCTGGTGGAGCTGATGTCTGTAGAAGTAAGCCTGTTTATCTGTGCAGGTAATACACAGACAGCAAATGCAGGCAGCAGATGGAGGACTTGCTTGATTCCGTCCACTTTAGTGTCTGGCCAACTCTTGGCAAATATTATTTTCAGAGCACAGGCAGACAGGTGAAACACCATCAGCCATTACCAGGTGACACTGACAACAGTGATGGAAGCTGTGACTTGGGCAAAAGAGAAGACCAACTGACTGGCAGTGATGTAAGTTACTAAACTAAGCTCTCTTGCCCTGCCTGTTGCCTCTGTGAGAAGATGATGCAGATCAGTGGGCTGCTAATGAGAAGCAAAAGAGGATAATAAAGGAAATGCCAAGAGGCATAAGAGAAGGAAGGAAAATAATTAAAAGATAGCATTTAAACTTCAAGTAAAATCTAAATTCTGTAGCATTAAGGACACAGACCAGTTTGGACTGACAAATAATAATTTCACAAATCTGCATGAGATGCTTAGGCAACAACAAAAGCACAGAGCAGCAAAAATAGTTGGAATAAAAAGGCAAGAACAATATGCATAAAAATGTAGTTCATATCATACTTAAAATATCAAAACAACCTCTGCTGGGATAAATTTGTATGATGAGGTGTTTGCTGGTTCTTGGCAAGTCTCTATGAATTGGATAAAGTTTTTCTAGATTAAATGCCTTAAATAATCTATTAATTCAGCCTAGATGATGAAATGTACATATTATATAATTAAATGATGGTTCTCTTCCTTCTCACACATCAACTCACAGGGCCATTAATCTGATTATTTCTTTCACATCTCTTTTTTGTTGTAGTCATTAATGAGTAAAACCTCATGAGACGGAGTATAATGATCTCCTATTCTGGCAGAGACTAATTGATAGAGCTCACCTATTATTCCATATGCTTCCTTGCAATGTTTTGTTCTTTTTTTTTTTTCTTCCCCATGTGGCAACTTGGCTATCTAGGTAATTCAATCAAACACTAAGCTCAGTGTTGCTGTGAAGGGAGTTCGCAAATGTAGTTAAAAGGCCATAATCAGGGCAGACCGAGTGGCCCGTTGGTTAAGATCTGGCTTGGGACGCCAGTGGCCTCAGTTCAGATCCCACATATGAGGGCCAGTGACATTGCCCTCTACAGCTAAAATGGTGAACAACAGCTCCACCTGAGCTGGGCTGCTATGAGTCCCTGGGTCGGCATAGCTGCAGCCCCTACTGCAGTGGGCTGCCATAGGCTACAGTGAGTGGCTGGCAGCCAGTGTGAGTGGCTGGCAGCTGGTGTGAGCTGCCAAGAGCCACTCTGAGTGGCCATCCAGAGGCCAGCGACTGATCTGCCTCACCTGAGAAGAGCGCATTGATGATACCAACATGGGCCAGTGAAGCAACATCCTCCACAACTAGACTGAAGAACAAAAGGACAGCAACTTGTCTGTTCCCCTTCCCTGATTCCCCAATAAAATCTTAAAAAAAGGCCATAATCAGTTGATTTTAACAAACGGAGATTATCCTGGATAATTTGGGTGAAACTGAGTCAGTCAGTTGAAAGGTCTTAAAAGCAGAGCTGGCTTCCCTGAGACAGAAAATAAAGTTCTCCTGTAGATAACAGCTTCACCCTCTCCGTGAGTTCCAGCTTGTTCATGATTTCCCCTTCCTGGTGCCCCCCTCTGGATTTCAGACTTGCCTATCTAGCCCCAACAATTGTGCAAACTGGTTCCTTGTAATAAATCTCTTAGCATATGTACCTCCTACTGGTCTGCATCTCTAGTTGAACCCTGACTGATGTACCCTGCAAAATTTCCTAACCCTCTTTGCAACTATGTTGAAGATATGTGACTAGTTTGGCAAATGGACTAAGTGGTAAGAAAGGATGAGTGCCACTGGTGAACTGAGACAGCTAAAGTTAAAGCTGGTATGCCTCTTCTGTCTGCTTTTTCTGTGGCAACCTTGAACGCCACATGTTAAGATGATAAAGCCATCGGAATGAGCAGCCTGTATCCCCAAGTCATAGCATGAACTGTCCCTGGAACTGCATCAGATTTTGTGGGAATAACAAACCTTCCTTCTTTAAAGCTCAGATTTCTTAACCTCATTTTCAGAGTTTATTTGTTATGTGTGTATAGCCTTCTTGTTTCACTTCATACACATATTCCTGACTGTCTTTCAGATCCCTATGTACACACATACAGTGATTACTCAGGTACTCACTGGGCACATTTTTTGTCATAAGTTATGAAGAAGTAGTACTAATACTGGACGATAGAAAACTTCATTTTCTCAGGCAATTATTTATGCTAAAAAAAAAGACAAATATGAAAAATAGTAACTGGGTCAAAAACATGAGCTGTAATTACTGCACTGACTATACCTATTAGCAGGACGTTTGTAACTTTGTAAAATCAATTTTACACTTGTTTGTTCTTAGCTCCAGTGCAGCCCACTCTCATTATAAGCCAGAGTCTTCTATGATCAGAGAGTCAAAGATGGAAATGGAGCCACACCACAGGAAGAAGAAACAAACCTATTAATAGTGTCCAAGGGTAACACAAGAATCCCACACAATAAGCTGAAATTTAGGCTGGTTGACCTAAAAATATAAACTTTTTGACTATTCAGATTAGTGGGTGCTGATTTCTTTAGCTGGGCTACTGAAGAGTAATTTCAGATTAGCCACCTTGAGTTTTCTGCAGCAGTGCTACAACTCTACCTAAAAGTAATAGATAATCTTCCATTTGCTCAAAGCATTACTTTTTAAACTGTTCTTACTAGATTTTTTTAAGACAAGAAAATGTAAGAAATGTCTGAGAATGTAAAAATATAAAATGCATACATATAGACATATATATGTCTCTATATACATAGAGACATATAGATGTACATACACATACCTATATACAAAGAAAACAGCAAGAACACTAAAAGTATCAAAAATGAGGAAAGCGATTATTCCTATGAGGGAATAGGTGATTTTAAAATTATTTTCTCTTCCCTCTGTTTTTTAATTTTTCTAAAATGAATATATCTTTCAAATCAGGGGAAAATTTTATAGTAAAAGCAACTATGGAATTAATTAAATGTGAACTAGTAAGGTAGGCATTGTAAAAGATGATAACATAAGTATAGGTCCTTGTATTTGTTATAACATTCACGTTTCAAATAGTTTTTCATCTAAAATTCACAGCATTTGGATTAAGTACTTTTTGAAAAAATTATCAAAATTGTTTTTAATGAACACCTAATTTTTCCCTAGCAACTAAATGATTACTCTGTGCTGTAAAATCTAAATCTGAATGCATATTTCTCATTTTAACAAAGATCTACTCAGCTTCCTTAGTGGTTTCTTTTTAAACAAATGGATAGGACTAAGTTATAATTAACATCATCAAATGCTTTTTATATTAACAGATGCTCCTAAATGCATAAGTATGCTTGAAAACACTTTATTTTTAGTCAATGTGAACATTATATCCACCTCTAAAATTTGTAAATACTATTAGCTCCCAGTGCCTCTTGCAAAGCAATAGTAGAGATCGTCTAATCTCCACCCAAGTGATTAGTGTCCTGATTTGCAGGGAATTAATGGCAGACTTTAAATTATTTACACCATCACAGTTATCTTATTGCTACATTTCTTCACTATTAGTTTATTTTTCTTGGCAATGTCCTTAATTTCCCAGTTTTATTCTAGTAGTTCTAATTATGTGATGCAAATTATTTCTAGTCTATATACACATGTTTTTCTCCTTAATGTTGTCATGTTTTGTCAATAGTCGATATTAGCGTCTCTGTGTTTTAAAATCTTTAGCAATTATGAGGATGATAGAGATTTATCTTCATGAATGCAGAATTGGCATAATAAATAACCATCCTATTTCAGAGACCAACTGATCAAGCTGAACGCAATTTGTGAATCATAAAGATCTGGAAATGTTCAACCTTAGGAGACAAGAGGCAAATGAATATGAAAGTGCTTTTGGTCCATTTGAAGTTTTAATGTCCTCAGCAAGTTGAAAGGAAAAGGAACTGCTTGACAATTACAGTCTGAACTATTTTCCTTTGACTTCTATTTAGGTTTGGTGACTCTTTCCTTTAACCCTTAATTATACACCAACCTCAAAATATTGAAATGTTACTTTTTCTATGCCACAGTATCAGTCTCAACACCAAATATAGTTCTGGTTTAGCCTGTTTTACCAAGAGGCTCCATGATGTTTTTGAGGTGTTTATGGACTAGCCTTTGGGTTTGTTTATTTTAGAAAACTTCTTTAATGTTTTTTCAAAAGATAAGTAAACAGGAACAATTATACCTTTTTCTTAATGAGCAGAAGGGATCAAGAGTGTCCATACACTGTGGTGAATAAAAGAGCAGCTGAGGTGAGGACGAGGGGCTGTTCCCTTCTAAGGTATCATTGTGGTTTTGCTGGAGAAGTCCAGGAAAATAAAAGCTTTCTGTATCTTAATAAATGTAGTCATGTCATCTCCACCATAAACATGTGTACAGTACTGCCACCAGAGAAAAAGTGCCTAATTGATGATTTTTGGGTATCTATCTACTCATCTAGATCCCAAAACTCTGACCATGGTGCCCACACCCCTACGAGTGGTTTTTGAAATTAGAAAGCCACATATATTCCCAAGCATATATACAATGTGTGTACAGAAATACAGCAAAAACAGCCCCATGACATTTTCAATAAACACTTTCCCAAAATACCAATTGACTATTTGCTGTTCCAAGGCCTGTTTAGCAAGAGACATAAATATAAGAATACGAAAAAACATACAAATAAAATACAGAAAGCAGCTTCTTAGCTTTGGAGAAAAAGAGAGAAATCATGTTTACCATGTGTGGTTGGAACAATGTAGCTAACATTTATTTAAATTCTAAAATAATTACCCAGTCCTGAAATGGAGAAGTTTCTTCACTTTAATATTTTGGTCCCACAATGCTGAGTTAATGCAGGCATTATTGATGATTATGTAGGAAAATGAGAAGTATTATAGGATGGAAGAATTAAATAATAATGAAAAGAGACAGTATACAAATCAACCCAATTTGGGTTTGAAGAGAAGAGAGCCCCTCCTTTACTGAGTTTTACAGAATAAGAGAGTAACTACTTCATAAGGCAAGGTTAGCACTGATATCTTCCCACCATAGTCTGCCTGTTCACCTTGAAATATGTTAAAATGTACAAAGAAAAAAATAAGATTCATTATCATTAATTAGCTAGCATGTAATAAAACCCAATGACAATTTTTTTTTTACAGTTCAGCACCAACTCTGCGCACTACAACTGAGTATTTTTCTTCTTCCTGAAGTATCACAGCTGTTTCTGATTTTCTCGCTATTGTTCTAATTTAAAGACCAAGAAGTTTGTTTTCATTTGACACTATATTAGATTTTCAAACAATTACTAGAAACTGCACTCTAATTTTTGCTGTTACGTTTTCTTCCATTTGAGAAGCAATAAAAATCAATATTTTCCTGGTGCTCCAACTCTGAGATGTTACCAGAAAAAGTATGTTGATAGGAAGACAACAGTCAAAATAAGTCAACCACTGCTCTGGAGAATTTGGCACCTTTCTCCTTTTTATTCCAACCCAAATTAACAAATTCTTAGTTCTACCAGATCCACTGGCTTTTTAAAAATAGTAAATCAAATGCCACAAAACAGGATCTAAATAAGGGGCATATTTGTACATTTGAGACACTATGTCAAGACCTAAAGGACTTAATAAAAATGCAATAAAAATGTGAAAAAAAGTTTGTTACTTTTCCTTTATTTTTTGTCAACAATGTCTCCTGGCCTAAACAGTATCAACTATTCAGCAAATCTTCTGGCAAAACAAGCATTCTTAACTTTCTTTCTCCATTAGCTGTCCTCTCACAAGTTCTTTTCTGATGGAATAATAGCAAAACCCATTTCCTTTATCACAATTCTCACCAAATAACTTTTGTAATTACAATTTAGGTGTTTGTCCTCAGGCAAACTACTTAACCTCCCTGTGCCTCAATTTACCACCTATAAGAATAGTTCCTATGTTATAGGATTGTTATAAGAATTCTTTTAAATTAATAATTACAAAACATTCAGAACAGTACTTGTCATGCATTAAGAATTGAAATTTGTTAGTTATTATTTATTTTTATCATCGTTGCTACTTTCATCACCATCAAATTTCACACCACCACGAAGGTTATATCACAGATTGCCAATCATGACATTCCTAAACTAATCAAATATTTCAAGAACATAGAGCCCAAAAAGATCTTGACAGAAATACCAGATCCCTGCGTATGGCAGAGTTGCATTCTCATGATCATCTTTACTATCCCATATTTGGAAGTCCTTTCCTTCCATGAAAAAAGAAATTTCTCCTTAATTGGTTTTTCACATCTTATCACTTTTATATCACATAAATAAAAATTACATTTGTGGATGAATGGTCACTTTCTATTTGGATACTTGAAATATTTAATTATTTTTCATAATTTCTCTGAATTTTCTAGAGAATAAAATATTAGTTGGAAATGTCAATTTGACAGTTTGGATTGGCTTCTGTTAGATCTGTTAAACTGCATATATGTGGTTGTATATATATGTAAAAAATACAGCCAGTCTTGGGCAAAAGAAATAAATCAGGTTTGGACTTTTATCATAACCTGTTGATTAACTACTAGCAATCTATCATGTTCTGGATCACATTACTACAGAAAATGGAGCATCACCTCCCAGAGTGCCCCTTTGAGAACCTCAAGTTCATGGGAATGAAGAGTAGAAGGGACCTCTGAACTCTTTCCCACAGCCAAACGACAGCTGGGATTCTTTGGCTTCAGCCTGCCTTCTTATGCTGATTCGGCATGAAATTTATGGTGCTTCCTCCATAGTGTCCCATGCCAGCTCTGGACATTTATTATTCTGACCAGTTATTGAAAGATATATGGTTTTCCTATCATCCTGTTTGATCAAAATTCCAGCCTCCAAGATAGAAGGAATGAGCCACAGCTAGGAATGAGGTAGGAGTGCATTCTGATATGCTGCCAAAGTTTGTTTCCTGCCTCTTAAGTGCAAATTTAAGCACACTATAATACTGATTTTTAAAAGCCATGCTGAGGTTTCATTTTATCAGCTAGTTTATCACATCATAAAAATATGCAGGGGGAAAAAAGACATCAAAGGGACAGAGGAAGAGCTCAAAGTTTTTTACAACAATGTTGGGTTTCAATCTTTTCAAGCTTCTACTACTTTTGAGCAGTGACATCTTTGGGAGGTTACCTAACCTCAATGAGCCTCAGCTTTTTCATTTGCAAAATAAAAATAACACAAAAGTCACAGCATTGTTGTGAAATTAAAATGAAATGGTAGATATTAAATTTTTGATACAGAAAGAATTCAAGGAATATTAGCTTTTACTAATATAATTAATGCACTTTGGGTTCACATATTTGGTTTGGTCTTTGTTGAGATTTCTAAATTATTGGTTTACCTCTAGAATACTTGAAGTTTAATAAGCTTGTATACTAATTAAGCTCTTTAAAACTGAAAAATAATTTTTCATTGTTAAATTTGAGAATTAAATAAGTGATTAAGTATGAGTTTTTCTATTTTACTTGAATTTAGGGGCAAGTATTACTATCCTTACACAGAAATTATTATATTTGTTTTTATTAAGTATTACATTGTAGGTTTTTTTTTCAAAACTATAAAGAAACATTTTCATGAATTTTATTACTATATCCCAAAATATGAAACTTTATTAATTATAGCAGCATTAATTCAACAAATATTTACTGGGTGGGCATCTGCTTTTTGCCAGGCACTATTCATGGCACTGAACAGGCAATGGTGAGAAGGCAAAGTCCTTGTTCTTAGGAAGTTTACATCACTGGGGGGGGAGGGGCATCAACAATAAGTAATATGGAACAAATGTATAAGGTTATATAGGAAAGAGAAGAGGGAAGTGATAGAGACTGACTCTGATAAAAGGGGTTTGGGTGGAGGCCTTTGGATAGGGCTTTAGATGGTGAGCATGAAATAATCTCTAAAGGAGTGGCTTTTAAAGTAATTCACGAATGAAGCAAGAAGGTGCAAGCAACATGAAGAGCTGAGAAGGACCAATCCAGGAAGAGCAAGCAATGCTGTCGAACACTGAAATGACCTTGGTGTGTGAGAGGAACAGAAGCAGGAAAGACATGAAGGAGCTAGAAGGTGCAGGACCTGGAAGGCTATGGGAGGAATTGGTTTTACCTTAGGAGTAATGAGATGGGAAATGGCCTGATTTGTCTCTAAAGAAAGTTAAATAATAGAACTGCAAGGAAAACAACAGGGATATGTGTTAGAAAGCTTCTATTTTTCCAGGAGAGAGATGACAGAGTGTTGGACCAGGGTAGTGGTAATGGAAACAAAGAGAGGTCATCATATTTAAACTCACTTTGTAGACAGAATCAAAAGCACATGCTGATGGGGGCTGGCTAAGTGGGTCAGTGGGTTAAGAGTTGGCTTAGAGGGCATGCTCTGAGCAACAGGGCTGCCGGTTTGATTCCCACATGGGCCAGTGAAAGCTGCGCCCTAGCTGAGCTGACACTGAGCTGCCAACAGGTGGCAGGATGGCTCAGCTGGTGTAACAACAAGATTACCTGTTTGATGGTGGGCTATGCCCACCCGCAACTAAAGATTGAACTGGACACTTTCAGTTGAGCTGCTGCCCGGATGGCTCAGTGCATAGGGCGTCTGTTCTTAACAATAAGGTTGCCAGGTTCGACTCCCACATGGGATGGTGGCTACCCTCACCCGCAACTAAGACTGATCTCAGCACCTTGAGCTGAGCTGCTGCCCAGATTGCTCAGTGGATAGAGCATGCACTCTTAACAACAAGGCTGCCACGCCCACCTTCAACTAAGACTGAGCACAGCACCTTAAGCTTAGAGGCCACAAGCTGCCGAAGGGAAAGCCAGATGGCAACTGGCGCCCTGCACAACGAAGATTGAACAACAACAACTTGGCCTGTCCCCTTCCTCAATTCTCCAATAAAATCTTAAAAAAAAAAAAAAAAAAAGACATGCTGATGTATTTTATATGAGTGTTGAGGAAAAGACAAGAATCAAAGATGGCAAAAGTGGTGCCATGTGCTGAGATAGGGTAGAATGAAGAAAGTTTTAACTGAGGTGTGAGCATGATGAATCAGTAGTTCTCTTTAAGACATGTTACATTTATGAGGACTGTTAGACATGCATGTGGATGTAGTCATGGCTGAGATCATGTAGCTCTTAAGGCTCTCATCATACTGATACTTGAGTCAGTCTTCATTTACCAAAAATGCCCTGTAATGACCTGATACAACAACTAATTCCCCAAATTAAAGTGTCAAACATATTTACTGCAGAAAAAAGAATGTTTGCCTATTATATGTCAGGGAAAGAGAACTCTGGGTGATTGAAATTCGTCTGTAAGCACATAGCCAGAGATGTCTTTGTCATTTGTCTAGGCCTGACCCATAGATTACAGAATTAGTAAGGTAAGGTGAGTATCCTTTAATATTAATAGAAGTCCAAATTGCTGTTCATAGTACATTGAAATGTATCTTGAACAATTTCCTAATCTCTTTCTGAGATAATACTTCATAAGAAAGGCAAAAAGTGTGTGTGTGTGTGTGCGTGCGCACGTGTGCACATATGTGTGTGTAAGAGAAAAAGAGAGAAGGAAGGAAAGAGGAAGAGAGAGAGCAGACATTTTGTGACACATCCAAAATATGATTTAAATTCTTGCAAGGAATCATAGCAATTGGTCTTTGGAAGCCTGGTGCTTCCAAAGGCTGACGTTGTAACTCTTAGTTTGAAGCCTTCCGCAGTGTGGGGTGCTGGGTGCTGTTGTCCTGCAGCTGAGCCAGCAGAATTACACACTTTTGGTCCTTCCATCTGAGCTGCTACACAGAGAGCAGGTTTTAGAGCAGGTTCTAACAGCACGGAGCCATAATGACTGAAGCTTGATGCTCCAAACACAGACACATTCTGACTTCCACAAATGTTTAAGTAAAATGAGAATGTGCTGAAGGAGGAAATTATTGTCTTTTTGTTTCCTTCCTTTTATTTTCTTTTCTTGCAAAAGCACACCTCGTCTGGTGTTTTGACGTGCAGAAAATGAAAAACAAAGATTAATTCTGAAACTGCTAATTGTGCAAAAGCATGAATTTTCAAAAAAAAGTAAAAGTTCTTTTATTAGCATGGAAAAAGTTTTGAAGAGAACATATCAACCATTTTCCTTAGAATCTTTCTTCCTAATAAAACAGGTATGTGAACAAGGTTCATCAAAATATACCTGTCAAACAAAAACCTGACATAGCATCTGATTTTTCAAGTTTCTATAGAATTATATGTCAAGTTAATATAATTTCTAATGAAGAAACATTTCCCTATGAAAGAGCAGATTTTCATTTAAGCAAAAGGCTTTGATTTCAGATCATGATAATCAGAATTAATGTAATTAATATTAAAGAAATAAGATCTGCATTTCTTCTAAGCCATTGAAAGGAGGATAGAGTGGTAAGACGATATAAATCGAAAACATTTCCCCATGGTTAAATATTGCCAGAAATCAAAGTTGAAAATTTCATCTCTGGCTTTTTTCCAGAGCTTTTTCACCATAGCTCTTGAATCTAGCAACCCAACAATGAAAAATAAAACTCCTACTCTAAAATATTATCTCTAACAATACTTGGGGAAGAACTCATTTAGATAATGTATAAATTGGATAAAGATTTGGTATCTACTTGATACCACATTGTACCCCTCAAAATTCTTGTGTACATTTTCAGGGTTAGCAATTGGCATTGAGGAGCTTTGTGCACTAAGCACATTGTTTACTGCCCACTCCACAAGGATGAGAGACAAAGTGTGTGTACACAGTTGATTTCTGAAATACCCAAAAGGGAACATATAGTTGGTATCATTAGGGAGTAACTAACAGTATTTTATGAAAATTATTCAATGTGTGCTTGCATTTTGATTACTGTAAAAAGGAAAAAGCAATGTGAAGCCTGCAATGGGATGTTTGTTAGTTTGGGGTTTTGTGTTTTTTTTTCTTTGCACTTCCTTCACTTTTTATTTATTTTTATTTATTTTTAATTTTTCAATTACAGTTGATATTCAATATTATTTTATATTAGTTTCAAGTGAAAAGCATAGTAATTAGGCATTTATATAATTTACAAAGTGATCCACCCATCAGCCTAGTACCCACCTGGCACTATGCTTAGTTATTACAATGTCATTGACTATATTTCCTGTGCTTTACTTTAGATCTCTGTGACTGTTTTGTAATGACCAATTTGTACTTCTTAATCCCCTCACCATTTTCACCCAACCCCCAAAGTCCCTCCTCTTTGGCAACCATCATATTTTCTCTGTATCTATGAGTCTGTTTCTGTGTTGTTTATTCATTTATTTTGTTCTCTAGATTCCACATATAAGTGAGATCATACAGTATTTGTCCATCTGACTTATTTCACTTGGCAGAATACCCTCTAGTCCATCCATGTTGTCACAAATGGTAAGATTTAATTCCTATTTATGGCTGAGTAATATTCCATTGTATATCTGTAACACATATTTTTCATCCAATTATCTATTGATAGGAAATTATCAAATAATCCTAAAATTTATATGGAATCACAAAACACCCCAATGGCCATAGCAATCTTGAAAAAGAAAAGTTAAAACTATCACGAAACCTGATGTCACACTATACTACAAGGCCATAGTAATCAAAGCAGCATGGTACTGGCATAAAAACAGACAAGTAGGTCAATGGACAGAATAGAGAGCCCAGAAATAAACCCACACTCATATAGTCATTTAACCTATAGCAAAAAAGACAAGAACATACAGTAAGGTAAAGATAGTCTATTCAATAAATGGTATTGGGAAAACTGAACAGATACATGAAAATAATTGAAGCTGGACCACATTCTTACACCATATATAAGAATGAATTCAAAATGGATTAAATACTTAAATGTAAGACCCAAAACCATAAAATTCCTAGAAGAAAATATAGGTAGTAAACTCTGATAATTGCTCTTAGTGATATTCTTTTCTGATATATCTTCTCAGGCAAGGAAAACAACAACAACAAAAAAAAAAACAGCAAAGGAAACCATCAACAAAATGTATAAAACTACTGAATGGAAGAAGATATTTACCAATGCTATATCCAATAAGGGGTTAATATCCAAAATTTATAAAGAATGCATACAACTCAACATTTTTAAAAAAAATCCAATTAAAAAATGGGCAGAAGGCCTGAATAGACATTTCTCCAAAGAGGACATAGAGATGACCAATAGATATATGAAAAGCGGATGTTTATTTTTAAAAGCTATAGTAATAAGAATTTGGTCTATTAGCATTTACTGACACATGAAATAACTTAAATCAAACATCAAAATGGATAGCAGCATCCTGATAGAGTATAAATCAAAATCCTGTTTCTTTTGTTGTTGTTATTTGTTTTGTTTTGTTCATTAGTGAGTTATAACTATCCCAAGGATTGTGAAATAAAACACGACTCACTTCTGTTTCCACCACTCAAATGCTTCCTCTGCTTTGTGAGCCCTTTGGGAAATCATAGTTCTCTATAAACTGCACTTCGCTCCTCAGCCAAGTAAACTTGTTATGTGATTACACTGCCATTTAATCCAGTATAATTGTAGTAATACATACAGCAGGTCCTACTCAGCAACAATGTCCCCTGTCCAGGGAGGCAAAAGCCTTGTGAAATCTGGAGACTGCATTGTCAAGGAAGCAACTTCCATGGCTCGGGATGGTGAAGTCACTTCCACCAACGGCTAGAACTGAGGGGAAATGAGCTTCCTTTTCTTAAGAGATGACAAGTTAAGTAAATCATCAAAGGAAAACACTTAAGCAGGTTCCTGGATACATGCTAACAAGATCAATGTTTCAGTGAAGAAGCAAAGGGGCATAAAAATATCTTGAGACTAAATGTGTTGCCTCCAACAAGCCTGTCTCTCAGTGGTCAAAATATGTTTTCACTCTCTTGTTCTTTTCATCTGCTTTTCTCTGGCAAAGTGAGAAGTGAATCACTTTTGTTCTGCTGTGATTATTTTTACCCCTCAAAACACAGCTTCAGGGTTCCATCCCCTCAAAACACAGCTTCAGGGTTCCATTTTAGGGCATAATTGCACACAGAGCCAACTTGCTGAAAAGGTTAAAAAAAAAAAAAAGAAAAGAAAGAAAGAAACTCCTCTAGTCCCAGTAAATATCAAGCAACAGATGAGTCAGGTTCAAGTAAAAGCAGAGGAAAAAAAAAAAAAAACATTAACCATTTCTTACTAAAAGCATACACTATATATACTTCATTGCTCCTAAGCAATCCCACTCAGTTCTTTATCTGTACTTCAAGTTTCCTCTGTGTAGTGCACACAGCACAATCTCCATCTTTGCAAATAGCTTGAAATCCAAAAACACATTTGTAAATCATCTTTTGAGCTCAAAATGTGTCTTGCTGTTACTGTAGGCAGAAAGAACAGGGCCACTGGGAGACAGGGTGGAGGAAGGGAAGAAGGAAGTACAGGAAACAAAGGAAGGAGGAGATGAGATTATCCTTAAGGTGCAGCTACAGCAGGTTGTAATGCATTATAATGCTATTAGCATTGTAGGCAGGAAAAAATCTCCACCTGCTATGTCACCATGACAGTTCTGACAAGGGCCAAGTAAAGACAAGGGAATCCCACCTCCAGATGGCAAGGAGTGGTCAGTGAGGACCCACCCTGGGAACACCTAAATCCTGACTATTTCTTGTCCTCATTCAAATAAAACCCTAAGCCTCTTTGTTCTTTGGTGCACTTGTCCTTTTCCTGGCCTGTCCACACACATTATTTTGGGAGTGCATTCTTTCTTTTTAATAAATCCACTGTTTGGTTGGCTTTGTTCATGTGGCTTACTTGTATGTCCTGGAATGCCTTCCTGCGATGATACAAGAGCCCCTGTTGTCAGTAACATTACCACAGGAAAAAAAAATTAATATGTGGGGTTAGAGTTCTAAGCCATCCAAGGGTAGTTAGTTTCATTTTTATGTATATAAAATAGCATATTTGTGATAAAAATTGTAGAATTCCATAGTCTTAAAATACTAATAATTATACCAAATGAAAACCATTTGAACTATTGCTTTGGTTTTTTTCAAAGTGGAAAGCCGAAAATATGAGATTAAACAATACTAGATTTGCGTATAGGTCCAAGAATCATTACCTCTATATAAAAAGGAACCTAAATTTAAAAGTTAAGTTTTTATCCTTCAAAGAAAAACAGTATCAAAGTTAAACCAATCATATTTTGATAAATTGCAAATTGCATTATCAACACATGTACTTATTTTGCATATGTTTTCTTTCATCAAAAGTTTGAAGCATATCTTCTAATTATTTTCTTTCAATCTCCATACCTGTTGTAGTTTTCAAACCTCTTTGGGCAAAGGATAAATGAAATCATCTCTCAGACAAAATACATGAGTTCTATGATCACTTTGAAACTTATCCCTAAGGCTAAGCTTTCCTGGACCTGAAATTTATACCTGACGAAGGAGAATGTTCTACATTGAGATTCTTTGTATCACTTTTATTCAAGACATGCAACAATACAGCATTCCAAAGTTGTCTTCTTTTGGACTCTTTATGCTCTGCAGTGGAGGGGGGAAAAAGACTAATTGGAAAGATATTTATGGAGCATGAGAGAAACTATGTCAACACATTTCCTTACTTCTGCTATATCTTCCAATGATCTATTTCCACACACATCATGGAGATTTCATAGAAGATTGTGTCACAACTCTGTCCAGCTCTTATGTAGCCAGTGGCTTCTGATCATACTTGGAGTAAAATCAAAACCCAGTATCACCACCTTCCAGATGCCATCTGACCTGTTCCCCAGGTACCTATCTGAATTCAACGGCCACCACTGTCTACCTCATTCCCACTGGATGCGTCCAATTGGCCTGCAACACACGAAGTTCTTCCACCTCTGAACACCACTCTATCTCTTTCTTCTGCCTGAAATGCTCTTCCCCAGATCTTTACATGGCCAGCTCTTAAACATAATTTTGCTCTCTCTATAAAGTGTTATTTCTTATGTGAACACCCTTTTAAAAATAGCCCCTGAACTTCCTCCCTTTAGTTTTTATAAGCACACCTTGCTTTACTCTTTTAGGTTACTTATCACTATTTGAAGTCATATTATTTATCTTACTTGCTTCGGTTTATTGTCTTTTCCCCCCACTAGAATGTAAACTATGTAACAGTAGGGACTGTTTATGTCATAGTTAGCATTATTTCCCTAACACCTAGCCTGCCACATAGTAAACAATAAATGCGCATTAAATGAATGAACAGCTATTAATATTAAAGAGATAACTCTGAGTCTGCATTGGTGTCTGTAATCATTACATTGTTGTTAAACATTATTATAATTAAACCATATTGTGGCCTAGAGAAAGAAAATCATACCCTTTTCGACTGAGATGCTAAGTTCAAAATGTGGAAGTTCAAGTAAAGAGGAAGACACAAAGTCTGAAAGCACTTTAAGCCAATTCTTCCACAAATGAACTGAAAGGAAAGGTTAAAGGGATCAAGATTTTTAGTCTACCAAATAGAGGCCTAAGAGATAAGTTAATTATTGTCTTCACATTTATGAAGGCATTTTTATCATGAAAATGTCAAGCTTTTATCTATGAAGAGGAAATAAAAGGAAATGTATTTAAGTTAAAGCTGGGATAATTAGAATAACCTAAGACTCTCTTGGCCACACACAAAAACATGGGCTACTAAAAGTGATTTTGGGCTGGCCGAGTGGCGTGGTGGTTAAGAGCTGGCTTATGACGCCAGCAGCCCCAGTTTGTATCCCACATATGAGGACCAGTAACACTGACCTCTAAAAAAATAAAATAAACAAATAAATAAATAAAAGTGATTTTGGAATGTAAGGGCCAAATTCTTATATTTGGAGAGAGTTAACAGGAGAGAGTTAACAACATCAATTAGAATATAGATAGACAATAACTTGCATGAGAAGTGTACATAGCTGGATTACCCAGATAGCTTCATTTGGCTAAGGAATGTTGAGCAATATAAGGTTAACACAAATCAATGTGTTTACATAAAATAGTTCAAATTAATACAAATGTACATAAATACATGCTTTAATCTTTCCTAGTCTTCTGAATCCAGCTAATAGTGTCTACTTGTCTATCCAAATAAGCAGGTTACCTTCTAAATAAAAACTGAGTACATCATAATTCTGTCATAGCTAATTTCTCTCTCTCCCTCCTCTTACTTGGTTTACTCAGCACATGCCAAAGGAAGAACAGGAGAAGAAAAATGTCCAGTCAAACTTAAAACCACTAGTGGTATAAGAGGTATTGCTCCTATCTACTCTGTGACACCAGAAAATCTGTTTTTCTACTCCATCATTACTTAATAATAATATTAATTAACAATTACTGAATATTTATTATTTGCCAAGTACTATCCAAAGGGCTTACATGAATTACCTCACTTAAATCAGACAACTAGCTGAAGAAACTGAGACTTAGAAAGGTGAAAATCTTGTGTTCAAGTTGATAGAATGAGTGGCAGAGCCAACCCTAGAATACACTCTCTCTGACTATATTGGCTAGATTCTAAATCACTTAGCTGGAATAAGTTGGAACAGACTAGAAACAGATAATAATTCATTACACACGGGTAGCATTTTGATTTATCAGAGAGCATTAGCATTTTCCTGAGTCCCATGAGAAAATGATTATTCCTTTTTACCTCCCATAATCTCTCCTTTGGGAATCACTTCCCATCTCACATTATCACCAACTGGCCACCAACCAACAAGTATTTTTAAGTCACTCCAGTTAAATATTGGACAGATTACCATGCTGAGACACAGAACAGTTCGAAGAGTGTGAATTGGAGAAGTGCCCACAGCCTCCAGTTTTGTTTTCAGCATCCCCTCACTGTGCTCTCTCTGAGATACCCAATGGGGTTTATAGTCCAATGAAGCGTATCCCCATGCACTCATAGAAAACTAAAGAACATTGTCATTCTGTGAAGAGACATAAATGCCACCTTAGTTGAGGTTTCTTAATGGTAATATGGCAAGATATAACAATTTTTTAAATGTACATGTTTGCTCTAACAATTCTGCTAATGAATTCACAAAGGACATAATGATAAAGGTGCACAGTTTAGCTAAAAATTGTTCATTGAAGCATTTTTATATTATTAAAAATAAATGAAAGCAAACTACAAATCATTATATAGTGAATTGGTTAAACAAATCATGGCATAGCAACCAATAGAGGGCATTAATATAACATCTGAAAAGAATTGTTAATTTTATTAAAATGTACAAAATATATTGTGGAAAATTCCCAAGTACACAATATGTAATTTATGGGCTCATTCTTGCAAAATAATGTTAAAATATGTATAAACATATATAAAAAAGTGAATTGTATGCATCAAAAAAGTTTATAATAGTATCACTACATAGTGGGATTATATATTAATTTTATTTTTGGCATATATGTACTTTACTTTCATTGTAAGAAAACTGAAAGGAAAAGAATAGGCTATCATAATGTCCTTGCATAAGCATATAAACTCCTGTTTTCTAACAAGAATGCTATTTATTTAAGATACTTGTAATGAAAATGAATGCCAACGAAATAACATTTGTTCAGAAGTAGAAACAAAGATTTACCATGAGTTTACAATGATGGAAATTTCTTATTTCCATCTCTCCATGAAATTTGGAGAGATAATGCAACATTCATTTTTGTAGACATAGCAAGCATCTGAGCAATCTCTGAGTGGCAGAGAATGGGCAGAGGAAAACAGCCAAGGTGCCCAGGAAGAAAATCACTGAAAAATTTTAATGACTTAGAAAAAAGCCAGAAATTAATTGAAAAGGAAATATAATAAGAGGCAACAGCCATGCAGATTATCAAAATATTTTAAAAGTTACAGAATAGGGTACAGAAATTAATCTTTATAGATGTGACTATTCAATATATGAAAAAAAGGGGCATTTTAAACCAGCATTAAATGTTGGGTTCTTTAATAAATGGTCTTCATATAATTGACCATTTATTTAGAAAAAATAAAGTTAGATTCCTACTTCACACCATTCACAAATGGAAATTTGATAAAGATTAAAGATCCACACATATGAAACCAATCTATAAAAGAATTAGAATAAAAAAGTGGAAACTGAAAAGTGCTTTTGAGGTAATACCTGAAATAGCCAAGAAAGTTGGTGATAGACTCTGTCTCCATGTATCTAGACATAATCTAAAATTTCTGGGATGTAAAGTATACTTTAAATAATATAAAAGACGTGACATTTTTGGAGAAAACATTTGCAATGTTCAATGCATAAAAATCAGCTGACATTCTTAGCATATAACTAGACTCCCACAAAACAATAAGAAACATAGAAAACCCCACAGAACAATAAGCAAAGGATATGAATAGGCTATCCAAGAAGTAACACAAATATCTAACACAAGAATGAAAAAAATGTTCAGAATTACTAGTTATTAAGTGAGTTCAAACTAAACAATAATGACACAATCTCTCCCCAGGTAGATTAACAAAAAATTGATTTAATTTGAAAATATTGATGGTTGGCAATGCTGTGGTGAAATGGAGATTTTCATGCTGTAGATTATTGGATTATAATTTGGAACACCTGTTTTGAAAATCAGAATAAATCTATCAAAAATGTAACTACACTTGTAGGCATCTGCCCCCATGAAAACCTCATGGTAAGGTATGCACACAACATTGTTGCTAGTAGTGAAGCTACACATTAACCAACACAGGAATGGCTAAAGGAACTACACCTCCACATACACACAAAAAGCCTGTGTGTATTTGTATATGTTCTACACGTTAATATGTTCTGCATGTTAATAAATACAAATATAAACCTTCAAACCAAACCTAGGTCTAGGTCAGTATAATGTCTACACTGTGTAAAGGAAAGAAAGGACGAAACCCATTGTTCAGCAGAAGCCTGGACAGCGAAGTGCATTGCTATATCTTTACACATGCAAAGAAAAACTCAGTTCTCAATTTCAATTTCTATATAATAAAATCAATGAATTTACTTTCCCTCCCAAGAGTAAAATGCTTATTCTCAGAAGAGAAAAAACATAGACGAGCAGAGTAACGTGGTGAAATGGCCAAAGGACTCCTAGGAATTATGAATAATTTCATCTGAAATTGCTTATGCTGCTGTGGTGTCAAACACTCTACCTTTTCAAACTTTCAGAAACATATGCTGTACACAAAAACTTCATGTGTGTATGTATGTGCACACATGTGTATGAGTGTGCAAATTAAGGGGCGGTTCTGACATTCCTCCTCTGGTTGGAGCCAGGACAGAGAGAAAGAAATAGCTAAAAGATATAGATAGGAAAATGGGGGAGAAAAGCAAAAGAAGTAAGGAAGCCACATTTAAGAAAACACATACCTATCAGCAATTCTCAGAAATCTTAGAGGTGACATGCCCTTTCTCTCTAAATCTATTAACAAGGCTTCAAGAATATCTTGTCTAGATCATAAAGACTAGAAACATAATAGGTGGCATGCAGGTTACATACTTTATAAATGTGATGGTATGATGTTTACAACATTCACTGTAAAATTTATAAAAGGAATATGGGCTGGTATAAAAAATGTATGTAACAAAAGGAAAAAGGCTCTTTTCACTGGCTCTCCCCTAGTCAGTACCATTCACTTGTATATTGCAGAGTTCTAGTAACCCACAGGGACGTAGAGAGAGACTGGGGTAAGCTGTTATTATTAATGTAGATGTTTCATGGCTCTCCAGACACTGCCCCATCCTTCCTGCCTGCCTTCGATATACCAATAAGTGGCATACTAGCTATCTATATGTAGATAGGTAAAATGAGTTTAATTGTCTGTATTATTTGACCAAATTTAAGAACTATTGGTAGATACTTTAAAAATCTAATTAGGCTTATGGGTCCAATAAAACCAGAGAATGAGGAGCACTGCATCTATGTAGAAGCTGAGATCAGTGAGTAAAATATTGTTTTGTAGAAAATGAGAATAAGGAGAGTCCAGGTAATCAGAAGCATGTGATTATTAAATTCAAAAACTAAGTAGAGAACCAGTTTCTTAGGAAAACCTAAGACAAGTTCAAGTTTGACCAGAGATAAAATCTGATAAAATCATTAGAGACTAGAAACATCACAGACGATGAAAACAAATTTGACAAAGGCATCTATAAGGACCTGCCAATCCCAGGGATAAAATTAAGTCACTTTGCTGCCCTTACCCATTGCCATACCATATCAGACATTCCTAATCGATCCCAGCACTATTGTGTCAGCTGAACTGTAGATGAATGCACAATCCTTCTTAAGATAACAGCCCAGGCAGCAACTACCAAAGGGTCAGAGGTAACAAAAGAGATGAAATCTTTTTACTGCCCAAGTGATCAGACAGAGATATGCAGAAATAAGTTCTCCCTAAGTAAGATTTCTCCAAGACACCTCCTTACCAAAGCAGAATTCAGTACATAAACTCTGGTCAGGATGAGGGGCTACTGTCTATGAAGTTTATACCCTGAGTGTAAAATAACTTCCTGTCAATTACTTTCTGTCATCAAGTATTATAGAAAAGAGATGAAAATCTATGTCCTCAAAGCTCTAACCAGGGAAGAATCTACCTTAGTCATGGTATGGAAATATACAATGACGGAAAAAAATACAGAAGACCTCATTCCAACTCTCAACTTCCTCTCTACTGACTCACCAGGAAAAACTCAAAGCAAGGATTACCAGCTCCCTGACATACCCATCAGCCCACTCCACTGCTTATCATGCAGAGAACAGAAATTCGGTGCCACACAATATTCTGTGGGGGAAGAAGGGGAGCCAGGATTTCTGCTCAAGAGATCAGAAGAGCAAAGAATTGCATTCTTCCCAGAGAAGTCTCTTGCAAACTTTGTGCTGAATTGAGCTTTACATGAGGGTGGAAAACCAGTGTGAGGCATGTGGTTGCATTAATTATAAGATTTCAATTTGACAGTTTAATTAGGAAAGGGAGAGTTAGTGTAGGGCTTGCAGAATTCATGATGAATCACATACTCCAATAGACTTCATTTTCATATTTCAATTACACATTTCTAACTGATGAAGAGCAACATAGCATTTTCTGTTTAATAAATGTGATATCTGTTAGAATTGATAACATTAGTTCAGTAATTACTGAGCCATTATTGTCAGACTTTTTAAAAAACACAAAAAGAAACCTTAGTGATTAAAGTTTAGCATCAGCACAAAACTACACTTTCAGATGATTCTGTTAAAGAGCTTTCTAACAGTGCATTAGCTATCCCTTACAGGTAGAAGCGTAAAACTCAAATAGCTGGTATTTGCATGAGATTGATTGTGATCTAATCACACCTTATTTGATTCCTTGACACACCACTGTAGTTATTATGTTCTTTCTATATCTTGATTCAGAATTAAGGCCAAAAAAAGGGGGGCGGGAAGGGCAGCAGAGGACTTAACAGGTTTGAATGACATATTTTAATACAAGATCGAGCTAAGATTGTGAACTTTGCTTAAAATAATAAAAATAAAATATAAAAAAGTGTATTTTCATCAATCTAAAGATAAATGTAGATTCAAAGGGGAGCAAACTGTAAGTGACTCAGTCTGTCAAAACATGTAGAAACTTATGAGTTCTTTCCCAGAGTGCATACTTTGAGTTCTGGGAACTAAAGTTAAAAAGCTGGGTATGCTCATAGACACACTAGGGTCTTTCCTTTTGCATGGGTTATGAACAAACAGAAGTTCATGAAATCAAATACAGATGTCAGTTTCCTCAGGGACTAAGGGAAAGATCATGCCCTACATAAACACAACTGCATACATTGGAAGTGCAGCACACTTTTAAAAAGTTATTTCCAAATTTGTTCATAATGATCATTTAGTGAATGTCTTGACTTTAATCTACCTATACTATCCACTTACTAATGTTTAGCTTTTAAAAAGTCTTGATAGTTTTCTTAGATAAAGCACATTTTTCTGTTTGTGTGTGTGTGTATATATATATATATATATATATATATATATATATATATATATATATATCACAAATACTTCTTAACATTCAAGTCACAAAAGATAGATAAGAAAATAATCTTGCAACATTATATCACCTGTTGTATGTTAGAATTGTACATGTCAAAGGTTTGTGTTTTACAGTTTCAAAAAATAAGTCATATTTCTTCCCATTATTAATAATTTGCTTTTATTAATTTCAGGGAGAATTTTGTAGAACTGAGTATTTTTTTGATTACTTCAGTATATTAAATGAGATAATGACCATAAAGTAGCTAACATAATGCCTAATATATGGCTCAATAAATGGCACTTATAATTACTGATAGCAGGCTTGAGATTATTTTTTTTTCCCTAAATATTTTTATTGGGGAATTGGGGGAGGGGAACAGCATTGGGAAATTGGGGAAGGGGAACAGACAAGTTGCTGTCCTTTGTTCTTCAGTCTAGTTGTGGAGGACGTCGCTTCACTGGCCCATGTTGCTTTTATCATTGCACTCTTCCCAGGCGAGGCAGTCATTCACTGGCCATTGGACGGCTGCTCAAGGTGGCTCAAGGCAGCTCACACTAGCTGCCAACTGCTCATGCTGGCTGCCAGCCACTCATGGTAGCCTACTGCAGCAAGAGCTGCAGCTTACCCCATTGCCGGTGACTCATGGCAGCCCAGCTCCAGGTTGAGCTGTTGTTCACCATTTTAGCTGTAGAGGGCAATGTCACTGGCACTACCGTGGGATCTGAACCCGTGTCCTGCTGCTCAGAGCTGATGTCCCAAGCCAACTCTTAATCAATGTACCACTAGGCCAGGCGGCCCAGGCCTGAGATTCTTGTACAAAAATGTAAAAGTATAAAATTATAATCACACAAGAGTAAAAAGCTTGGGTATTTCAGAATTTAAAAGATTAGTTGTAAAGAAATAAACTTTCTATACTCAAATGGCACATCAATAAGAAAATATTTAAATTTAACATTCTTTAGTTTCTTACCTGACACAAATTGCTGCTTGATCAGTGAGTAAATCACTATTTTCAGGACTTAGAATTGCTCTGCCCTGCCATGTGGTGGCAATATAGATGCAAACAAAAGACAAGCAGAAAAGAATAGAATTTAAGAGCTAGATTTCTACTTCCCCTCATTTTGTAAATAACTGAGGCCCAGAAAACCAAACCTTTTGTTCCATAATCACAACAGCTACTAATATCAGACTAGGTTGTATTCTAATATAGCATTCTGTCCACTTTAGCACTTGCCAAAATGTGGCCCATGAAGCTCAGGGGATCCCCATCTCTGTAAGGGTCCATAAGTTTAAACTAGTTTCTCAATAATCTTAAGATTTATTTTTTTTCTGAATTAACTCTATTGTTATTTGCACTATTGGTACAAAAAAAAATGGTGGAATAAAACTGCTGGTATCTTTGAGTGAATCAAGGCAGTGGCACCAAACTGTACTAGTAGTCTTTGTATTTATCACTGCCACATTCACTATAAAAGATAAAGAAAATTTTAAGCTAGTTTTGTTAAATTTCAACTCTTCAGTACACATTTTAAAAAATATTCTGAGTGACAAAATGGAAAGCACACCAAAAGCCTTTCTGCACATTGAAGGATAATGGTTGTGTCCAGACAAAGCACTATGTTCACATTCCCACTGAACTAGCCGCTTGTCCTCATAGAACACAATTATTTTACTTGAAAAAATAAACTTTGTTTATTCAGATTTGCTTATTTGCAGACATTGGCTTGGAAATGACAAAAATTATTTTGTCAGGAAAACTACCTGGACAGTATTTTTTTGTGCTGCAAGGAAAGCTTAAGCTTTCAGGTAAAACTGAGATAGGAAAATTATAGGCAATCAGGGAAATTGCCATGGTAGAGGGAATCAGGGTAGAAACTATAAGAAGGCCAGGGAAATAATTTTATTAGCTAACAGATATGTTTAAGTCACAGCACCCACTCAGATGGGGGAGGAATAAGGCCTCTATCCCAGTCAGGGATTCCCTGGTAGAATGTGTATCTTCAAAGAGGTTATTTAACGTAAGATAAGACTGCCAGGAGTCCTTTCTTCAAAGTCAGTCTCAGGCTAACATGCTCCTCTCAGAACACAAACATTGATTAAGCTGATTAAGCTCTAAGGAACTTAGACAGTTTTGAGAAAACACCTCCTCCTGGCTAAGCAACAATGTAAATCTGATAATAGTGCCAAGAGGTACCAGGCAGCCCCCCATCCGCAGACATACAAAAGGTATAAAAACCAAAGCTTTTGCCCTAACCAGGGGACACGCCAGTCAGGACCCCCTCTTGTTTTGAAAGCTGTTATTTTAAATTCTAATAAACGGTCGTCTATTACAAAGTTTGCCTCTCTGGTCCATGTCTCCAGCCTTTGGTGCTACGAGACCAAGAATCCTGGCATATACATACACATACACACACACACACACAAAAAAAAAAAAAAAAAATCCTTCATCAAAACTTAGAATTTTGGGGCCTGCTGAGTGGTGCATTGGTTAAGAGCTGGCACGGGACGCCAGTGGCCCTGGTTCGGATCCCACATATGAGGGCCAGTGACACTGCCCTCTACAGCTAACAACAGCTCCACCTGGAGCTGGGCTGTGCGAGCCCCGGCGACGGTGTAGGCTGCAGCCCCTGCTGCAGTGGACTACCATAGGCTACAGTGAGTGGCCGGCAGCCAGCATGAGCTGCCAATAGCCACAGTGAGTGATCATCCAGAGGACGGCAACCGATCTGTCTCATTCGAGAAGAGCACAATGACGATATCAACACGGGCCAGTGAAGCAACATCTTCCACAACTAGACTGAAGAACAAAAAGACAGCAACTTGTCTGTTCCCCTTCCCTGATTCCCCAATAAAATTTTT
Source organism: Aselliscus stoliczkanus (assembly GCA_033961575.1). Classification (NCBI taxonomy): domain Eukaryota; kingdom Metazoa; phylum Chordata; class Mammalia; order Chiroptera; family Hipposideridae; genus Aselliscus; species Aselliscus stoliczkanus. The sequence continues at coordinate 53,141,102 of CM066728.1, read as the reverse complement.
TTTAAAAAAAGTAGAATTTTAGAAAATTTGTAACTCTCATCATGATAGCTTTTCAAGAGTTAAAGGCTTTTGTGATGAATTGCTGGTAACATTAATGAATGTGCTTTATTGATACTGTATAACAAATCTGTCAACCTTTGTTAAATATGCATAACTTAATAAACCAATATTTTCCAAATTATCAATAATGATGTTACAAAATCATGCATGGGTAAAAGATAAATTTCAATTATAAGACAGTGGGATGGATTTTAATGTAATAAGTATTAAAGTTCTTGGCACGGTTTCACATTATACATTGTAAATAATCTTTAAAAAAATTATTAATAGTTGAGCTTTGGTGTAATTCCCTGAAAACAATATTAAAATACCTCCCTTTTCTAACTATATATGTACATGAGACTAGATTTTCTTTAGATTATTTAACCAAAACAACATATAACAATAGATTGAGGGCTGGCTGAGTGACACATTGGTTAAGAGTTGGCTTGGGATGCCAGCTCTGAGCAGCAGGGCCCTGGTTCTGATGCTGCATTAGGGCCAGTGACTCTGCGCCCTCTACAGCTAAGACAGTGAACAACAGCTTGACCTGGAGCTGGGCTGCCGTGAGTCTCCAGCAATGGGGTAGGCTGCAGCCCCTGCTGCAGTGGACTGCCATGAGTGGCTGGCAGTTAGCGAGAGAGGCCAGCAGCTGATGTGAGCTGCCATGAGCTGTCGTAAGTGTCTGTCCAATGGCCAGCAAGCGACTGCCTCATCCTGGAAGAGAGCAATGATAATACCAACATGGGCCAGTGAAGCGACGTCCTCCACAACTAGACTGAAGAACAAAAGGACAGCAACTTCTCTGTTCCCCTTCCCCGATTTCCCAACGCTGTTCCCCTCCTCCAATTCCCAATAAAATCTTAAACAAACAAAAACAATAGATTGAATGCAGAAGCAGTTTTGTTTTTTTATTAAACCAGACATTAAAGACATTTACGAATAGGTAAAATAATGTCAGTCTCATTAAATATGTGTGTGTTAGAAAATGTAAGTGTTTTTTATAAAACATATGTTGTTACTTTATATTTATATAATATACTTTATATTTATATAAAGTAGTGGTGTTATTTTCAAATGAATTAATAAATAGTTTTAAATTTTCTGAGTTTTAATTTCTAGTATGGTATGTGCTGATATATATTATTCACAAAACAAAGGATCTTTTTGATCCTCAATTTTTTTTTTTTTTTTATGAGGGCAGTGTCACTGGTCTTCATATGTGGGACCCGAACCAGGGCTGCTGGATTCCTAAGCCAGCACTTAACCACTGCACCACTCGGCCAGACCCTGATCCTCAATAATTTTTAAGACTATGAAAGGCTCCTGTGTCACAAAAGTTTGAAAATCACCGCACTATGCTGTCCAATAGATATGACAAACAGGTTTTAAATCAAATACAAACAGTTGGTAGTGGCTGCATAGAATTGGTAGAAAAGAACCTAGAATCCATGTTTTGGGCTATGAAAACAGAAAATTAGAAAATTTGGTGTTCAAGCCACAATTTCACCCCAAAATACACTGTGAAATATTCCACATTTTTCAGGATACTCCAGTGTCGTACTTATCTTTCTCATCCTCGTAGTATTAAGCACAGTACAGAGATTAATATTCATGAATTTAACTGAATCTAATGAAAAATCATGCTAATTACTCTTTTTACAAATTCTGATACAAGATACCAGACAATCGTTATTGTTTTAGGAAATAAATGCCATAAGAGAAGTCTTAAGGTAAAAGGGAAAAAAAAGTAAACAACTACATAGGTTGCACGATTTCAAGGGAACAGAATAAATTCTACCCATAAATAAAACTTTATTTTTAAGCTCATAATTAGTGCCTGAATTCATTTTTATAATTGGAAACATGGCCTTTTATGCTACAATGAAAATGTCAAAATACAAATACTCTGAGGAGAGATAGCATATTCATTCAAATTCACAATAAATTAAAAATGATTGATATTATCTAAGATTTAAAGTGACATTATCAAATGGAAATAACAGGGTAGTAGATCCCAGGTGAAAGACACTATAGAGATGGTGAAAGGAATGAAAGGAAAAATTGAAGGTTCCAAAGAGAACTTTATTTCTTAATTTATATAAAGCCACTCATGTTTTGGAATTCCCTAGAACAACAAAAAAAATTCCAATTGTGTATTTTCCAGCCCATACACAATAATGTAACCCATATGGAATAAAAATCTACTAAATAAAAATCAGAATTGTCTCACAACACAACCTAAATCTAGCCTATTGGACTTCCATATGGCAGCTAACATTCTATCAAGTTACTGTACTGTGTGTCCTGTATGCAGACTTCAACAAGACTTCCCTCTTGCAATGCAAGGAAAGAAGGCAGACTTTCAAGGTGGTTCAGCATAATGGAAAGGAAACTAGAGTAGAGTTTCCTTTCTTAGGTTGCTTAGGTTACTTAGGTTGAACCTAAGTAACTTGGGTTCAACCTAACCCTGACTACGGATCATTAGTTCTGTGACTTTTGGCAAGTTTTTTATGCTCTCTGGGTCTCAGTTTTCCCTTAAGGGAAAGGATCTAATGATCTTTTTTTGAAGTTAAAATGCAATAGTTTTAAATTTAATTATTTAGATAGGAAATTAACATTTCTGTCACAGACATTATTTTTAGCATGTCTCATTGGAATTTTGTAGAACAATATTTCCTTCAAGGAAAATCAGAATACAGAATATTAAGAGCATTTTAATGAGACAAATTATATGAGGAGAAAAATCTATATTTAAGAAACTCTTCTGTTTATCTCAATTTTTCATTAACCAGTTAAGAACATATACTATGTCCTTAGATATGAAATACATATCTATTTCACTATGCTTTCTCCAGCAATGCCCAAAGGGCTATTACCTGAATAATAAGAAAACTGTTTATAAAGAGTTTAAATGGGAATTTGTTTCTATCAAAATCCATCTCTCACCATTTCCTAGGGGAATTTTAAGAGTTCAAGATGTCACAATCATGTATTTTTCAGCGCTTATAAAAGTGTTATATTGTACAGAATGAAAAATCTACTCTTTCCCTTTTTTTTTTGTTACCTCAAGAAATACTGAAAATAAAATATTTGTGTGGGACAGTGTTTGTCCTTTAAGTCCATTGACAACTAGGTTGAGTCATGTCCCATCCACCCACACACATTGTTGAATAGGATCCCAATCCTTGAATCATTTTAGAGTGCCAAGAGCAGTCTGTTTTTTAAATATAAGGGTTAGTGCCAAATTATTAACTCTCAATGACTTTTAAAAAATTTCCCGGCCGGCCGAGTGGCGCGGTGGTTAAGCGCTGGCTTGGGAAGCCAGCGGCCCCGGTTCAGGTCCCACATATGAGGGCCAGTGACACTGCCCTCAAAAAAAAAAAAAAAAAAAAAAAAATTTCCCTCTCATACCATATGCATAATTTATATTATTATAATATACATCATTGTTATATATAATTATATTATAATTGTACATTATAATATATATATATCTGTATAGCTTATGTTATATATTATAAAGAATATTATGTAAATATGCTTTACCAATAACAACTAAATGCTGGATTTATTAGACCACCAAAATGACCAATGACTCTACCTGGGTTAAGTGTATCAGTTACTATCCAATTCTCCCTTTTATTTTAGCTTCTCTTTTTTTGTTTCAAACTTTTGATACCTGTTGATATTTGTATGATTTCCCTCTAAACTCTTAAAAGAATAAAAAAAAGCCTCACAAACAAAATGTAATTAAATACTAGAAAACAGGGGAATGACTGTCAAATTATTCCATGATTAAAATAGATTTATTGGGAGAGACTTTCTCTCTTACTTGCCAAAGGCTGCATGACTGACAGTTATTGACTTGGTGCATGAAATGAAGAACAGTTGTCAATATGGAACATTTTTTTTAGCCCAGTTAATCAACAAAGATTCCTATGTTGGTCTTCATACAGACTAGTTCATAGTAATAATACTTCAGATGATAAAATTCGCTCTACATACTGTACTGTATATGGGCCAAAGATGCCATCGTTCACCTTGGGATGTGAGGAAGGGGATGACTTTAAGAAGATAAAGTCTGGAGCTGGGCTGGTCACTGTGTTAACTCACATTCATAATAATTGAAATAATGGACTCCAGTCTTAATTTGTATCTTGATGTTCTTTTTTTTTTTTACTGGAGGTTCTAGAGAATTATTTTTAAAATTCCAGGAAAAGCATTTGTAACAAATATAGAAGTCCTCTAAAATTTTGCTGTCCTTTAAAATTCAAGTCAAGGATCAATTATCAAAATAAACTCATTCCGTTAATCAGTTTACAAAGGTGCAAATTGTTTGTCAGAATACAATGCCAGGGAGGCTGCTTTGTTTAATGACAATCCTAACAGCAAGAATCCCTGGGGCAGGAAGCAAGTAATCAAGAATCCATCTCTGAAACTTTGAGATTGCTGGCAACAGTCTATTATAATGCATGGTTACAGGGAGACCTTGTACAGAGAACAATACACTGAAATAGACCAGACTTATGAAACAATAAACTTAAATATAGCACTGGACCTGACACAGCTAAATGATTTTTGCCTTCTAGGATAGAATGTAACACTCTAGGCTAAATATTTCAAACAGATTTTTCTACCTTCTGCTTTGTATGCATTAATACCACACCATAACCACATTTTGGTGTGTATCTTCAACAATGTGTGTGTCTATGGAGGGGCATGATGCCATTAAAACCCAACTTGAAATGCTAAGGAGCTGAGGTAAAGATTGTTTGGTCAATCAAACAGATATTTCAGTGCTTCTAGCACATGCTCTGTATTAGAATAGATAAAGGATACCCCCCCAAAAAAATGTTGTAATATATTCTACAGATACAGCAGCAAGAAATTTGTATGCAAGTGATATATCAAATGAAAAGAGCCACATAATCTGAGAAGAAGGAAAAGAGTGAGGCTGAACTGAAGACTTGGGTTTGAACTCAGCTTAAAATGACAGAGAAGCAAAAGCAGAAGCAGAAGCAGCAGCAGGAGCAGCAGCAGCAGCTGCAGACATTGAGGAAAGCTATAGAGAACTGTGCATTATATAGAAAGAGAGCAAGTCCACTGCCAGGACTGAAAGCAAGGGTTCTTAAGGAGCAGTGGAGGGCAAATCCAGAAAGGTAGGTTGAGACTCAGTTGTGCAGGATACAGGGCCCGCCTTTCAAACATAATTCCCATTTTTTCAGCACAGTATTTCATGACTTTTTGAGAATGCTGTAAGGGTTACATGACGAGCATCATTTTCCCCAACTGAGAGGTGGGGTCAGTAATGCTGGGAAGAGGTCAGGGTCACACAGAGAATGACACAGGGAATGACAGAGAGTCCTGTTTCCCAGTCCAGCCACATCTCAGCCAAGATATACTACAATCTCCCTGCCTCTTTCCCAGGTTCCAAAATACTGAAATGGAATGACCATGCTGGAAGGAGCTAAAATTCTGGACCTGCCCCTTATTTTTTCCTTTTTCTGTGACGAGAAAGAAAAGAGGGGAGGACTATTGAACTTTAAACTTCCTGATAAACTATAATGTGGGAAAGTGCCATTTTTAGGTTTACATGAAGGAGCTACCTCTGAGAATGGCCTCTTGGCCTGTGAAAAACTAGAAACATCCCAGGAAGTTACTGAAATGTTGTAGTACTGTGAGAATTTGTATAAAAATAAACACTGGATTATTTCAGGCCTAATCCCTTGAGAAAATGAGCCAGAATTATTCAGAACTACTAGTCTAATCTTGATAGAACAGAGGAAATTAACAACTGAAGCCAGATTTTTTTTTTCCCTTTAAAAAAAAAAACAAAAAACAAAACTATTTGTGATATTATTTTGGAAAATGAAAAAAGAATCAAGTTAACCATGTGATTCAAATGACCCCGAAACTAAGATGACTGAGTTTCCTGGTGAGAAAATGTAGTGCGGACCAGTGCTTCTTGGAAGGTGTCAACTGGAAGCCACAGAGGCAGGAGAGTTTGAACTCATGGATTCAAAGGGGCACATAATTCAGCTGTCTGTAAACTATTCTCTAGAGCTTCGTCAGTTTTTTCAAGCTTTGCTCAAGTTATTTTTTTCTCAGGAGAAATAAAGATGTAGAAGCCAAAAGAAGCATATACTATTACATGTCACTATGAGACAAGCTGCCCCGAAGCTTGACTAAAGTGCTTTCTTTCCACTGAAAAATAATTTCCCATTGAATCTTCAGATTGAAAGAAATCTCATTGAGAATTCCAAATCACTCCACAACTTAGTTCATTTTTTGTAACAAGAATGACGAAACAACAGCTCAGAGTCATTTATTGAAATGTTGAAGGCAATCTCTTCTTGGCAACACCACCTTATCTATAGTTTAGTTCAGTCAATGCAGCAGATATATGCTCGGTACCTTTTATGTGCCTGGCACTGTCCTTTTACCTGTAAAAGTGTAAACCACAAGCCTTCTGTTCAAGGAATTGGGCCACTTCTACACACAAACAGAATTGTTGGATCCATAGTTTCCTGATTTGCACTTTTCTGGAGCCACATAAAGAATCCAGAAACATAACATGGAACAAAGAAGGAAGATAAAGTCAGTATCCCCCTTTATTCCTTTCAGCTAACAATGGCATCATAATTCCTAATACAAAAAATTAATATGTAGGAGAGACTTTTAGGATGTCACAAGAGTAGGTATAATTATTGCTAAGACTGAATTATTATCCAGCCCATTTTGCATTTATGTCTAATCCCTCAGAAAAATGGGAAAAGAAAAATGGCAATATGGGTGACTTTTCCCTTGTGATGCTTGTGTGTGTCCCTGGGAAAAGTCTGTTCCCTTTAGGGACCATCTCGACCTGTGAGAGCTCAGAGTTGCAAGAACAGGAAGTACAAAGAACCCAGCAGATCACAGAGAGTAATGGTAAGTATGGCATCTGCTTCTTAACCTTGATAGAGACTAAACTCCCAGACCCATGAATTCCTCTATCAAACATAATGCCACATTGGGCCGGCAGAGTGGCGCAGTGGTTAAGTGCTGGCTTGGGAAGCCAGCGGCCCTGGTTCGGGTCCCACGTGTGAGGGCCAGTGACACTGCCCTCAAAAAAAAAAAAAAATTTATATATATATATATATATATATATATATATATATATATATATATATATATATAAACATAATGCCTCATAGAAGTCTCTGATCCACCAAACACATAGCATCACATACTTCCAGCACAGTGTCTCTGAGCAGGTGATTCAACTCTGCCTTCACCAGGCCCTTCTAACACTGTCCACCAGGGAGCCTTCTGGATGTTGAAGTATTTTATGCAACACACAGATCCCATGGTCACGGTCTGACTCCTGCACCTCTTTAACTGTGAAGTGGGTTCACTGGTGGAATTCTATGCACCATGGGGTTTCTTACTGGTGGACAAGGCACTCTGAAATTCCCTAGATAGGGGTGACTTGGAGGGCGATAAATAAGCACTTATATTCAGAATGGTTACCTATTATATTTCTGTGAGAACAAACCACTAGGCCTTCCAGAATGGAAAAGACCTACTATAGTCAACTTCCCAGTAGTTGGTTGGTCTCTTCAAGGAATAGAGACATATCAGAGATTCAGCCATGGTGACAGCTAGATAATCCTTGACAAGTGAAAATTACCCTGTTGGGCACATGCAAAGCCTTCATCTCTGCTGTCAGGTCCTCTCTAGTCACATGCCCATTACACCAGTTCTGTGGTAGCTGATGACAGAGGCAGACTAATGTCTACCAACTAAGCCATTCTCACCTAGTTTGCAATTCCATGATTCTTTCCCAAATAATGCTTTCTCTTAAGTATTCACAAACCATACAAAGGTCTTTCCACTTGATGCCCACTCCCTTCTATCCATCCATAAGTTCTACCTCAGGCATTCCTATCTCCAGTCTCTCAGGCCCTTAAGAAATCATTCAGGCCATTTGAATTACTCATGAAACTGATTATATTCTCACTTCAGAACACTTCTTCCACACAAAGTAGATAACCAGGTTGCACTATTAGAAACACTGACATTAGATAAGTTGTCTGATTATAACTTGTAATGCAACCACATCCATTCTTGGTTTGACCCAAATAATGAACCAGTGTGTTTGATTATTGGTGAGGGCTCTATTGATCATTTGGCCCATCCATAAACCAAGCTGCAGCCTTTTTCTCCTCCTCCAGCAGTCATAAGAAGACATCCCCTTATAGTCATAGACATGAGCTGAGGAAGAGTGTTGGTGTAACCACTACAGTTGACAGAGAAGTGAAACAGTTCTAAGCTCCCTGCTCACATAGCTTTCTTGCGCTTTCTACTCTGCTCAGGATCAATGCAAACTTATCATTTGGTATGATGGATTGCTGCTAGTTCTACCCAACTTAAATGCCTTGGAGCATCCAACAGAACCCAATTCATATGGGTGCCTAACAGGATCCAGTAATGTCTCAGGAGATGTTTGTTTCCCCAGCAGATGGCAGGGCCTTGTTCTGAAACTGCAGGCCTTCCAATATGATTCTCCCATTGGGCTTGCCATATCCTTTCCCACTGCTGACACCACCAGCATCATAGGGCTTGTTAGATACTGTACCCTAAGGGGACACTACAGCCTGAATTTGCTGCAAAGACCTTTCCTGCTCCAGGCCTCACACAAGCTAACAGTCTTTGGTATCATTGAGTATATCAGCTAGAACAATATTTCTAAGTATGGAGTGTTGCCTCCAGAACACAAAGAGGCTTACCAAATGCTATGCCTTCTTTGTGGTAGTAGCAATTTGTCTCTTATTTTAGATGAAATATTCCGCATGCCCTTGACCATTGGATCCCTAAAAAAAAAACATAGAAATATGAGGTATCTGAATCTTCGATGGGTTTATCTTCTACCCCCCTGGGGTACATGTGTCTAAATTCTCCAGCATGTTAATCACCTCTTTTTCACATTCTTCCTCACCAGCATGAGATTGATGAATCAATGTGAAGCTCTGTGGGATGTCTAGATGGTCCATATATATCTTCTAGCTATATTATGGCAGAGTGAGAGAGTTAACATATACCTGGAACAAAATTTTACATGTATATTCTTGTCCTTTACATATAAATGCAAGCTATTTCAGGTTTTATACACATATATATATATATATATATATATATATATATATTACTTCATATGATTTCTGTATATTAGGCCTAGGAAGGCCATTTTCTATTAACCACCACACTTCCTTGTGGACAGCTTCCTTGGCTGTCCCTCTGACCTAGCTAATTCTTAAAATAATTGTGACCCACCCCCCCACTGGCTTTTAGTGGTTAAGTACTGACACCTCAGTTTCACTGCTTCAGAGTTCTATCATTCACATGCAGATCTTAGCTCAGTGATTGCCTGTCATCAGCCCTGGCCTGCAGAGAAGAGCCACCACTAACCTTCCCTGAGATGCTGATACTCCTCTCACCAGTGAGTGTCTGATGATGGTCTTGGTGAATAAGGCATCTCCGGGGTCCTCATCACTGTATAAACAGGTGGGTCATTTCACCTCACATAATATACACGTTCTAGCATGCCCAATTCCCTGATCCCTTCCTGCATCATCAGCCACAGCAATCCAAGCATTTTACTTTACTCAGCGTGGGACATCACTGTCTCCAGGCTTCAAAGAGACACTAGCAATGGGTTTTCCTCTTCTCCTGGGGTGCTTGACAGGGTGACAAATCTCATGGCAAATACAATGCTTATGTTCTGGCCCCTTGATCAGGCACCCTTAAAACCCAATCTCATGGCTCCTATCAGTACATACTAGCTCATCCTTGCAACCTCCTCAGTATGACTGCTGTAAATATGCCCTTCATCTTGATTCTCAAATTCCCAAAGCATTTTTTAACTGTTCTAAATGGCATTAAGATCAAGACATCACTCATAATAAAGAACGTAGTCATTCACTCATGCCACAAAGTATTTCATTTCATTTTTTTTTTTTTTAAGTCTCTGATCAAATACTTTTAGAGCAGGCAGTAGAAACCCCCTCTGGTTATCTTTAGGTTCTCATTTGTCCTAATCCTGGATTCCCTCAGTCTCAAATGGCTGTCAGTGGCAGTTGGGCCTGGCCGTTGCTTTGTTTATGTCTAGTGGGAGAAAAAGAAGAAAAAAATGTTTTTCTTTCCCACAAGCAGAGATATGATCCCTGGTCTTTGGTCTGATTGGAGCCATTTGACCCACATACCCACCATTGGCACTGGGTCATGAGAATCATTGGGGGGGGGTGTGTGCTGTGGCTTGATTGGCTGTACCTTTTTAATTCATTAGCCCCTATCATAGTAGGTAGGGGTTTGTCTTTTTGTGTATTGCTTTTGTTTATTTGTAATGTTTTTGTTTTGTTTTATTCTAGTTTCACAGTTATATTCCCAGTGCACAGAACAATGCCTAGACATACTGGCACTGTATATTTGTTGAATGAATGAGTGAATGAATGAATGAATGAATGAATGAATATGCCCCTCTGAAGCTGGAGATAGAGTGGATTTCTGAACAAAGTTGATGAGTTTGTTAGGAAAGAGTAATGGACATAGAGTAGCAAACCGATATCTTCCGCCTTTTTATTTTGAAGGAGACTCTGAGTAAGTAATTCTCAAGCTGTAGGCTGACACATTTCTATCTCAACAGAAGAAAACACCATTTAAACTGATGAATAAAACTACCAAACAATTTTTCTTTGTCCTTATAAGTTAGTTCTGCTTCAGTTTGGAAATATTTAGTTTTCTCAGTATTCATAAAAGTTAAGGCAGTTTTCTCTATTTTAAATAACTAGTACTTCACAATGTTCTTAAGGAGATGTGGTACTTTTAAACCATCACACTCATATGTCTGATATTCAAAATAATCACTCTCAAGCAACATAATATCTAAAGTGAGAATTCAATATCTTCTGCCATTAACAACATCATTAATAACAAATGTCTGTTTAATTACTCTTGCTAAGATTAAAAAGGCCATTATTCTTGTAAGTTGAGAAATTCATTAGCTGGAAAAGGCTGTTTAATGCCAAATGTACTCCTTAAAGATGCAGTCCCTGATATTTGAAGGTATTTCTGACATTCATGCATTTGCATTACTTTAAAAAAGCACTATCCAACTGTGCTGAAGATCATGCTGTGACAATAAGCAAGCACTGTAACATTTCAAAATCAGAAGTGAAGCTACAAGACATTTTACAATACCATACAGAGTCTGTTCTTTCGAATACTTAAACACTACACACTTGAGCCCATTATTCATAATTCACCTCTCACTAATTCTGTGCTCAAAGGAGCCTTGTACCAACACAGTGCATCCTAAGGTACAGTTAATATTCGTAAGCACCTCCTCCAAAGGGATTCATTCAGAGCCATAACTTAAGATCTCTGTGAGTCAATTTTAAAGTCTGATACTTCAAGGAATTTAGACCCATTAAATGAAAATTACAAGATGGGATTTAGAACAACATTTTTCTTAATCCACTACTTCAGCTCAATATATTTTTAGCACAGAAAACTGCTTAACATTTAGTAAAAATTAGATCAGTGACAGTGTAGTCACAGAAAGCAATTCAAATTGCTTCAGTGGTAATGGTTATAAAGTGTGTGTTGTATCATTTTTTTCACTTATTTTGCCACTGTGAACAATAAAGCAGAGTCATAAAACAAGCTACAATTAAACATATCTCCTTATTTCTAGAATCCATCTACTTACTGAATTTGATTCACCTGTCATACCCTTCCTTATACGTTGAGCTCTTAGATACATGATTTCAATACCAGAGGGGCAGGAAGAACTGCACAGTTCAAACCAACCAAGGTAAATTGCTTCTGGCAGAAAGTTGCTGCTCAGAAAGAGGAAAAGTGTCCTTTAGTAAGAGAATATTCTCTCTTCTCCCCTTCCCTCATCAGAAAGATACAAATTGAGTATCTCTTCAGTGTCAGAAACTAGGCTACCATCTATCTAGAGTGCAATAAGATGCGTGTCTGCCATAAAGGAGTGCTTACAACCTGGATGACACTAGTAAACCTGTTGACTGGTAGATGCAATCCTGTTGTAGGTGCCGAGCTAGACACTTGCACAGGATACAGTTGGACACAAAAAGGGACAAAGTAGTTCTGTAGAGTAATAAAAGATATAGAAGGATTAAATTTGATGGCTATTAAAGGAAAAAGAGAGTTTTGTTCATTTTTTTCTTTCTTGTCTTTCATGTGATAGGGCAGAATCGGTGAAGGGAAAGTCTGTGAGGGAGAAACCAGGCTCAAATTTTATCCAGGCAGTTGACTCCTGTTCCTCCTTTGCCCAGGAGCACAGTGAGTCTTATTTTATTTGTTTCCATCTGGAAAGGCACTGGACCCAATAAGCTCATGGTTTCAACACCATTTGCCACATTGCTTCTTGGGATGCTTACCTTTCAGAAAGACAAGGACTTCTCAAGTAAATCTTTATCAATCATTACTCTCTATTTTGGTGGTCAGAGTATAAGCTTACAGTGTTCTTAACCAGAAGTAATAAGCTGCTTTTTCTTCATTTCTCTGTTTGAAACACAATGCCTTCATGGTTTTAAACGCCAGGGATGATTAGATTCATCAATGGTATTGTAACAATTTGTGATAATAGTCAAGTGAAAGTCACATGTACTTGACTATGCAGAAAATAAGAATAATTCACTCTAAGGAGGAAAAATCCCTTTTAAAGTTAGCCAGCCATAGATTAGACTGCTTCCTAATTGGCTAAATTGCCTGATATTAGAGGTAGGAAAGTCAGTGTTCACTGACATTAATTAGGGAAGTTGATAAGTATCTCTATTTTAGAAAGGTTATTTGGATTACATGACCTGCTATCTCTAAAAAATATATAGATTTATATTTCTATAAAATACAGTTTAAACAAGGCCGGCCCATTGGTTAACAGCTGCCTTGGGACGCCAGCAGTTCTGGTTCAGATCCCACATATGAGGGCCAGTGACACTGCCCTCTACAGCTAAGATGGTGAACAACAGCTCCACCTAGAGCTGGGCTGCATGAGCCCTGGCGATGGTGTAGGCTGCAGCCGGTGCTACAGTGGACAGCCATAGACTACAGTGAGTGGCGGGCAGCCAGCGTGAGTGGCTGGCAGCCAGAGTGAGCTGCCAAGAGCCGTGGTGAGCGGCCATCCAGAGGCCGGCGACCAATCTGCCTCATCCAGGAAGAGCGCAATGACGTTACCAACATGGGCCGGTGAAGCAACGTCCTTCACAACTAGACTGAAGAACAAAAGGACAGCAACTTGTCTGTTCCCCTTCCCCAACGCTGTTCCCCTCCTTCAATTCCCCAATAAAATTTTTAAAAAAAAATACAGTTTAAACAAAAGGAATTTCTATAGCAGTGATCTATTCAGTCTTTAAAAATTTCAGGACCCACTGAGTGGCGCGGTGGTTAAGCACTGGCTTCGGAAGCCAGCAGCCCTGGTTCGGGTCCCACATATGAGGACCAGTGACATTTCCCTCAAAAAAAAAAAAAAAATTCAAGGCAGTAATAATATCTGTTCTCCCAGATATAAAATGAAATTTTTGAGAACATTAGTCTCAGCATGTTTTCTTGCTTGGTAGTTTTTTTTCCACTTGACGCCTATGAGTTTCAATGAATATAAGTCATATAAAAACAAGACACTAAATGGCACCCTTCTCTGTATCAATGTACACAGCGTTTTTACTTGATAACATGAATTGCTCTTTGACCCTGGCTGGTGCTTAATGCCTAAATTTAGCTGTGCTACCTATCCCTAAAAGAAGGCAAAGAAATAATAGATAGAGCTTTATCTGGGAAGACTCTTTAGCTGTTAGCGTTCTGGTGGGAAATCAGAACAGGATTCTATGACCATGGAATCCATGAGGCTTTTAAAGATTGCTGACAATTACGGTGAGTCTCAGGGCTGGGACACCATCTTTATGGAAGAAGCCTGGTATCTGAGTAGTATCCATGGCTTGGCTTGAGTCTGTTTGAAGACCTATGACAGGCATCAGCTTGGATCTGCCTTTGTTCTACTTATATTTTTATTTTTGAGGTCTAGTGAAGGAAATCATATATAAATTTTCACAGAATTAAAAGTTCAGAAAATACATTAAAATAATTCAAATAAAACATATGATTTCTAGAGACCCTTCCCTTATCCTGCTTGAACTCCCCTGACCTTACCCCATAGAATACAATAAGGTCTCCTTGCTAAATTCATTTGAACTCATTGTCAGAAACAGAATATTAGCCTGCATGACTGGGGTTTTACTCATAGGATGTTTTTCCTCATACACATATACAAACACATGCACACAGATATTTGAAACTGGACTTTACATGTCCATGGGAATTAATCAGACATTTATAGTACAGACAAAAATGAAAGAAGATATTTTTTCCCCCTCTATAAAAGAATCATTTTTATTCTGTGAAACTCTACTGGGAAAATTTAAAAGGTAATAGTGTAACTTCTTAAATGGAACAAAGCTTCAGTTTTTGCTACTAACATTAAAATTCACACAGAATTATTTTAATTCTAACCTAGGAGAAGAAAATATGTGTGTGTGTGTGTGTGTGTGTGTGTGTGTGAGAGAGAGAGAGAGAGAGAGAGAGAGAGAGAGAGAGAGAGAAAGAGAGAGACAGTAACAGAGAGCAAGTGTGTATGCATATGTATATATATCATAGGTATAGATAAATATGTAATGTTCCAAGTTATTTAACAATTGTGTAGCTTTTACTCTAAAAGATCCTTGGGTAGAAAACACATCAAAATATTTTACAGGCAAATTAATTTTCAGTGAAAGTGATCAAGCTTTAATTTCATGAAATAAATAACTGCACAAATAGTGTAAATAATTTCACATTTGATAAAGCATCTTGAAATTTGATTCTTTGGTACGGGGTTTAGCAGACATTGGAGGAAAATTCTGACTCAGGGTCACAGCTTTGTATTCAAGACAAAGTAACAGGAAGAGAATAGGCTGGAACATGTGATTCCTCTTATAGTCCTAACAGAAACCTTTACTAGCTTCATGAAAAGAAAATGAAATTTAGTATAAGGATAAAGGAACTCAAGAACAGGGATGCAGCTGTGCTTCAGGAAGAAACATGCTGAAACCAAGGACTAAAGGGTCACATGGAACTTGGAAAGTCTTCTCTCCTAATCTTTCATGACCACATTTCTTTTTTCTCATGTGTTTATTCCTGTCAAGATCTCTGTCCAGTCAAACTCTCCTTGCTCCTGCCATTTGAAATAAAGATTATATAGGAAAATTATATAGAACATCATATATGTATAAGTCCATAATTTCAGTGAAACACTCTGATTGCCTAGCTTGGGTAAGATATCTAACTTTGGACCAATCAACTGTGGCAAGGTGAACAGAAGCACGTTATATGAAAATGGTTGCCTCTACTGTAAATAGGTAGAATCAGTCTTCAGAAAAATGGCAGGCAACAGTTCAACCACAGTCCTTGTACACCAGGCAGATTCCAAAGACTATGAGAATGAGAAATACAGCTAGAGAGCAATCACCGTAAGTGATGAGGAAGGTATGTGCCCATATATTTAGCTCTAGTTTAAGCAGAAAGTCAGACAGCTGTGCTGGACCACAGTACTGGGAGATAAACTATGGTGGGGAGAACTAGGTGGTTTTACCATTTTTTTTGTGCTGCCTACTTAAATAAATGGTGGAAGGTATAGTACACATTTGAAAGTATATTGTGATATCAGAATATCACCTGTGAAAGTTCTCACAGGAAGCCTCAGGGTCACATACATTATCTTTGGTAATATTCCTTAATCAAGGCCCTGCTCTTTACACTTGCAGGCTCAAATTCTTAACATTTTCAGG
Source organism: Aselliscus stoliczkanus (assembly GCA_033961575.1). Taxonomy (NCBI): domain Eukaryota; kingdom Metazoa; phylum Chordata; class Mammalia; order Chiroptera; family Hipposideridae; genus Aselliscus; species Aselliscus stoliczkanus. Next base: position 53,125,179 of record CM066728.1, on the reverse strand, counting down.
GCCTATAAGCAAATCCATCTCTCCAAGGCAGATCCATGTTAACACCCCCAGCGAATTCATCACAATACTGTTATATAAGTTCTAATGTAATATAATATCACACAGAGATAGAGATTGATACACAGTGTAATATAAACCCCAATGCAATACACCTTCACATATGTCAGGCTACTCATGTGAACGTGACAGGGTCATTCTTTCTTGTGATTAAGAAACATAGGGAAAAAACTCCTTAAAAACTATATAAAAAAATAAATGACAATACTTTTTAAATTTCAAAGAAACATTTACTTTTCTGAAATCTTAAATAAACAATAGTATATAAATAATCGCCTCTAGGATACAAATATACACTTTGAGGTTTATCAACTGTAGAGATATTTCTTTCTACTTAATTAACTATTTGTGGTTTATTTCCATCAAGTAAATTTCTCAATTTTTTTTTCTAAAATTCAATGTTTTCTTTTTTTAATTTATTAATGATTTGTTCCTGATCTGACATTAACCATACTTCTGAACTTTTCTCCTTTGTCAAGTGGAAAATGTAAAAGGCATTGATTTTTTACTCCAAAATTATGAATTCAAGAACTGACTGCCACAAGTGAGTTATATAATAGACCGTGTCAAAATTATATAAAGCATACTTTCCTTGTCTGCAAAATATGCCCATAGAAATGTTTTTAGTATTAAATTAGATAATGTATTGAAATAAACCATATTTTAAATCCTGAAGTTGTCTAAACATATAAATCATAAGAAAGAAGGCAAGTATCCTAAGTTTGACATACAAAAATCTAAATTCAAGTTCTTCTTCCGTTATTTACTAGTTACGAAGCCTTGGGCAAGTCTCTTAACCTTTAAGAAACTGGGTAAGTATTACCTCAGAAATAACAGTGGGAATCAAATGCAAAATATACATAAAAGTGTCTTATAAAATATAAAACTCAATAAAAATAAACTACTATTTTTTTTTTTTTTTGAGGGCAGTGTCACTGGCCCTCATATGTGGGACCCGAACCAGGGCCGCTGGCTTCCCAAGCCAGCGCTTAACCACCGCACCACTTGGCCAGCCCTAAACCACTATTTTTATAAGTCATTTTCACAGAATATATAATTATTAATTTTATATTACCAGGGCTTAAGACATTGCCAAAAATATAATTACTATCCATTAATTAGGGTAAACTGAACTGAACTATAAGACACTTTTGAATGGGCCTAGTTTTTTTCATACACATTTTTCTTCAGAACTTTTTTGAAATAACTGATTGCAAAGAAAAAAAATTAATGAACTAAGTAGGAGTAGTGTTTATACACACAATGGAATTTTCTGGTATTTTTCCCATTGCATTGATTAGTACATTAACTAAATTTCTAAATAGTTTTAAATTAATTCTTTTGAAAAAAAATTTCAAAATCAAAAATAAGGAAAGCTAACAGCATATGAAATGCAAGTAACCTCTGTGTTGGAAATGATATTTTTGGAATTATCTTCCCATGCATATTTCCTTTTAGTAAACCAGTTTATCTTCCTTTATATCATCCCTTATTATCCACTGCTTTGACAAATATATGGATATATGTTGAATTCATATGTATGTGCCCCAGTAAACACTACTACTGGGGATATAGCATTTAATAATAAAATAATCTCTACTCACATAGTTTACATTCTAATAGAAAATGACTGATAATAGAAATATGTATACATATGTATACAAAACAATATTCAAATGGGCGGTACTATGAAAAAAAAATACAAAGAAAGATAATGAAAGACAGAATTTAACATGTTGCGGGGAAGGTTCCCATTTTACCTAAAGTGGAAGAGAAAGGTGTCTGTAACAACATGATATCTGAGCAGAGACCTAAGCAAAAATGAGGAACCTGATATCTCTTACGTGTGAATTCTCCCACACAAAGAACAGTAAGTGAAAGGTCCTGAGATGGAGCCCCTTCATATTTTAAGGAACAATATGAAAGTCTGTATGCCTGAAGCAGAATGAGCAAGAGGAAAATTAGTAGGAGATAAGGTAAGAGAGATACAGAGGGATGAGCTCTCACTGGCTTGACAGGATTGTAAGGATTGGAGGGTTGCATTTTGAGTTAGACAAAATTTAAAAAGGGGGTAAAACTGAAAATGAGTATATGGCTGTGATTATTAATGTTATGTGTTAACTTGACTGGATCACGGAGGGCACAGTTATTTGGTTAAACATTAATTCTAAATGTGTCTGTGAGGGTATCTCTGAGTGAAATTAGCATTCGAATCTGCTAAACCCAGTAAACTAGATGGCCTCCCCAATGTGGGTGGGCGTCACCCAACTTGTTGAGGGCCTGAACAGAACAGAAAGGCAGAGACTTGGAAAACTCCTTCTGTCAACCTGACTACTGAGTGGGGACATTGGTCTTTTCCTACCCTCGGACTAGGACTTACACTACCAGCTCTCCAGCTCTCAGCCCTTCGAACTTGGACTAGAAGTTATACCATCAGTTCTCCTGGTTCTCAGGCCTTTGAATTAGGACTGGAACTACATTGCCAGCTTCCCTGCGTCTTTAGCTTGCAACTGACAAGTAGTGGGACTTCTCAGTCTCCACACTCATGTTTGCCAGATAGATGGATGGATGGATGGATGGATGGATGAATGGATAGACAGAGATAGCTGATAGATAGATAGATAGATGATAGATAGATAGATAGATAGATAGATAGATAGATAGATAGATAGATAGATAGATAGATAGAGGCTATTGATCCTTTTTCTCTGGAGAACCCCAACTAATACAATGACTTACAGTAAATTCTTTCCATATATGAAGAGAAAGTAGACAGCCCTCCCCTGGCAGCCCTAGTAGAATAAGAATCAAGATGAGAGACAGAGGGAGAGCAAAAAGGACCCAAATGAGGGGGAATGGGGGAAGGTGGCTATAGAAACTCTAAATATCTATGAGGAAATTTGGGAACATAAAACAAGGGTCCTCCTTCTCCAAAGCCTGAGAGAAGTTGCGGGATTCTAGGAGTCCTGGAGAGGGAAAGGGGGAGTGGAGGAGGGTAGCACAGCACTAGTGCAGGAAAGTGGCTGAGACATAAGCCTGAAACAGTTCTCCCAGTTAGCATGGTCTGGGTGGAGGTGCTTAGAGGTTCATGCATGCCTCTGTAAAGGGTGATGGAGGCTCTGAAGGGACTAGTGAACCAGTAGAGGCCTTGGACCAAGATCAAGGCATTTTAGTGTGTTTTTAGTGTGCTTGTATGCAAACAGCTGGGACCATGGACATCAGCAGTGTTTTCCTTCACGACAACCATAGAGGCCAGATGGATTAGTCACACTGTCCTCCCTGTCACCAGTCTACCCAGATGCTATCTGGGGGTGGAGGAAGAAATCCAAAGGACTAGCATTTTTCTAAGAGATTGTCTTAAATATGAAGAGGCTGTGAGAACATTGATTGTTGAGATTTCTTCCCACCACTGTTCCTTGCACACTACTCAGTGATGGGAGAGATCATGAGAAAGATTAGTTACTTATAGGTTGCACATTTCAGTTGTGATTTATAAATTGTGACCCTGCTATATACTACCTACCCACATTTTAGAAATCCAGTTTCTTACATCATTTATTGAAGATCCATGTCATACATTAAAATATTTTTTCACACATTTTATGAACAGTTATGTAACCAATATTGTCTAGTTTAGAAAGTAATGATGTGTCATATTAGCTTGACTTTATAGTAAAATCTAATTAAATTATTTGAAAGTGTAATAGGGCAACAACCACATACAATCTACTTATTAGGCAAAAATCCATTGTTAAAGTACCCAACATTCTCCCCTCACCCCAACTTAGTGAATGGGTTTACTAAAACTATGAGTTTATTAGTCCTGTAAGTAATTTTTTAAGCATTAAACTAACTGACTGAACTGCTCCTAAGATTTACTATCTATGCTCAACTGAAATCAAAACACTGGATCTGAGGCTAATTAAAGAACTTTTTCATTTTCTCCCTCTTCATTTATGCCCAAGTCAGATTTTATTTAAAAAGCAATACTTATTTGGATAAAATCAGAACACCAGCCTAAACAAGGTCCTTCTCATGCTCCTATTCTGAAACTTCCATTGGTATTTTTGTGTGCATTTTTCTTTCCTTCTTCCTAACAATCCTTGTAACTTTATCCTCACTGGGGTTCTTCTGTGTTCAAGCAGATAAGCAAAAGTGAATCCTTATATTAGCCAGAAGGCAGCAGGCATGAGAAGAAAAAAGAAGTATTGGTCACAATTGAAGGACATGCTTTTCAAAAGTAGTTCAGACATTTCAGAAAAGCTTACTCATCTCCTTTCATATCTGCTAGTATGACCACCATATTCTTTTTTTTCAGATTGCCTCCAGGGTTATCTGCTCTTTGATTGTCATTACAAAAGTCAGGTCTGCTCAGTATCATGTCAATTTATCCCTGTGTCCTTATTCTAACTCCCTATTGCTCCTTCCCAGCCCTGTGCTCTGAGTCCTAACAATGCATCATGTAATAGTAGCTGGGGGCCAACTGGCATCACTTGCTCCCTTGTTATGAATACCAATGTAATGCAAACCCCACAAGAGTGTCTCAAGTTGTGTGGTTTTGCTGTGACATCAAAATAAATACCAAACCCCTAGCGGGGAGTAAAATAAGGCATCCTTAGAAAGTGTTCTCTCTACAGTTTATTACATTTGGATTACTATTCACTTTGCAAAATATAATTTCGAAAAATGAACTGTATTTTATAGATCTCTTACAAATAAATCCATAACATGCTGCTTTAACTTTGTCTGGAATCTTACCTTCTGTCCCCAAATCTAACGGTTTAGCTTCCCATTGTCTAAGTATTTGTCTTACATTTGAATAATAGGTATAATCAGATTTTCTAAAGCTTTTATTAGGTTAAAGTGGCATAAATAATATAAAGTAAGCCTAATTTCACATTAGATATTTTCTGTGGTAGCTCATCCAGCTCAAGGTTTCCTTTCTTTTCTTTTTTTCTGTTCTTTTCTCTTTTTTTAATTAAGGAGATTCCAGCAGTCATTTCTGACTTCTGTGGCATCTTTCTGCAAATCCTATCCACTTTACTGCTACACCGAGGTTCATTTGTGTCATTCAAATCTTTGCTCTTTAAATATCCACTTATAAATTTATTATGGCAATACATTCATATCTTTACATTTAATCTGAAACTTCGATAACAAGCAGGAGATGGAATAAATGAATAGCAGACACACTTGACAAAATTAAAATGCTCTCCTGACAGTGCCCATATGAACGATTACAATGACAGAATAGCATTTTAATTCTGTCCAGTTCTTACTCCTTTTCACTCTTCATTTCTCCTTCTCTGGCTTGCTCTGCAACCTTTGATAAAAGATCCAGACTTTAAGTGCCCAACATCCTCACAAAATTGTTGGAGGATGTTTTAGAATCATGGATTTTGAATGACAGAGATGAACTTCACTACAGCGTTGCTGCAGTGGGAAATTTATCATTTTGTTAATTAAGAAGGGTTTTCCAATAGTCACTCCAGAAATTGCCTCTGGAATATCATTAATTAACAATCCCGCTTGCACCACAGGAGGGAGGGGGAAGGCCAAGCAGCAAAACTGACAAAAGGAGGAACTATTCAAATACACACACATACAAATTTGAAAAGCACCAGCCAAATTTGGAAAGGAAGAGAATTATTTAAAGCTGGTATTATAGGATCAAGAGAGTTAACAAAAAGTCCAATTCATAGCCTCAAAGCTATCTTGGTTCACAGGCCTTGTGCTAGTCTCTAAATAAAGTCAACAGTTTGGAAACTCTTTATCTGAACTAAGTAATTGGCCATGTTGTTTGGAATTTGAGGTTTTTTTCTTTTTCTTTCTTTTTTTTTTTTTTTTTTTTTCCCCACGATGACTGTTTCCTTTCTAGGGAAGAAAACAAATCTTTTTTCTTCAGTTTTCTTATTTGTTGAGTATCCAGGTAACAAACTACTTAAAATCAACCAAACAAAACTTGATAATTGGCCCCTATCCCCATCTGAGCCACAGAAGAATGTAACCATGGCAACCTGTCATTTAGAGCAGACCATCTCGTGTACCTTTCAGAATTTAAGTATGTGAAAATCTATCCATTCCTAAGTAGAATTATCGTGCCGGGAGCATTTTGTTCTTTATTGTAAAGGAAGTATGAAGCCAGGCTTCTAAATAGTTCTCAACAAGGTGTTCAGGTGAAAAACAGGTTTGGTAGCTGTGAAAAATGCAGATAACATACTCGAACCTACAGTGTCTGTTTTTTGTTAAGGAATAAACAAGAAGTGGACTATATGAAAGGGCAATAATTAAAACCACGATGGCAGTAGCAGGGTAGCTTGCTGAAATCTTAGTTTCCAAAGGAAGCGGGATTTATGGTTAGAAAGCAGCCTGATGCAGAAACAGGCCCTCCTCAGCTTAAAGGAGTTTGATCTTCACAAGTCGCGTTTAGCATATACCAGTAAGTACCATTCACTTCGTGTTTTTGTAGTCCTTAGGCATCAAAACTTACAGTGATTCATCTCCCTGGATTTCATAATACACGGGAACAACTTTTTTTTATTTCTTAATTTTTAGAGACAGAGCTTAAACTGTCACTAAATTAATTATCAGTTGTCAGAAATCTGTAAGAGTTTGAAAAGTGGTCCCTTTTAAAAGGGACCAAATCTCTTTACTTTGACCATTAACACACCCTCAGTCATGATTAAAATCTATGATCAGCTTTAATTCTATCAATGAAACTAATAACCAACTTCTCCATTTTCATTAGAATAATTTTAGAGAGCAAGAACATAAAAGGAGAACCTAGAGAGTGAAATATCAATTGTGAGGCTAGCAGAAATGAAGTAAGTTTTGTCTGAGCTGGGTATAGTCTCTTTGTAGTCTTTATATCAAGGAGCTATAATAGGCATAATAATAAAAATCAACAGTGGATTTTGTCCTTTGTATTTAACATGCTGTCAGTCAATTTATATTTTTAAATCACTGCTGTGAGAAGATCACTACGAATGAGGCTAACTCTTTTATCTATGTGTAATATCAAAGCATCTGTGATAATTCTCCAATTCTTATTCAAGTCTCAATTACTGTTCAAGTCAACAAAGGTGTATTGAACATCCATTGGGTGAAAGGTACTTGGCCAAATGTGGTGAGCCATGCAAAGGAGCAGTAGTTGATTTTCCATGAAGCTAATATAACTCCAGGGCTCCTCCCATCCCCTTGTAAGGACCTGGCAAGGATGCTCGGATTTTTTTAATTCATAATTCTTTTTTTTTTTTTTTTTTTTTTTTAGCTGAGCCATCCTGCCACCTGTTGGCAGCTCAACGGCAACTCAGCTCGGGCTGGCCTTGAACCGCTGTTGCTCAGAGCTCAGCTTGCACTCTTGAGCGAGCTCTTAACCAACTGAGCCATTTGGTCAGCCCATAATTCATAATTCTTAATAGTTCCTTTAAAATTCTTTTCAAAGCATATAACGTTAGGCCCCACCAAACCTAGATGTGCCCTCCTATCATCCTCCACTGAAGTTTAATGGAAGAATCTGAAGACTTGTACATCTTTGTGAAACTATTGCAAGAAGAGCAGTGAGGAACTGACTGACAGTGCTAGAGGTTTGGAGACTTCCAGGGAAAGAAGGAATGTGGCCTGGGCAATATAGCGATGGAACCTATAATAATTTAAAGGGGTCTCCATTTTACTGTTGGGGCATCTATATGTTAAATTGCTTTTATATATGAATGTTCTTAGCATTAAGTTAAAGAAACCATTTGGGAAATTCTCTTCTGCTAGCAAATGTATGAATTCTAAAGTATAACAATATAAAAGAAATAATATACGATTTGTGTAATATATAGGCAATTATACTCCTAGTAATTACCACTTGTTGACTATATTTTGTGTTGGGCAATATGCAAAAACACTTTATGTACATTAAATCCTCAAAACAAACTTGTGAGGTAGATGCTATTATTACGTCCATTTTATAGAGGATCCTAGGGACTAGAGAGATTAAATAACTTTCCTAAAGTTATACCACTTGTAACCATTTAAAATCTCATTAGAAAAAAAAGTTATTAAGTCACTATTTCATAACAATAAATACTAGCACTCTTACAGAATCTTGATTTGGGATTATAAAGTAATACCTCCCTTGGAAGTAATTTTTTTTTTTTTTTTGGAGGGCAGTGTCACTGGCCCTCATATGTGGGTTCCGAACCAGGGCCACTGGCGTCCCACGCTAGCATTTAACCACCGTGCCACTCGGCCGTTGCGAAAGTAATTTTTTTAATCCTCCCTCAGGAGCAACTGATCTCACAGATTCATTGCACACAAATTTTCAAATATTTAACAGTTAACTTAAGTATCATGACTCATTGCTTCCGTATCTTCCCCCTCTACCGTAATTGCCAGTAGTGTCTGTGACTTTGTAAGGATGTATTTCATATTTGAAAATTTGTGTGCAATGAATCTGTGAGATCAGTTGTGCCCGAAGGAGGGTTAACTATAAAATTTGCATACCTGTAACCCAAAAATTCCATTTCTAGGAGATTAATCTAAATAAATTATCTGAAATTGTACAAAAATCTATATCTAAAAATACCCTTCATATTATCTCTAATAGGAAATATTTAAAATTAAAGCTATATCATTATAGTGGAATGGGAGGCAAATTTATGTTAGAATGATATACAAACATTAAAAGTTTTGTTTAAAGTTTCACCTAACGTTATAATATGAAAGTATTAAACACATAAAGTTGCATTTAAAAAAAGACAGGAAGAAATACGCCCACTTGTAATAGATGTTTGAGATTCTGGTCATCAAGGTGGCAAGGTTCTATATGCAGTTAAAGGTATGAGACTGAAACTGGGTGATAAGATATATCTGAAGTTCCAAAGGAGAATTTGAAATATTTATATTTATAGTTTATATTTATAATTAAAAAGATGTTTTAAATGAGGGATGATTGAAAACTGAAGATGTTGAAGAAGGATTTCAAGAGGTAATGACACTTAACTTGGATCTTGAAATATCAACAAGATGTATATGAGGAAATTAAAAAAGGACCATTCAGGGCCAGTACCAGAAGGAGTAAAAGCTTGGAGTAGAGAATTGTGCAGCCTACATCTCTGAGGAAATATCTTAATATGATGGAATGTAGGATTCCCTTTGGAAAGATAGAAAAAAAAATTAGCTATTATTGTGAAACCAGACTATTGTGCGATTCCATTTTGAGGAGGCTGAATATTATCTAATAATAAATTGTTGATCAATATAGGCTATTGAGCTAAGGACTGGCATGTAAAATTGGCCATGTAGGAAAACAAGTAAAGTGGCAGCATGTGGATGAGACAAGAGCTCTGGAAGCTGAAAGCAAGGGCAGGGCCCTCTGCTATAACCTTTAAAGCATGTGATTGTCAGTTTTGAAACTAGTTTATTCATAGTGTTAATGGCAAGAAATGTACAAATCTCAGATAAAGTTTAGAGGGGAGAATAAACATGATCTGATGAAAACGAATGATGATAAAATTGATGGAAGGATATAAACATTTCAGAGGCTCAGTGCTAGTGACTTTAAGGGTACCTTTTTTCTTTCTTTTTTTTTTTTTAAGGAGAAAGGTATAGTTTATTTGAAAAGAAAATTATCTGAAATTGAATACGTTTAATTTAAGAAGATAGTCCCCCAAGGGAGCAAGTCCCAAAAGTAGTTGAGATACTGACTTCTGAAGCTGGGGTAAATGAAACAAAAGTTTCTCTTAGGACTCAAATAAAGCTATGAGCCAGAGGAGAAGGAAAACATAATCAGCCCTGCTTTGTTCCATCAGAGGGTGTTAGCAGTTACTCATTTTAAGTGTCACTTTGCACACAGACATAAACCAACCTTTTGGAACCTAACCAAATTATAAATAGAAGAAATTCTGTAAAAAGGAGGGCCTTCCCTACAACCCAGATTGCTGTATCCAGCAAGGTTATCATTTAAAACTGAAGGAGAGATAAAGAGCTTTCTAGAAAAGAATAAGTTAAGGGAATTCATTACCAACAAACCAGCTTTGCAGAAAATGTTAACAGGGCTTCTTTAAGCAGAAGAGAAAAACAACCTAACTAAGAAAGATTAGGAACACAAATAACAAAATGGCAAGAAATACGCACCTATCAATAATCACATTAAATGTAAATGGATTAAATGCTCTAATCAAAAGACATAGGGTGGCTGAATGGATAAGAAAGCAAGACCCCAGCATATGCTGTATACAAGAGACATACCTTAGATCAAAAGACACATTCAGTAATAGATATATATGATATGGGGGGGAGGAGTGGAGTGGCGAATTGGGCGGGGGGTTGTCACTTTGAGGGGTAAAATGTATAACTATTGCACTGTGTTGTACACCTGAAACTAACTAAAAAAAAAATAAAAATAAAAACAAACACACACATACACATACACACACACACACAAAGAAAAAATGACACATTCAGGCTGAAAGTAAAGGGATGGAGTAAAATATTTCACTCAAATGGAACTGAGAAAAAAGCTGGAGTAGCGATACTTATATCAGATAAAATGGACTTTAAATTGAAGAATATGATAAAGGACAAAGAAAGACACTTCTTAATAATAGAGGGATCGATCCAACAAGAGGATATGACCCTAGTAAACAACTATGCACCGGACATAGGAGCTCCTAAATATATAAAACAGATATTGTCAGACATAAAGACAGAGATCAACAGTAACACTATTATAGCAGGGGACTTCAACACCCCGCTGTTACCAATGGACAGATCCTCCAGACAGAAAATCAATGCGGAAATAGTGACCTTAAATGATACATTAGACCAGCTGGATTTAACAGATATTTTCAGAGCATTTCACCCCAAAGCTACAGAATATACATTCTTCTCAAATGCACATGGAACATTTTCTAAGATAGACCACGTGTAAGGACACAAAACAAGTCTCAACAAATTTAAGAAGATTGAAATCATTTCAAGTGTCTTCTCCGACCACAATGCCAAGAAACTAGAAATGAATTATAAGACGAAACCTGGAAAGTTGTCAAATAAATGGAGGCTAAATAACATGCTATTAAAAAGTGAGTGGGTCACAAATGAGATCAAGAAGGAAATCAAAAGATACCTCGAGACAAACAAAAATGAAAACACCATGACCCAAAATCTCCGGGATGCAGTGAAAGCAGTCCTAAGAGGGAAGGTACTGCAGGCCTACCTAAAGAAGAAAGAAAAATCTCAAATCAACAGGTTATCCTTACACCTCAGAGAACTGGAAAAAGAACAGCAAAAGAAGCCAAAGGGGAGTACAAAGAAGGAGATAATAAAAACTAGAGCAGAAATAAACGATATAGAGAACAGAAAAACAATACAAAAGATCAACGAAACCAAGAGCTGGTTTTTTGAGAAGATAAACAAAATTGACAAAACTCTAGCCAGGCTCATTAAAAAAAAAAAAAAAAAAGAGAGAGAGAGAGAGGACTCAAATTAGTAAAATCAGGAATGAAAGAGGGGTAATGACTACTGACATCACCAAAACAAAAAGAAATTTAAGATATTACTATGAGCAACTATATACCAATAAATTTGACAATCTGGAAGAAATGGATAATTTTCTAGAAGCATACAACCTCCCAAAGCTAACTCGAGAAGAAACGGAAAATCTAAATAGCCTGATTACTACCAAAGAAATTGAATTAGTAATCGACAAGCTCCCAACAAACAAAAGCCCTGGATCAGATGGCTTCACAAGTGAATTTTATCAAACATTCAAAAAAGAACTATCACCTATTCTTCTCAGACTATTCCAAAAAATCCAGAAGGAGGAAAGGCTCCCAAATTCTTTTTATGAAGCCACTATCACCCTGATTCCAAAACCAGATAAAGATAGCACAAAAAGGAAAACTATAGGCCAATATCACTGATGAAAATAGATTCAAAAATTTTCAATAAAATATTAGCAAACAGAATTCAGCAATGTATTAAGAAGATCATACATCATGATCAAATGGGTTTCATCCCTAGTATGCAAGACTGGTTCAACATCTGTAAATTAATTAATGTGATACACCACATCAACAAAATGAAGAATAAAAATCATATGGTCAAATCAATAGATGCAGAAAAAGCATTCGACAAAATCCAACAGCCATTTATGTTAAAAATCCTTAGCAAAATGGGAATACAGGGATCATATCTCAACATAATAAAGGCCATATATGATAAACCTACAGCTAACATCATATTCAGTGGGGAAAAGTTAAAACTATTCCCCTTAAGATCAGGAACAAGACAAGGCTGTCCACTTTCTCCTCTTTTATTCAACATAGTGCTGGAAGTTCTAGCCGCAGCAATCAGACAACAAAAAGAAATAAAAGGCATCCAAATTGGCAAGGAAGAAGTAAAATTGTCATTATATGCAGATGACATGATACTGTATATAGAGAACCCCAAAGACTTCATCAAAATCTATTGAAACTGATAGACGAATTCAGTAAAGTAGCAGGATATAAAATTGAAGGTCAGAAATCAGTGGCATTTGCATACACCAATAATAAACAAATGGAAGGAGATATTAAGACATCTGTCCCATTTACAATTGCTTCAAGAACTATAAAATACCTAGGAATAAATGTAACCAAAGAAGTAAAAGATCCGTACTCAGAAAATTATAAGACACTGAAGAAAGAAATCAAAGAAGATACAAATAAATGGAAACACCTACCATGCTCATGGATAGGAAGAATTAATATAGTTAAAATGTCCATACTGCCTAAAGCAATATATAGATTCAATGCAATTACTATCAAACTACCAAGGGCATTTTTTGAAGAAATAGAAAATATAATCCTAAAATTTATATGGAACCATAAAAGACCCTGAATAGCCTTGGCAATCCTGAGAAATAAGAAAAAAGTTGGGGGTATCATGCTACCAGACATCAAAACATACAACAAGGCTACAGTAATCAAAACAGTATGGAACTGGCATGAAACAGGCACATAGACCAGTGAAACAGAACAGAGACCCGAGAAATAAATCCATGTATATACGGGCAGTTAATCTATGACAATGGAAGCAAGAATTTACACTGGGGTAAAGACAGTCTATTTAATATATGGTACTGGGAAAATTGGACTGACACATGCAAAAGAAATGAAACTGGACCACTTCCTTATGCCATATACAAGAACAAATGCAAAATGGATTAAAGACTTAAATGCAAGACCTGAAATCATAAAACTCCTAAAACAAAATATAGGGAGTAAATTTGCAGTCATTATCCTGAGCAATATTTTTACTGATACATCCCCACGGGCAAGGGAAGTAAAAGAAAAAATGAACATATGGATTATATCAAACATAAAAGATTTTTCACAACAAAGGAAGCCATCAATAAAACAAAAAGGAAGCCTACTGAATGGGAAAATATATTTGTGAACGATATATCTGATAAGGGGTTAACATCTAAAATTTATAAAACATTCATGAAACTCAACAGCAAAAAAACAAACAAGCCAATTAAAAAATGGGCAGAGGAAATTAAGAGACATTTCTCTAAAGAAGACATACAGATGGCCAACAGGCATTTGAAAAAATGTTCAACTTCACTGATCATTAGGGAAATGCAAATAAAAACCACAATGAGATACCACCTCACTCTGGTCAGAATGGTTATCATCAATAAATCAACAAACAACAAGTGCTGGTGAGGCTGTTGGGATAAGGGGACCCTGCTGTACTGTTGGTGGGATTGCACATTGGTGCAGCCACTATGGAAATCAGTATCGAGGTATCTCAAAAAACTGGAAATGGAACTACCTTTTGACCCAGCAATTCCACTCCTAGGTATTTATCCTGAAAAACCCAAGACACTTATTCAAAAAAATATATGCACCGCTGTCTTCATTGCAGTGCTATTTACAATAGCCAAGACTTGGAAACAATCAAAATGCCCATCGGTAGACGATTGGATTAAGAAACTATGGTACGGTTACACAATGGAGTATTACGCAGCTATAAAGAAGAAAGAAATCATACCATTTGCAACGATATGGATGGACCTAGAGAACATTATGTTATGTGAAATAAGTCAGTCAGAGAAAGACAAATACCATATGATCTCACTTATATGTGGAATCTAAAGAACTGAATAAATGAGCAATGTAAACAGAAATAGTCTTAGAGACACAAAGGAGAAATTGATGAGGGCTACATGGGATGGGGGTGGGCTTGAGGAAGAAGGGGAAGGGACGAGGCAACACAAACTGATAACTACAATACTACCGCAGAGACAGAAGAGACAGTTTAGGGAATATAATCAATAATGTTGTAAATATTTTCTTAGGGTATTAGAAGGACTCATGTCTTGCCAGGGAGACCACTTCAAGGACGGTGTAGTGGCCTTACCACTGCACTGTATATGTGAAGTTGCTGCTGAATAATATTATATGTCAACTATAATTTAACACATATATAGTCATGGAATGTGGAATATAGTGTGAGGATGGAGTCAATGGAATTGTCATAGATATGTATGATATCGGGAGTAGGGGACAGGGAAGGGGGAGGAGGAGTCACTTTGCAAGGGGTGAAAAGAAATACCTATTGCATTGTTTTGTACATATGTAACTAATACTACTACTACTACTAATAATAAAGCTAAAAAAAAAAAAAAGGAGGGCCTTCAACATGGAAGTGTAAGTCAAAACCATGAGTCATAGTTGATTCAGGGAAAGTATACAAAAAGAAAAAGAGAAATGGCCAAGAATTAAATTCCAGGAAATATCACTGATAAGAAAAAAAGAAAGAAGAATTGTAAAACACAGTACCTTTAACTATTTAAAACTCGGAGACATGCAGCCAAGTTTGCTCTTCAAGTCTCATGTGAACAACACACACTGAAACCCTAGGAAGCAAAAAACAGGAAAACAGCACCAACTGAACAACCCTTTAAAATCAGAATTCGGAGTATATTGCTTATTGGAAAGCAAGAAGAAAACTCTCAAAATCAACCAGTCTCATTGTATGGCTCACAGGAAATCTATTACTGAAGCAAAAATTCTCCAGAGAAAATAAGAAGCAGATACATTTTGGTTTCAACCTCAATGATCGAGAGATTAAGACTAAAGAGTATGTTTACCTGGGAAGCAGCCCAATTAGCTGAATTAACCTGTAATGTTGAAATTGAAGTGATTATATTTTCCTTCTAAAAATATACATGTAAATAAAAATGATATTAAAAATAATTACCTACATAAACTATCCAAATTTCAAATTCTTTTATGTTTTTTTTTTCTGATGACAAATACAGTGACCTGCTTTCTCTATAGATGTTCTTTCTTAGTCATAATTTTAGAAAAATCCACTATTCTCTTTCTTATAGAATCTCACATTTATGGATTCTCAAGTATGATTTCACTTTCACTCGAATTAAAGCAAATATGTTCTTTCTCCTAATGGCCAACTCTCAAGAGTCTTAGTTAAATTGGAGCTGAACAGAGGCACCAAGTATCAAGTGCACTTATTGGGAATCTGGGCATGTCTTGTCACCAGGGTTACAATAAAATGCAGACAGCAAATCAAAACAAACAAACAAACAAACAAACAATTAAAATTGTTACACTTTCTGTAATATGGAAACCAAAAATAGTAAGGTTCTTCTATTAACACATTTTTATTTTAATTTAACAATTGCCAACATTTTTCTCTAGTTTGTCAAGTCATGTTTTTAAGAAGTAAAGCAATTCAGATAAATTTAAAGTCATCTATATGTACCCCTATTCCCATTTCATACTTGCCCTCGCTAAAGACAAATGCCATAGATAGATTTTCTACTTCAGAAACCTTTAGGAAACACTCAACCTCACTAGTAAGTAACCAGGGAAGTAGAAATTAAAATCCTGAGATAATAATTTATGTACATCAGATTAGCCAGAAATTATAGCCTGACAAAATCTAGCCCTGGTGAGTCTGAAGGAAACAGGGAACCTTGTACATTTGATGGGAATGTAAACTCAAAGCTATCACTTCAGGGGGAATTTGCCCATACCTTATAAAGGTAAAATGTGACAATCCCATGGTAGGGCAATTGCATGGCTAGGTTGTGAAAAAAAAAAAAAACACAAAAAAAACAAAAACAAAAACAAAAAAACAACTATTCTTTCCTTCTGGGCATGTAGAAGAATTATACTCAGTCCCCTTGTCTTTGGGTGAGGCTACTTCTGGCCAGTGGATAGGAGATGGAAATGATGATGTAACATGATGCTGGATATATAATCACCAGTGTAAGCTGCTATTGCCTTGCCAAGATGATCTTGGAAGCATATGCTAATGTGTAAGGAAAAAGATCAAGGCAGCCTCAGGAATGCTGAGCCAAATACAGGAACAAGAGTGCCCTGGAGAGTCCCCTGAATCCAGAACAGATTTTACGTGAGCAAGAAATAAACTTCTGGGCTTGCCGAGTGACGCATTGGTTAAGAGCTGATTTTGGGATGCCAGCGGCCCCGGTTTGGATCCTGCATTATGAGGGCCAGTGACACTGCCTTCTACAGCTAACAATACCTCCACCTGGAGCTGGGCTGTGCGAGCCCCGGTGACGGTGTAGGCTGCAGCCCCTGCTGCAGTGGGCTGCCATGGGCCACACTGAGTGGCTGGCAGCCAGCGTGAGCGGCCGGCAACCAGTGTGAGCTGCCAGTAGTTGTGGTGAGCGGCCATCCAGAGGCCAGCGACCGATCTGCCTCATCTGGGAAGAGCGCAATGATGATACCAATATGGGCCAGTGAAGCAATGTCCTCTGCACCTAGACTGAAGAACAAAAGAACAGCAACTTGTCTGTTCCCCTTCCCCGATTCCCCAACGCTGTTCCCCTCCCCCAATTCCCCAATTTTTTTTAAAAAAAAATCTTTAAAAAAAAAAAGAAAGAAACTTCTTTTGTGTTCAGCCACTGAAATTCAGACGTAGCTTCTTATGGCAACACAAATAGCATAGCCTATCTAATACATAATGTGTACATCTGACAAAAATTCTCATACATATACATAAGAAGACATGTTCATAGATGCAACCTTTGCAATAATACAAAAATCAATAAATATGTCAATATTTATGAGAAATGAGATCAACCAGTTACAGTGTATTTATATTATACAATGGAATACTAACTGAAAACATACAAGAACTTTATATGTGTATGGAAAATCCCAAAAACACAGCTTTGAGAGGAGCAAGTTGATGAATAATTCTAGAACATAAACTCAATGAGAGTAGAAAATTCACTCAGTCTCTTATTCCCAGTCCTTAGGACATCCTGGTAGGTGATAATAATGACTCAATAAATATTTGTTAAATGAATAAATGATAATTATTTTGGAAAATTTATCAATACATTACACACTACATAATATCGATGGATTTGTATATGTAGAAAACAGTTTAAAAATAAGTACTGAAGTGGTAGTGGATATCCAAAACAAGTATAGTTTATAATGTTCTACTTTAAGTGGACATGGTGTTTTGAGGAACAACTTTTTTGACTACTCTGTTTGTATCTGTAATTAGAATAGGATAAATTATAAAAGAAAAAATCTAAGAGACTCCCAAAAATCAGGGAAAGAAGTTTACCTTATAACCAAACTTCAGTGTGAAAACTAGTAACATAAATATATTCTATGTCTACTGTACAGTTTTGCTTGTATTCTTTGAACACATCTATTTTCAATGGTAATACTAATAATTAATAAGTATGTTTGTTGAAAATAAGCAGATAAATATTAGGGATTTTAATTTTTAGAAAGTAAACACTGTTTTGCCACTAAACTTTACGCATGGAGAGTTTTATATCTTGTAGGTTTTGAGAGAAATAAAAGCTCATTAACAGAATATTTTTTTACCCAAACCATTACAAATTCATCATTTTAAATCACAGCTCATTAAAACAAATATAATCAAATGTTTCATTTCTTTTTTCTTTCTGAGAAACAATTGAAAAGGTTATGTGTGTTTTTCTTCATCTAAATCTCTGGGGTGATATAAATAGGGTACATAGATTTGTGTGCTGTTTTCCATTTATGTTCCAATGTGTCTCTGATGATAGTTTGAGTTATTTCATATTTATTCTAATATTATTTTGATAGGATTTCAGAACTTGGCATTATAAGCATAGTTAAATTAACAAGATATTTAGTACCATCCTCTCAAAATTCAAATATTGGCAGGTGATTGCTTAATGGAATTCAGTTACATTCCCCTGCAGGTGTATTCTATTTTGGATCTCTCTCAAGCTGAAAGAGGATCCGTTAGCTTTAAATCTTCTTTTATACTTTGAAGTACAATATATCACACCATGTTACCTGAGCAACCCTGGAAAACAGAGAGAAAGATAGAGAGGGAGAGAGGGAGAGAGGGAGAGAGGGAGAGAGGGAGAGAGAGAGAGAGGGAGAGAGAGAGAGAGAGAGAGAGAGAGAGAGAGAGAGAGAGAGAGAGAGAGAGAGAGAGAGAGAGAAGGAAGGAAAGAAAGAAAGAAAGAAAGAAAGAAAGAAAGAAAGAAAGAAAGAAAGAAAGAAAGAAAGAAAGAAAGAAAGAAAGAAAGGAAGGAAGGAAGGAAAAGAGAAAGCAAAAGAGAAAGCAAAAGAAAGAAAGAAAAAGAAAAAAAGTCAATGCTGGCTACAGGTAACTCAACTAACCCAGAATTAAACAAAGCCACACATACTCTAAGAGCCACAGGGAGCTAATTAGAATATCCTTTGTGAATATACTAAAAACCATTGAATTGTACTTTTTAAAATGATGAAATTTAGGCCGGCCAAGTGGCACGGTAGTTAAGCGCTGGTTTGGGTAGCCAGCGGCCCCAGTTGGGGTCCCACATATGAGGGCCAGTGACACTGCCCTCAAAAACAAACAAACAAACAAAAAAAACGGTAAAATGATGAAATGTATAGCATGTGAATTATATTTCAAATAATATAACTAATACAATGTAATCAAATAAAAATATCTCAATAAAAATATTTTTTAAGAAGTTGGCTTAAATACATTAACATTTCTGTTCCTAATGAATCTGCAGTCCTGCAGGGTTTTGTGCCAAATCAAGATTGGCTAGTGCTGCTTAAAGTCAAACATGGGATTATATGGCTGCAATCTCAATATTATATGTGGTACCTGTGCTGAGACTTGAATAACTGGGGCCAGAACAGTTCGATGTCCTCTGTCTCTATGGTGGCTTCACTACATGGCAACTGGGGCTTCATTTGTCATATATCCTGAGAGAGAGATTGGGAAGGAACACAGAACCCACTTCACTTCTCAATGGTAGAGCACCAATGTTACATTGCAAGTAAAGCAAGTGGTCTGGGATACATATTAGTGCATCTATCTTTGGAAAATTAAATCTGCTATGCCATATTTATTGATCATTATAAGAAATAAAAATCTACTATATTAATATGTGTTCATCCACTAGGGAGAGGACATAATGAATGTAGAAGTACTAAGGCATTGGTTGGGTGGCAAAAGCAAATGAAATATTGGCTACTTTGAACCAAATGTTAGTCATGCTAGTAAAATACTTCCTGCTTCCCTCTTTGAACATTCCACAACTATACACCACACTGCTCACTTTTCTTCATTATCGAAAATTCCCTGTCAAGAGAAAAAGTATTCAGTAATTCCTAGCCTCAGTTTCATTTTGCCTCTTCAATTTAATTTAGGTCACTATGTTTTAGTGTGTTGGGTTTGGAACAGTTTTCTTTTAAAAAGTATGGAAACACAAAGTAATCTTCAGCAAGGTGGAAAAGATATTTAAAATACGGATTATGAGGAAAATCTGAGCACTCCCCTCCCCCAAAAAAAGAAAGAATAGAAAGAATAAATGAATAGAAACTCATCTCTACTTTCCAGCATGAATTCTTCTTCCCGACGTGTGCTTCATCCATGGATATAACAACAATTTGAAAGCAATGGGAGAATGACTACAGATAGATAATAGATAGATAGATAGATAGATAGATAGATAGATAGATAGATAGATAGATGATAGGTAGATAAAGTTATGCTGTGATTCTAAGTTTTTGCTTTGGTGTTATTGTTTCTCTAAATTTGAGTAACTTAATCTTCCTAAAACCAAAGAAATATTTATGCAAATGTCATTTTTTCTTGAAAAAAACAAAACACTATTTAACCCTCTGCATTAGTTAGGATATGAAAGGTTATGCTATTGTTACAGGAAAAAAGGGTCCTTGACTTCACATTGGAAAAAATTCAAATGTGAGTTAAAGTAAAAGTAAGTTTAGCAGAGAATAAGGAAGGAAAGAAGGACCCTCTCAGACAGAATTCGGTCTCCGATCACTAGTTCATCCCCCAGGCTAGAATTTATATGTGTTTTCTGCTTCCAAGGAAAATTCATTGGTATTGGGGGGCGGTGGCGGAAGGAGGATAGAAGGACAATGGTAAGTTTATCTTTAACTTCAGTAGATGCAAGAAGAATAGGGGCAGGTGGGTTTTTAACTCTTGTAAAGCACAACTTGTGTTTAATTTACCGTGAGCTTAGCTACCAGAATGGTCCTAGTGGCATCTCTAGTCTTCTGGTGAGATTGCTGTAGTGTTGATTAATGGCTGCCTGAATTCCATGCCTTGGAAAACATAGGCAGTGTGCTTGGAATCCAACCTCTTAGTTCCCTCTTCTGCAAAAAAAGTCCTTATGCCCCCTAAAATAAGTACTATTTAACCCTCTGCATTAGTTAAGATATGAAAGGCTATGCTATGACAACAAACAATCTCACAGTCTCAGTGGTTTAATACAATAAAAGTTTATTTTTCTGTTATGTTACACCACCTATAAATCCAGCCAACTCTTGACACAGCTATCTTCCAACCAGAGGCCTGGAAATGTAGGCTGATTTGACTTTGTGGTTTACCATTTCAATCCCTCTAGATCCCAGGAAGTGCTGCCATAATTCCTCAAGCCAAAGAAAGAGTCTGGGGAATCCAGTAGAACTTTTCACTGCCTCAGACTAGGAGTGTCACATATGACTTTAGCTAATGTTGCATTGGTTAGAATTAGAAACCAGTCCACTCTATTTGCACGGTAACTTAGAAACATAACCTTTCCTGAGGAGGAAAAGGAGAATTACACATTGATAAATCATAGTGATGTCTACCACAATTTATTTCAGTTTCTAATCCAACTAGAAAAACAACAACAACACTTAAGTAAATTCATAGATATTCTCCCAGATACTCACAGTGGAAAATCTCATAGTCTGAATCTTTCTAAGACCCACCTTCCTTCCACTGAGTGCTGTAGAAATCTCCTTTATGCATACCAAAAAGCAAAGGGTGAAAGGGTTATTAGATCTTTTCTAACAGTGCAAAAGATGGTGTTTGTGATGTACAATGGCTCTGGAATTTCTGCATAAGAATAGCAGTTCAAGGAGATAGGACATTTACCTTAAAAGTGAATTTTCGTAGCAAGCATACTCTTTTTATTTGTAAAACTGTATACTGACGGACATTAGTAGGATATTAAATTGCTGCTATGATTGCATAATGGGTAAGATTCTGATGTTTATTATTTTAACATTTCAATTTAATTTGTACTAATCTGTGACTATTAATTTTTATTAACCTTTAACATTTTCAACTGAATATGTTTATCTCACCTGGTAATCTTAGATATTATATAGAATACTAAATGTGACCTATGATGAAAGTAATTGTGACTTACTTCCCACAGTCCTACCTGCTAACTCTGTCTACTCCGTCTTCTGCAGTAATCTGTGCTACAATGCACTTTTATTGATAGTCCATGAACCAATTTCTATATAATGTTGTAAACTGCAAAGTACTTAGGTATGCAAGCATAGTACCAATGTTTCCAATATGGCACTCTCTAAAATACCAGTGGAGGTGATGATTCTAATTCTGAAAACATTTTAGAATTATGAAGTCCATTGAGCTACACTAGAAATCACTTGTCTAGGAATCAGAATAATTCCTAGAATTTATTGAGCACCTACTATAAGCCAGGTACTACACAAATATTTATCAAGTACCTACTAGTACATACCTCAGAATTATTAATTCACACAACTTTGATATAAGTATTAGGAGCTTCCTGTTTTATAGAAAGATTATGTAACTCACCCTAGAGCTATAGTCAGGTAATGGTCAAGTTAAGAGTTCAAATTCAGACACTTTATTCCAGAGACTATTATCCACTATCTTACATGAAATTTAGATAAAGTGGCAGTTCGCAACCACAGGAGACATGACAGTATTGCCCGTGGTTTGATTTACTATTTCAAACCTATGGTGTGATTTATTCACTTCTGTCCTCCTCTCTCAATCCCACCCGTCTAAGCTTAATGACTTCTAGAGCAATCTCCTTTTCTGCTTTCACCTATCACATCTTGTTAGAGCCACCAGGACTTTAGAGTTGATGAAAGAGCTAAAGAAACAAGTCATTTACCTAAAGCACTTGTTCCTGTGCAATAATATGCTTCCAGACTCTGATCTCAAATTCTAGTTAATACTACTCTGGAAATTACTCACCATCAGGAATACAATACATCTTATTTGTGAACAACTTGGGAATGAATCAATATCTTTGGTTCCCTATCACAATGTCACATGACATAAAGATAAATCAGTGCAGAAATACTGAGAGCAACTGTGTTGGGGAATTGACAAGAAAAGCCTGAATCACCTGAAAGTCTCCCGAAAAGGATTAGAAAAGGGACAGTCAATTAGCACCATTGTTACATTTCCAATATTCAAGTTTGCAATATTTCTAGAAATGTTAGGATGTCAACATCAAAAATAGATATTTGAAATTCCTTCTAAAGCTCTTTCGGATTTGGCTCCCTTAACTTCTGAAGAGTTATCATTAGGCATCCAAATATTTAGGGTGAAAGTGCATTTGAAAAGAGGAGACAAGAGAGCCTAAATGTAGGAGGAATGCCAACATAATACTCAGGCTTTCTTTGGTAATTGGAAGTACAAAATCACTGTGCTTTATGGAACTCTATTAATGCATTACCGCAGCCACGCCTAAGCCTGCGAAGTTTTGAAATCTGATACTACAGACATTCTTATGGTCTGACTTGCTGATTCCAACCCTCTTGTTCTGTTTATAATTTCCCCAGAGCCTTCCTATTTTCTTTCCTCCATGTATCCAAATTGTATCTATCTTTCAAGACCAGTTTTTCTCCCCACATCTTTTATGGAGCTGTCTCCAGATCTTTGAGCTCACAATATTTTCCTCTTTTTCATAAGCAATTCTTGGGCCCCTCCTAGCCTCTACTTATAACAGCTGACATCTAAATATCACATATATTTGTATTTGAACAATGATTTTAGTTTTCCTGATATCCCTTAAAGGATGTAATACTGTGTTTTCCACTAAGTAAAACCTCAATAAGTATATCTTGAATTTAATTGAATTTTTGTTATTGTTGTTTTGCCCATCTTCCATATTTGCGAGCATTTGAAGGTAGCTATTGCAATTTTTATGATCATATTATTTTAGCAAAATCTTATGTCATGTACTTGAGTTATAATTTATTTTGAGGAATTCTACTAATAAAGTGATGAATTTTATATATCGGTCTATCTTTTGCAATGGGGAGGCAAATCTTCATTTAAAGGGAAACTGACTTGTATGTTACATTTTATTTTCAAAAAGAAAATCATTGTCCATTTATGTTTTTGAAAATCTGGATGCCTTATAAAGCAAATTGGGATGCCTTTCAGTGAAAACGACTTCAAGAAGATACTACTCAAGAATAGAGAATTTGCACTGACTCTAGATTTTTAAAATACCCAAATTTAAGAAACAGTCATTAACAGCTAGTTACCATAAAACTTTTTCAATAATTTTAGCTCTGTAGATTATTTTTATTAAAACAAATAGAAGTGTTTATTGCAAATAAGAACAAATTTCTGACATATTTAATCTGCAGCCCTCTGAGCCACTGGACACTGAATTCATTCCAAAAATGAATTATTTTATCTAGCAATGTCAACCTGCCAATCAAGTTGTCATTCATTCATCTAGAATTGCCAAGTTTGATAAGAAAAACAGCTGCTAAAAGAAGAATTAAGAAAAACCATGAGGACAGCTCCGAAATTGGCTGTTGAAAATGGAATCCTTTATCTGTTTGATTTATGATAATCTCAAGATTCATCCATGTTGTTGCAAATGGCAATATTTCATCTTTTCTTATGGCTAAGTAATATTCCATTGTATATATCTACCACATCTTTATTCAGAAAACTAGAGAACCATATGATTTCACTCATATGTGAAATCAACAAATGAAAACAAACAAACAAACAAGCAAATACTCAAAGACACAGACAATTTAATGGTTACTAGAGGAGAAGGGGAGAAGGGGGAAGGTAGCATACATAAAGGATGTCAAATATATGGTGACAGAAAGAGATTTGACTTTGGGTAGTAAACACACAATGCAAATGTAAGTATTATAGAAATGTATGTTGTATTATAGAACTGTACACTTGAAAACTACATAAATTTATTAACCAATGTCACCTCAATAAAATTGAATAACATAACAATATAAAAAATAAAGTGGAGTCCTTAAGTAATGTTCTATAGAGCACTTCTGATGCCTATCTATATTTTCTTACCTGAAACTAAAATTTAGCAATCTTTCTCTTGAATCTGAAGCTGTGAGCTCAGGACTTTTTGGATTCAAGGATTGGTCTTTTCTTATGAAAGTTTTATTTGGAGACATGCGACAACTGTGGCAATCTCATACTCATCATTATAGCTTATAATAAAGAATGGAATCTAGTACCATCCTTACATGCAACTGCTGTGCTCTTTGTCAAAATCCATATCACATTTTCTCTTCTAGGTATGATTTAATTAAAACCAGTCATATTCTTTTTTGCCTATTCAACTTCTACTTTTTTTTTGAAACAACATGAGAAATTTGGCTATTAAAATATATATACACACACATATACATCTCTGAATTTATAATGGAGGGTCCATCATTATTGAGATTTAACTGAAGAAATTTTTTTTCTTGGGAGAATAGAACTTCCAAAGTATGCATAACATCAAGTGATATGCATGGCTTCTATTATTTTTATATCAGAGCTAATTAGTGTCAGTATGAGCTGTTAGCAAAAGGTATCCTGACTATAATATACATTTTTTATAATAAGCTGATTCTAATATTAACCACTGGCCCTCTATCACCACTAGATATGTGTTTGCTCCAAAATTGACAGGGATTATTAGAGTTTTAAAAACAAAAAAGCAAACAAATAAAAATTGTCCAATGTTCCTCCATATTTTCCCATAATACTAGATTAGATATTTTTGCCTTTTTCTAAAAAAAACAAAAACAAAAACAAAAACAGTTGAACTCTTTTCTTTGACTTCAGCTTCATTTATCAATGAGTAATGTAAAATCCAAATGAATCTTAGAAATTAGACCTTGTATTCCATTATGCATTTAGACATTTATAGCTGGATGATAAACCTGTCTACACCTCTGGGGGCTGGATTTATAAATCAGTGCTTCCTGTAAAAACATTACACTCTTATTTGAAATTATTGGAGCTCTATATCTTGTTCTTCTGGATCCTCCAAAGAAATATGAATTCCCATGAGGAGAAAAGGTACAAATATTTGATTTAAGGCAAAGTGTACTCTTTTCTTTATTAAAGAATACTGAGTTCCATGGGTTTCCTTTTAGAACTCTGGGATTATTTACTAAATTCTCAACTAGTAAAAGATTCAGAACAATAGTTTCTCCCATAGGTAGAACTCTCATTGACAGGAGATTTCCTTAATTACTTCAAAAACTGTATTTGAATACAACCATAGTGAAATAGACCATTCATCTATTACTATGTGCTATAAATTTGTTCAGGAAAGGGTTAACTTATCAGACTTGGACCTTTCAAAACCTGCACATTTCAAAGACAGGTCTGTCTTCAAGACTGGCCCTTGGCCTGGCTCCTGGGAAATGACCTCTGAGCCCTGGGAATATTCTGCCTGATAAGAATATTTTTGTATGCCTGAAGCCTGGAGTCACTCTGTATCAGTTTTACCTGGAGTCTGAGTAGCTGAGGTCAATCATGGAGAGGCCTAAATGACATATTCCCACTAAAAACCCTGGTCATCAAGGCTTGAGTGAATTTCCCTGGTTGACAACACTTCACATATTTTGTCACAAATCATTTCAGGATTGAGCACGTCTCCAGGCAACTCCATTGGAAGAGAACACCTAGAAGCTTGCCAGTGGTTTCCTCTGGACTTTGCCCCACAAGCTTTTTTCATCTTGCTATTCCTAATCTATATCCTTTCACTATAATAAACCATAAGCATGTATATAACAGCTTTTCTGAGTCCTATGAGTTCTTCAGTCCACAAGCATGAGTGTGGTCTTGGGGACCTTAGACACAAAACCTACTGCCAATTTTCAAAAGAAATAAATGTATTTATTTCAGTCAGGTCCCTGTTAATCTGTACTGGGGTTCCTAATCAATATTTGGAGACCACCCAGACACTTGGCGAGCTTCTCTGAATGCTTTCGAAGCCTGCTGATGTGGTCATATTCTCCCTTCTCCCATAGTCTACACTTTACGTTATGGCTGGATTACTATACTTGCTGGTATAAGGGATAGTCAATCATCAAAAACAATAGGAACAAATTTGTTCCTATTGTCTTCAGAAAGTGGTTCAGGAATAATTACAAATAAGATAATATAAATTTACAGGGAACAGTGTTTGGAAATTTCAAGATCTATAAATCCCACCAAAAATTTTCATTATAGTTAGAATTAAATAATTTGTCCCTTATCAATGACTTAAAAAAATTCTCCTCTCCCTCAAAAGTTGAGAGTCAGCCATCATTTCATTATGTATGCAATTTAGGAAATATTGGGAATTTTCTGAATGACTTTATTTCAACTGGATATATCCTTCTTTGAACCTATATAACCTGTTTGTTCTTTTAATTTTATTCATAAGTGTTACAAATTCATAAATTACTTTATTTAGACTGAATTAAATGAATCTTTCACACTGAAAGCTGACCCTCAAATCTCATTGAAAATAAATCAATATCAGTCATTTATTCTAATTAAATGTTCTTAAAATCATAAGTAGATAGTCTTCAGTGATTTTAAATGGTATCAATTTCTATTTTTACTGAATTCTTGATGTTGGGTTTGTTGATTTTTCTAAATTGATTGAAAAAGTACAATATCTATCCAAGGATCCTAAAAGGATTTGTCAGGCCAAACTAAGATTGAGGACCACTAAAATATATATGAAATTGAATATCATAAAACTACAGTTCTGTTTTGTTTTGTTTGTTTGTTTTTTAAGCCTGGGTCTCAGTTTCCAAGTATAAGCAGAACAACAGAAAAGTAAAATCCTCCTCTCTCCACCAAAAATAAACAACCGAAGGGTTGTTATTTAAATATTAATACTAAAAACTAAAAGTAACAATAATTATTGAGTTGTATGAGTGCATATGACTGACTTCCCTTCATCAGTTCTGTATTTCATATTATAAAGTCAAACCAGCAGCTATAAAGAAACAAATAAGGATATATCTGCAAGATTCTGGGAAATGATGAGGGTGTTTCCATTTGTACAGAGAAAGAGAAAAGTCTCAGAATTCAGGGACAGGAAACTATGATTTACATAATGAGCATGGCAAAGAGACCTATAAAGAAGCAAGACTTAGATGGCAGGAAAAAAATCACATTGGCTTTACTCCAAGACACCAGGCACATCCCTGGAAAATTCTGATGTGCCAGAATATAACAGTATGTACTTTTCCCAGAGCCAGAATCAGTGCAATATTTGGCTTTCCTACTTACACTTGGAACATGGAATTCTTTTTCTCAGATCCTCTCAGGGTTCCATTTATGGTTAGCACCTGCATGCAGCCCAGGGGCTCTAAGAAGGACTTTTTATATATGGGCATGAATTGCCTAACAATATAGTGATTTTGTAACCTAAATATATTTATTTGGATAATCGCTATACTCTTTAATATCTGGTGATCATGAGGATCAAAGTGTTACACTTACATTAATTATAATAATCCCCTTTAAATAAGTCTCTAAACATTTTTCACCACCAAGAGTAGAGAGGAATTGCTCAGCAATGTCATATACAATCATAGCAGTTCATCAGTAATCAAAGCCAGACAATATATATCACCAGGGGTAAGGACTCAAACCCTGAAGTGTAAATTCCAGCTCTTCCATTTACTAGCTCTATGACACTTAGTAAATAACACAATCTCTTTAAACACCAGTTTTCTCATCTGTAAAAGGGATAATTTTAGCTAACATAAAACTAAGGTGAAGATGAAAAGAAAATGATGGATGTAAAATTCTTTTTGGTAACATTTGATTCAGGGTAAGTTTTCAATAAAAGTTAATATGGAGGAATAGAGACTATGAACTTGAGAAGGTCCACACTCTCCCTCTTTGCCAGTCATGTGAAGAACTCCATGGGAAAAGAAAACTAAGTTAGTATATGCAAATTCTCATAAGCGCACCATGAAATTAAACAGAATTTCTCTCCCAGGGCCTCCACTCTTTGAGAGAAAACAGGATTAACAAGCAAAATTGCAGGGTCTTGTGGACATGCATGAGGGTGCTATGGTGGGATAAAAGTGTGAGAGATTCCCAAGAGTTGGGAATATTTGAAGATAGGAAAGGACAGGAGATTTAAGTGTTAGCATTGACAAAATCACCAGATGCACATTAATTGGAAGAAGTATGAATAAAAATTGAAATTTTTGCTGAAGCATTTTGTTTTGTCTAATGCAAAACATCAGGGATGGATTTTTGGGGTCACAGATTACAGAAATGTTATGGGCTAAACTGTGTCCTTCCGAAATTCATTATGTTGAAATCCTAACTCCAGAATGTGACTGTATTTGGAAATAGGGTCTTTAAATAGGTGACTGTGCTAAAATGAGGCCCTCAGAGTGAGCCCTAAACCAATCTGACTGGTGTCCTCACAAGAAGAGGAAATTTGAACATAGGACACACCAGGGATGCAAAAGCAGAGGAAAGGCCACGTGACAAAACAGCAGGAAGGAGGCCATGGGCAAGCCAAAGAGAAACCAACCAGCTGCCTCCTTGATCTTGAACCCAGAACTGTAAGGAAACTTACTTTTGTTATTCAGTTCATCCAGTCTGTGGTTGTTTTACAGCAGCCCAAGTAAACTAATACAAGAGGTATGTATTTCTATTAGCTATAAAGGGACAATATGCTTAGTGGTTAAAGTGATTTCCTGAAATCAGACTGATTGAATTTGATTTCTCAGTTCAAATTTGGTTCCACTACTTCCCAATTGTATGACCTTAAGCAAGTTATTTACTCTCTGTGTACCTCAGTTTCTTCATTAAAACTAAAATAAAAGAAGTATTATAATGGTATCTACTTCATTAGGTTGTTCCTAGGCTTAAATGAGATAAAGTAATTGATATACCTAGAACAGTGACTGGCCTATAGTATTGATCAATGATCTTCACTATTTAAATTACCTATTAAAATTACTTGCAAGAGTTCGTCCTTCTGACTCTCAGCATATTCAAAGACCACTGTGGAGAGAGTCTCTGGGTCAGCAGAAGCAGTTTTAGCTGTGGAGTTATTACAAGGGACAGCTTACTTCCAGTCACATAAATCTGTAGATCTTCCTTTGTAGGGTGACAGTGAGAAAGGGATTTGTGTGATAATATCCAAAGGTTGGGATTCATTGGAGAAAATGTATCCAGTTTTAAAAAAAAAAAATTGGATACAAATCAAGTTAAAGTGGCAAAAGAGAACACTGCACTTTAGGTTTCTAAATCATGACATTCTGAAATATATTTGTTGCATACTATTGTTCATAACTAGTTTGACTTTTCTTCCTATCAATTTGCAGTTTCAGATACTGTTCTAAGTGCTTTACATATATTAACTCATTTAAGCCTGCTTATAAACATATGTAATAGATATGATTCATAAGTGAAAACACAGTTATAGAGAATGCCAAAGTTATAGAGCTAGCAAATAGCAGTCAGGGTTGAATCCTGGTGGTCTGGAACAAAAGTTCGTGATCTTATTTGTCTACATACTACCTCAAAAGTTTATTGGGTAGATAATAGTTTTATTTTATTTTTTTCCTCAAATACATTTAACCCAAAATGTTAATTCCCAGAATTCTGCTCTTGTTTATTAGGAAAAAATGGTATGATTCATTCATTTGAGTATTAAATATAGATGCATAATATCATAGTGGTTAAATGCAAGAGTTCTACTCTTAGGCTTATATCACAAATCTTTATAAGCTTAAGGCAAGTTATATAAATTGGTCTATCTGAAATTTCTGAAGACTATGTTCAAGATATCGTGAGCAAAGCTGACCATAGAGGAAAATTATTATACAGTTTTCTTAGAGCATATATGGTAAATTGAAGTAGAAGTAATTCTAGAAAAGCATGTTTTGGGTCAGCTTGACAAGACCCTTAATTGAGTTCCAAGAACTCAAATGTGATTTTTAAAATGAAAATCATCATTGGTTCTTGAGTAGGAAGTTAAATTAATCAGAGGTCCTAGATGGGATATGCAGAAGAAATTGAAATTGGGGATGTGAGAAAGAACACCATTACAATATTTCCAGATATTAGATAGTAAGGAGCTGAACTTGGTTTGCAGCTATAGCCATGAAAAAGTAGAGAACAACAAAAATGTGCAAAAGTCATATTTGGCCACTTATTAGATAGAAATAGAAAGGGAAGACAAGACACAAAGATGACTGAGGTTCCTTGAGTCTGAAGTCATTGTCTCATTCAGGTGCTATCAAGAGAAAGTAGGAGGAAGAGATCCTGGTTTTTAAAAAAAAAAAATAAGAGTTAGATTTTATGAAATAAAACTGCAGTTTATTTTCCATCTATATAAATACATTTCTGCTATTTCAACCTTAGGAAAGTAAAGTTCTAATAATTTAAAATAACAAAGCCCAAGGAAAAAACCACCTTTGAATTAAAGATATATAAATTCAACATTATTTGATTTTTAAGTGAGCCAAAGCAAGCACATAAAGAGATGGCTCCTTCAGGCAAACCCCTTGCTATTGACACAAATTACTTTTTGACAAGGGATTAGAAAAAAAGATTCCAAAGGAAAAAATAAAATGTAAACAGTGCTTTAATCCTCTTCCTTTCTGCTAGGTGTTTTACAAATTGTAAGTAAACTATTTTCAGAGTTTTAAAAATAGTTGCTTGATATTAACTGTTTCTAGAGGCACATTGTACAAGGGCCAAATTTCCAACTTTTTATTTGTACAGATATAATTTAGGTGACTTGGGAATTACTCTTCAAATTAGAACTGGTTTTAAAATACCAGCATCAAGTTAATGAGATTTTACTCTCATTACTCTAAAATTTAGGAATTTTAGACACATGGCAATATTTACAGAGGCAATAAGGATTGTTTCCAAAAACTTCAACAGAATCTACAGAGTTGTGCTGTTTTTTTCAATAACTCATTCTGTGTCTATAGAAGCCAGCATCTTCTCTGGAGCTTTCACAGATGACATTCCTCACTTTGCCAACAGAATACTCCGGGATGTACAATAGACCCATGGGTGACTGCTTCAGAGAACTACACGGGGGCCTGAAAAGTCAATGTACCTCTCTAAATGGCAATTTTTTACAGAGTGCCTTATTTTAAAAGATAGATATCAACCCAGAGTATTATGCACATTAGAGCCCTTAATAATAGATATTACTTAACAATATAAAAGTAACAAAGAAAAGCAAACACACTTTGGAAAAAAAGTTTTGATTTTCCTGACTTCTCAGGAAAAATAAAAGCCTGACAAAAGCCACCAACCCCCTCAAATATAATTAAATACAAAGGAATGTTAGTCATTTCTGCATTTTGATATTTGCATTAGTCAGGTGCACAAGAGCAAAGACTAACTTATTTGTTTTAAATTGCTCCAATAATACATACAAATGTGTGTGTATGCACAATATACATATACACATATATATACCCAGCTGCTTATTATTGCATTCCTAGTATTAGTGCTTGTATATATGTATTCCCATATGAAACTCTATTTATGTATTTTTTTTAAATATGTAATTTTGTGTTTTCAGGTGAAAATGGTGTATGAGCTTAAAGGTCAGCAGATCCAGTTCTAGTACTGGCTGTCCTGCTTTCTAGTTTTGTGACTTTTAGCAAGTAACTTAGTCTCTCCAAACCTCACTTTCTTCATCTGTAAATTAAACATAGTAGTAATTGTCCCATAAGGTTGCTGTGAATACTAAATAATTACTCTATGAAATCACTTAACATTGTGTCTGAATATGGTATGCCCTTAATAAATGCTGGCTTTGATCAACGCAACTTCATTGTTCATTTTACTCCTTATATTAAAGTATAAGATTTTTATGGCAATGATCATACCATATTATGTTTTTGTAATTCCAGATACCATCTAACACTATAGCAATCCCTCCCAGCCTAGAGTTACTGCTTTTTAAATGTTCCCTCTCCCTTTTCCTCTGTATGAGTTACTGACATATTCTACCATTCCCTGGATTGGAATGGCTCTGAAGCTTATAAGTAAAATCATCTTAAAGCACAGCTGTCACCAAAATTTCCTTTGAATTTTGAAAACAGGATCACTGAGGCAGAAGAAGAGGTATTTTGTCCAGATAATTAGGGAGCTTTTCCCAAGTTAGAGTCTCCATCCCTGCAAGCTCCTTACATACCAAAAAATAATATTGGGTTGTCAGAAAAGTTATGGCTTTTAAAAACTTTTTTCTATGTTTTTTGTTGCAAAAATGCATCATTACTTTTCTGACAACCCAATACTAGGAGAATGCATGGCCAGGGTTAGTGCTTTCATCACTATAAAATACCATTTCTCCTCCAGTGTCTTGGGTGGACAGTTATTTATCCATCTTCAATGTTCATCTTTCCACTGGTAATGGAAAGAATTTGCCTTTCTGAGTTAGGAAGATAAGACCTGCACATAAGACAATATACAAGTTCTTTTGGAAGGGAGGCTCAATATCCTTGATATAACTTTAATCCATTTAGAGTCTAATCACTTTGGAAGATAATTATACTTGTGACAGTGGAAATCCCTTGGACTCTTGCCTTGCTGCCTGCATTTTTCTCTGCTTGGAATACCCTTTACTCCCCCTTCAGAGACACACTTATTCATTTTTCAAAACCAATTTCATAGGTAACTTCTAGGGGGTCAAATTTGTGGTGATGGAAAGAGAACTGACTCTGGGTGGTGAACACACAATGTGATATATAGATGATGTATTACAGAGTGTACACTTGAAACCTATGTGACTTTACTGACCATTGTCATCCCAATAAATTTAATTAAAGAAAAGTCCTTAAGATCCTGAAATTCAATCAGATTCCCTTCATTCAATCAGTGGTTCAACAAATATTTGAGCACTTACTATGTGTTAAGTACTATTCTATACATGGAAATGCAGCAGTGATAAAATTAACTATAATCACTCCTGGAGTTTACCTCCTAATGGAGGGGACAATATGTCACAGGGAATATTAAAATGCATAAGTAAAATACAGGATGACAGAAAAATAAAACAGGCTAGGGGGCTAAGAACCTTTACAGGTAGGGTAATTGCTGTTTAACAGGGTGATCAAAGAAAACATTAATGATACAATGAGATTTAAACAGCATTTCCAAAGATGGACTTCTTTGGTGGGGGCATTATTTTGCCTACCATAGTGTAATACAAGTATATCATTGAAAAGACATTTAGAGAAACTCTGGCATACAGTGAAAGACAAATTACAATAAAAAAGAAAGAAACTGAAGAAATTTTAACATCAAACCTTATTTAAATTACTAATACTTCAAAAAAGAATCATATTTAAAAATTATTAAATCTGCATTGTATCTGGACCAAAAATCTGGGAGATTTTTAAGTATGCTCTTCTGCTTATTCAGTTTCCATACTTTTGGAAGTAATATCCATCGATATGTTTAAAATCTAACCCATTGAGAGAGAGAGAGAGAGAGGAATTAGGGAATGAAATAGGAATAGTATGCACTTTAATATGAGATGCCCTTTTTCACCTACATAGTTAGCAGAGAATTTTTAAAGCTAATACTCAATGCTTGAGATGACACAAAGAAATCATTGCTGTCTCACACTGGTGTTAGAACTGTCAATTTAAGCAATCTTTCTGTAAAACAATTTTAGCAATATACGAGCTTTTAAAATCTCTCCTGCTTCAAAATTCTACTTCTAAAATTCTATCCTTGGAAGAAGACAGAACTGTAGAAAAAGATTTACACAAAAAGATATTCATCACAGCAGAAGTTACAAGAGTGAAAACTGGAAATGACAAATTGTGATACATTGATAGGATGGAATATTATACAGTCATTAAAATTGGGTTTTTAAACATTTTATAATTACATGACAAAATAGTATGATAAGTGAAAGGTGTTATAAGCCACATTCTTTATGTAATATACGATTTCAATTATATGAAAATACACACATATTGACAAATGATGGGAAAGAAGCATTATGTGACTGTTGGTCTAAGTGTTGCAGTTATGAGTGATACCTATTTCTTCTTTATGCTCTTTTTATAATTTTTAAATAGTCAAATTTTACTTAAAACAGCATACTTTTTAAAAACAGTACTGTGCATTTGAATTAGTAAGTAATGTTTATATACAGATATTTTATTACCTCCTTCTGATAATTTCTTCTCTTTCTTCTCCCTCAATCAGGCATGAGGTAACTTACTTGGAGTTAAGATTTTGTTTTATAAATCAAAAAATTTAAATGAAAAAAAGGGCATAACTTGCATCTCTGCCCTTTTCTCTTTCAATCATAACCTAAATTCTTTAAAGTACTAAAATCAATGCCATTTTAGATTTCCTTATTTAAGTTTCAAACAAATTCTATTTTCCATGATTATTCTCTAGCTAGAGTAGGTAATCTTTTCAGAAAAGACAAGGTTTTTCAGTTTAACTCTGAAAGTCATTCTCCTAACTTCCAAATCTGTTGAAATACAGCATCCTATGATTTTCAGACACACACAAAACTGAAAGGAGAAACAAAACTATGGAAACAGTAAAAAGATAAGTAGGCATGGGGGAGCGGAGGGATGAATAAATGGAGCACAGATAATTTTTAGGGAAGTGAAAATACTCTGTATGATATTATAATGATAGATACATGTCACTTATACATTTGTCCAAACCTGCAGAGCATACAACACTGAGTGATCCATTATGTAAGTTATGGCCTTTAAGTGATAATGATGTGTCATTGTAGGTTCATCAGTTGTAACAAATGTATCATTCTGGTGGGAGTTATTGTTAATGCGGAAGCTATGCATGTGTAGGGGTAAGGATAAATGGGGAATCTCATTTTTAATGTGAACCTAGAACTTCTGTAAAAATATAAAGGCATTTAAAAATTAAAAGGATGGGTAAAAGAAAACAGTAAATTCATGCCTCCCTGTCCATTAAAAAAATAATAAAATAACAAAGCTTTATCTTTCATCTGCCAAATTTATATGCTAAAAATAAAAGGCCAACATTCAAAATCTTTTCAGCTAATTTTTTTTCATACATGTTATACGTATGTAAATTTGTACATATACATACATTACTTTCAAACAAGGAATATAGTCTATAATTGAAGAAATCAGCCAAGGGATCAAACATATTCTCCTTTCTCATTTGTCCTTTGATAATCACCCTTCTCCCACTTTGAAAAGAAAAAGTATAGAATCCCACTATCGTGCACTGCCTAAAAGTATAAATTTCCCTGGTGCCCAACAGGGAACAATTTGAAATACTGATATTTGTGAAGACTTCTTAAATCAGGGCTTAATAAATACATGACATGACTTTGTATCTATTCTTAACTTTATTATCCCTATTTCCATTAAAAGCTAAGAGTGAAATTAAAGACTGGAAAGTCTGACTACATTGGAAAGATTTGAACTTAGATATACTTATTTGAACTTAGCAGGAATTAAGACTTTTTTTTTTACCTACTCCTTCTTGTCCCTCCCCTGCCTATTGATACTACTCCTGAGGAAATCCTGTGAGTACTTAGACACAAAATACGAAAGCCGCAGCTACCTGACTGAATCCAAGTGACAAATTCATATTAAGACTCAATCCCTGACTTATCCATCAGAATCACTCTGGAAATCAGAATTGATATGGTTATCACAAAAAAATCAGTTTTTTTTTTTAAATTAAAAAATAAAGGGATAGGCTTTGCGACAGAAAGTAGGTCTACCTTGGCTGATTTATTTGACAATGAAAACTGAACTTTCCAATTAGGTTATAAGGTGAACATTTTCCAAGAATTGAAAAAGGTAAGTCTACAGATAAAAGTTTTGATGGAAATATATATAAAATACTTTATAAGAAAGAAGTACTTCATCAAACAATGTGTATTGGCATATATGTATTGAAATAAATGACATTTATTTCACCAACCCTTTCTGAGTATATTAAATTAAACAAGGTGCCTTTACATGAAAAAGTAACAGGAATGACTGTCACTTGAAAAACCTTGGGAAAGCCTATATGTTGATGAGAAAGTAAATGACTATTGACTGGGTAATAAATCCTTTAGCAAGTCAGATGACTTCTGATTCTATATTTACAATGAAGTTGAAGCAGGTCCTGATCAAGTTGACAATTTAAATATCATTTTAATAATACATCACTATATGACTTTTGACATGAATGATAACTAAAAATAGTGACATTCCTATAAAAAATAAACAATTTCCATCTACTTAGTTATATGAAAATATGAAATATTTATCAATGTTTACAACAACAAAAACAAAAAATAGCAACAAAAAAAAAGTGTCTCACTCTAGTAATAAATAATATACACCCATGAATACATGATGTTTCAAACCAAAAAAAAAAACCTTTAAATTTTAAAATTAATTATTCAAGGTTTATAAATTTGCATATTGATTTGATCAATTATGCAGTAATAATAGTTATAATAGTAATTCAATCCTGCAGAAAATTTTAACATTTATCGCTTTATGGCCAGAGGAAATAGAGATTTTAATTTCAACTAATACAAATATTTTTGTCACCCAGATTTAAGATAACGTATACAATAAAAGATTTGTAAGCATAAAAATGCATCATTAGGTTAAATTATTGTTAGGTTAAATCCTTTGGGGAAAATGGGATGGCAGTATGAGTTCAAGGAGAAAAATCTCCAACAATGAAGGCATTTTGTTTACTTTTTTAAATGCATGATGTTGGTTTGATATCATTATAGTATTTAGATTCCATTGGACACTTTTAGAAGAGTGATGCTATAGTTTCAGTATACAATGTTAAGATACACAATAATAGAGAAATGATATCCTTTGCAACTGTTTAAAATTAGAAAGAAAATTTCAGACAGCAGTTTAATGGTTTATGAGGGCATACACAGGGACCACGCAAGAAAACAATGACAATTTTACAGCTTTATGCACCTTCCTCCCTTTAAATAAACAGAAGGACAGTCACCCAGAAAAGAAATCTAGCCAGAATCTCCAATTAGGTAAAGAGTTCTACGTACTGTTGCAGTAAATGCTAAAGAACATTTCTATTTGGGAACACAAGTTGAATGTAATAAATACTAGAGAGCTTTAAACCCTATCCTAAGTAAGAGGAAAATAAAAAAGATTTCCCTGCAGAGTTGTAACTGGAAATAGTTTAATGACTGAAAATTTGTTCATACCACATGATTTATGATTTGCCTCAAGAGGCCAAATGAACGAGAATCCAATAAGTACAGTCCTTTTAGCTGATGTGATCCCCTCAACAGACTATTTAGATATCCCCACGTGGTAAATCTGAACAGTTGAAAGATGACGATAGTTGATATAACTAAATTGTCTGAATGGCTGGTTAATTTGGGGTCACACTTGTGCCAGGGTACTATTATACATAGAGAA
The DNA here is from genome assembly GCA_033961575.1 of Aselliscus stoliczkanus. Taxonomy (NCBI): domain Eukaryota; kingdom Metazoa; phylum Chordata; class Mammalia; order Chiroptera; family Hipposideridae; genus Aselliscus; species Aselliscus stoliczkanus. The sequence goes on along the minus strand of CM066728.1, from coordinate 53,087,113 downwards.
CACTTGTGAAATAGCCAAGTGTGCGTGGGCTGGTCTGGATCACACTGACAAAGGTAGAATTCTGCATTTTTCCCTCATTTAAATGACTTGAGCTTCCTTCCTTCGACAGTGACTAAAGCAAATGTGGTTTTAAAAGGCTCTTTCATGCATTAATTTTTTATTTATTTATTTTTTTACTTTTTAGTGAGATACAGCAGAAAGTGCACAAATCTTAAATGTACTGCTTGATTAATTTTTGAAAAGCATATGCCCATGTGAACTAATGTAGAATATTACTAACACCACAGAAGCCTCTTATTGTATCTTCATAGTCATTAGCGCTCCCCCGACCCATCAAAGGCTAGCACTATTCTGACTTCTATTACAATAGGGACGTTTTGCCTGGTTTTTGAACTTCATAAAGTAGAACCATAAAATATATACTCCTTTATGTCTGGAGATAAACACATACATAAAACACAGGGTGAGAGAATATATTGGTAATACAATGTACCAGGATATATAAATACAAATCAATATTAAAAAATAGACAATCCAATTTAAAAATGGACAAAAGACTTGAACAAGTACTTGATAAAGAGACTAACCAAATAATATTTCTTCTTTTACATATTCTTAAAGCATTTGTTAAATATCTCTTATGTTCAAGGCACTGTGTCACAAAATGGAGAAGACAAATAAAGCTCCTGGCCTCAAGGAATGAAGAGTCCAGTAGTTGGAATAAGTCATGTAGAAAATTGACCATACTTCAATACTTCAATATAAATAGCAATACTGGCCACAGTAGAAATAAAATGATTGACTGCTCTTACTTAACAGGAAGGGAAGGGTTGAGAGAAGTGATTAAAGAAGAAAAGGTTTTATATCTAAATGTGATTATTATTATACACCTGAACCAAAACTTAGACAAATATCCCGAGGGAATGCCTTTGTTGATGATTTTGTTTCCCATTCCTTTCTAATCATGGAAGTTAGCCTTTGGTACTAAGAGAGGGGATATAAAGCCTACATTTGCTGGATCAGAATTAAGAACCACTCTTACTTCTGTTTCTACTTTAACCTTGTTATTCCAGAACTGGATGACTCTTTCCACTATACCACATCCCAAAAATTGTTGGATTTTCTGACCCTAAATCCTAATGTCCCATTAACTACACTGTTGACAACTACCTGTGAACCTTCTTAACCTATCATTTTTAATGCTCAGATCAATATCATCATCTATTCTTTTCCTTTTGTTCTGTATGCCACATCTAGAACCCTGTTCAGTCCTTAATATAATACTTTCATCCATATGACTCTGTTTGCTTGTTTATTTGTATTTTGATTTTAGAGTAATTTCCTGGTTTTATAATCCATGTGCATTTCCCCAAATTAACAAACAGAATTCTGGTCTTGCTCTTGAGTTTTGACTCCTGCTTTTACTCAACTCTGAACCACTTCCACTCTCCAGACCCAAGGCTTTCCCTGTCTAGCTTATCTGACAGCTATGTAAGTGCCAGCCACAAGAGAAGAGGAAATGGAATTATTTTTTTAAATAAAATCATGCAATGAGCACAGCCTACTCATTTCAAGTCAGGATATCAATTTTTAAATCTTAATTATCTATCATCCATATGTATGTATTTCATGAATTTCTCTTATGCTTTGTAATACACAGAGTCATAATCTGAAATAGTTTTGTTAAAATCTGGCCTGTCTGGAGCTGGCCGAGTGGCGTGGTGGTTAAAAACTGGCTTGGGACACCAGTGGCCCCGGTTTGGATCCCAATATGAGGGCCAGTGATACTGCCCTCTTAAAAAAAAAAAAAAAATCTGACCTGTCTGCATCACCATAGCCTAAAAGTACTGACTCTAAATAAGATTCTTAGACTTCACTGCAACCCATTGGCAGAACCTCTGTATCTGAAGCTAGCATTGCAGAATTTTTCCTAAGAAACTCTAAAGTTGATTCTTACACACTTGGAAGTCTTAAAACAAATGGGTCAACTGCATGAACAGATTGACCACTAACCAATTTAAGTATTTACTTTTGCCTATCCTTTGATAGGAACTGTGGTAGAAATTCAAAGGGACTGGGATAAACAGGCAAGGAACCCTCTGATATCATGTAAATAAGCCCAGGATAGCCTCACTGAGGGATGAGATATATATGGGAGAGACTCCTGCTGTCCCTTCTAAAGGACCAGATACATGAGGGGGGCCATCCTAGACCATCCAATCCAAGCCAAGGACAGCCCAGATGAGAACTGCGCAACCAATGCACAGAATTGTGGGATTTTTTTTTTAAAGTGTAATGTTTTAAGCTATTGAATTTTGAGGTGTTTTGTTACACAGCAAAAACTGACAGACCCAGTAAAATTCCTTTCATAGGAACTTTGTGGTCAGGGTGAACACATTCTACCACACATCCTCTCAGTGCAGAATAAACTTACTGTATATTCCATCTGGTGTGAATTTGTTCTTTCCACTTTCCTCATTTTCTTCCATTTCATCCACAAGAGTCTTGCTTATTTTCTCCTGAAGGGGTCCTAACCATCTTTTTAGTTTTGTTTACTACACTTTAATTTCACTCACCTTTCATTCACCATCAACTACCTATAAAATTTTATCTCAGGGGCAAGGCATTCAATGAAATTCTTTTTATAAGAGCACAAATATTGGGAACTGCCTAAATCTCCAGCATCAGGAAAATAGCTAGGTAAATTATAGAATTTGATGAAATAATATTTAGTCACTGAAAATAACAAATAAACCCAAATAAAATATAAAACAAAATAAATATTGGGTGTTGCTATAGCTCCAACCACTCAGACCCATTTACCCTTAACTCTGTTTTTACATATAAACGATCATTAGTTATATTGTGTTTTTCTTACTCAAAATGTATTTTTTCTATTTGATGTGAAATAATGTATTAAATTTATTGGAGTTGGGATAACTAACATAAGTATCCATGAAAAACATTATTTTAACTATACTATTATTAGAGCAAAGACACAAATGTTATACTACATTAAACTTGTTTTTCATAGGGGTATAAATGAACAATTTTGAAACTATTTTATAAGCATCCTAGGATTCAACAAATAAATATATTGTGGGTGTGAGAGCCAGCTATCTCATTGTCAGAAAAAGGATTTATAAATAAAGTAAGGGAGAGGGCTAGAATGGACCTGGTGGGTTTGAATTAGAATTGGATGTGTAAGTATAAATTCTGTTGTTGTTGTTGTTGTTGTTGTTGTTGTTGTCATTGTTCTTTTTAAGTATAGATAAATATACAAATATCTTTCCTAGTTCTGTCCACAAAGAATATCTAGAAGAAATACACATATGATAAAATTCACCATCTTAACTATTTTTAAGTGTACAATTCGGTAGTGTTAAGTATATTCATGTCATTGAAAAGTTCTAGGATTGAGTCTCTTTCCTTTTACTTTTTTTATGTCCAAACAAAGACAAAAAGCAAAGATGATTTACTTAGTTTTGAAGGACAATTAAGAAGACTGAATTTCTGGTTTCATGTACCATTTTCTCAGACTTTATTTGAAATGATTCACATGAGATATGAATAAAAGTATTAGAGCTAATTTTGAATTCTAATGATTAGAAACAAAAACTAAGCAAAAAGAAGTAGAGAGCTAAAATACAGTTATGTGCCTCCAGTATAGAACTTGTCTATCTAACGAACTCAGCTGTTCTGGGCCGGCCAAGTGGCGCGGTTGTTAAATGCTGGCTTGGGACACCAGCGGCCCTGGTTCAGGTCCCACATATGAGGGCCAGTGACACTGTCTTCAAAAAAAAACAAAACGAAAACAAACAAAACGAACTCAGCTGTCCTGAATACAACTTTTCCAGAAAAAGTAAGTAAAGAAAAGGTCTCTGAGGAAATAAAATTAGTGTCACAGAATCTATGTCTTAAATTTTATATACTTCAGGCATAAAATAAGAGCTCATGCCTTCATTCAAGAGTTTACTCTTACTTTAAGAGCAATGTAATATACTTGGCAACTGGGTATCTAAACCGCCCCCCGGACTAAAAATAGCAAATATGAAGTAAAAAGAGGAATCTTATAGGCAATATCGGTAATATATGAAAAATAAGAAGTTACATATGGAAAGGTACAGAAAAACCATGAAAAGCAGGCATAATAATGTTATAAATAGAAAAATATGAGTTTATTAAGGACTAAAACTGCAATTCATATCTTAAAATTCCTTGAGGCTATTATGAATTGAAAAAACATTATGAGAATTGATGCTTATGATGATATGTTCAGTACATTATATTTTTAAATACAAGAGATGAAAATGCATTCATACTTAGTGATTTCTGGTATCAACAGTTTTAACGTATACTCCATATGCTATATTTTAGAATGCAAAAATAAAGTGGTTTTTGTTTTATTTTCAATGTTGTTTAAAATTTGGATGCTTCATACCAATGTGGTGGGTAGGGGAGCACATACTTGTATAAGAAATTTGCACGAGATTCATTTTTCCCCAAAATATAATGTCATGCAACTAGTTATTCTACTTCTCCAATTTAAAAATAAAATAAACAGTGCTGGTTATGAGAATTCTATTATTTCAAAGTCCATTTTTTTTCTCTAAATTTCTATTAAAATTGTACTAAATATGTAGCATTGAAACAAGATGATAAAAGTAAACATTGCAGAGAAATCTAGAGAGATAAACTAGAAATGCTTAAAGACATTCACTGGGAAGTGACTACAGACATGCATGGAAAATTTTATATCTCTGGTACATGTCCTTGAGAAATTGATAAAGGCTGAAAAATGAAAATTCCCAGTAAAAATTGAGACTATAAGCTCTGTGAGTCCAAGAATACTATCTCTCTTATCACTGTATTGCCAATGCCTTTCACATGGAGTGAAGACCATGAGGTAAAATTGGGACCTGGGGTGGGTACTTTCTACACACTATTACTCTTATTTTCTCAGTGTTCAGTGAACCTAGGAAATATGACACCAGAAGCAAGTAAACATAGTTCCTTTCTGGACCAAAAGTAATTTATTTTAACGAAGCCTATGGATCTAAAGTAGCAATATATGGAGAGGGGGAGCCAAGATGGTGAAGTAGATAAATGCTGTGCTTGCCTCATCCATGAACTCATTAAAATTAAAACTAAATTATAAAACAATCAATCTGGAGAACCATCTGAAGTCTGGCTGGACAGAAGTTTTATAACTAAGGATATAAAGAAGAAGCCACATTTAAATGGGAGGAGGGGTGGAGAAGCAAAGCAGGCTGACCCCAAACCTCTACATAGCAGTTGAGAATCAGGGTGGATATCTTGGCTGTGGAAGAGAGGGACCCCAACCCCACATTGACCTCCGCAGGCCAGGGTACTGATGCCGAGAAGAGGATCCCCACAACATCTGGCTATGAAAAACTGTGGGAATTCCGACAGTCCGGATGGAATGGAAGGCTGGGGCAAACCCAGACATCCTCTTAAGACTCCCATACACAGACTCACTAACTCACAGGCACTCACCCTCAGCTCCAGCAGAGGGACAATGACTTAGAGGACATCAGAGACATACGAAGAGCAGATTAAGGTGTGTAGCTATGTGGCAAGGACTGGAGGATGGTCACCATTTTTCCTGTGAGGATTCCTCCCATGAAGCCAGAGGTGGGCACCATCTTTCTTGTGTTGAGATCTTCCTAACATGGCCAAATCTGAATCTGATTTGTCTGATGAGCTCCACTGCTCCACACTGCTGACTCACTGGGAAACTGCCTTACCCAACTCCCCCAATGCTAGAGGCACTTTTGCTGAAAGAAGCCAGCCCTACCTGCATTGCACTCTTTCTTGGAAAACTAACAGAGCCCACGGGCCCTAGGTGGATGGCAACTGGCCTCAGCATGCTCTCAGATTTTTCCTGAGTAAATCCAGGCTCATCACTAGCAACAAACCAGAATCTACATTCACCTGGTGAACACATCTTTCCCACTCTAGTGACTCCCTGAGAGCATGCCTTACCTAACCTGCCTACTGCACGAGGCGTTATTAGTAGCTAAACCTTAAGGAAGTCAGTAGTCGTCAGCGTGCCTCTGGGTGTCCTGGTTTTTTTCAGAGCTACTCCAGGCCCAGAACTGGTGGCAGTGATCCTCAGTTCGCAGCACGGCCTCCCCCATGCACCTCTAGATTTAGCACAGGCAGCAAACAACTGTAGATGGCTTTGTAGCTCCTACTAGGTAGCCCCTGGATGGTCACAAGGAGTGGGTGACCTGTGCCTGCACTAGAGTCCCTCCAAAGAGGCTCCAGAACGAACATACTTGGAGGTTGGTTTCAGACCACAGCAGAGCACCATCCAATTAGCCCCATAAGCAGCATACCCGAAGGGCAGTCTCAACAGGCACCCTCTGGGGTGAATCCTACTCAGTGAGGTAAACTCCACAGTACAACAGCCTGTAAGCTGCAGACATGGCCAAACCCCACAGCAAATCAGCCTGAGGGTCAATCCCACCCAGTGACATGTCAAGAGCAATCATCGTTTATCTATAATAGGAGAGCACACAAAACCCACACATGGGACACACCTGAAGCACCTGCAGCAGATGACCAGGGAGACTGTACCAGGGCCCCAGAGGGAAACGACTACATAAGGCCACTTGACCAAGACTGAGAGACATAACAGATCTACCTAATATATAGAAACAAACAGAGAGGCAGCCAAAATTAGGAAAAAAAGAAACACATCCGAAATGAAAGAACAGGAGAAAAGTCCAAAAAAAGAACTAAACAAAATGGAGGCAAGCAACCTACCGGAGACAGAGTTCAAAACAATGGTTATAAGAATGCTCAAAGAACTTAGTGAAAAATTCAACAAAGAGATAGCAAGCATAAAAAAGGACATAGAAACCAAAAAAAAAAACCATACCAGTCAGAAGTGAAGAATACAATAACTGAAATGAAGAATGCACTAGAAGAAATCACCAGAAGACTAGATGAAGCAAGGGCTGAATTGGCGATTTGGAATACAAGGTATCAGAAAACACTGAATCAGAATGGCAAAAAGAGAAAAGAATCCAAGAAAATGAGGATAGTGTAAGGGGCCTCTGGGAAAACATCAAGCATAAAAACATTTGCATCATAGGGGTACCAGAAGGAGAAGAGAGAAAGCAAAGAATTGAGAACGTATTTGAAGAAATAATGATGGAAAACTTCCCTAGCCTGTCAAAAGAAGTGCAGAGAGTTCCAAACAAGGTGAATCCAAACAGGCCCACACCAAGACACATTATAATTAGAATTGCAAAGGTTAAAGACAAAAAGAGAACCTAAAAGCAGTAAGAGAAAGACAAGTAATAACTTATGAGGGAGTCCCCATAAGATTGTCAGCTAATTTCTCAACAGAAATTTTGCAGGCCAGAAGGATTGGCACAAAATATTTAATGTGATGAAAAGCAAGGACCTACAACCAAGATTACACTACACAGCAAAGTTATCATTTAGACTCAAAGGACAGATAAAAAGCTTCTGAGACAAGAAAAAGCAGAAGGAGTTCATCACCACCAAACCAGTATTACAAGAAATGTTAGATGAACCTTTATAAGATGGAAAAAAATTTTTTAAAAAGATCAAAGTTATGAATAATAAAATAGGAATAGCTACATATCTATCAACCACTACTTTCAATGTAAACTGATTAAATGCTCCAATCAAAAGACAGAGGACTGAATGGATAAGAAAACAAAACCCTTACATATGCTGCCTACTAGAGAATCACTTCTGATTGAAACAACCACACAGATGGAAAGAAAAGGGATACAAAAAGATATTTCATGAAAATGGAAACAAATCCACCCCCAATATCTGAGGTAGCAATAGTTATACCAGACAAAGGCTATAACAACAGACAACGAAGGACCCAGTAAACCCATTTCAGGGTATTTATCTGAAGAAACCCAATCACTACTTTGAGGGGACATGTGCGTCCCTAAGTTTACTGCAGCATTATTTACAGCAGCCAGGATGAGGAGGTAGCCTGCGTGTCTGTCAATGGAAGAATGGATAAAGAAGAGGTGGTACGTATATACAACAGAATATTGCTTGGCCAGGGGAGGAAATGGGGTTCTTGCCATTTGTAGCAGCATAGATGGACGTGGAGGGTATTGTGCTGGGTGGAGTACATTACAGATGCAATGTAATTTCACTTATATGTGGAATGTAAGGAACAAAATAAACAAACAAAACAGAACCAAATGAAAACAATAAATAAATAAAGTAGCATTATATACTGTTGTTTTACTTTTTAAAATCAGCTCACTAAACTTCCTCAGAGTTTTTGTAGCAATAGCTTTATTAGACATTTTAACAAGCACACCATACACTACACTAATTGTTGTGTACACAGAGCATTATTTTTGGCCTAGCCTGCCTCCTCAGACCCTGTGTCTGCTCTGAATATATTGCAATGCTAGACATTTTGGAAACTGGGTTCTCTGTATTCTTGGAATGTTGCAAATTTAAATATGAATAATTGACATTTTTCCTTCTTTTATTATGAAACATGTATTGAGTATCTACTCTTACCAGGCACTCTATTAGACACTGGAAATGGAGTGGTGAGGGAAACAAACAGAAAAATACAACAAAATTAACAAAATGAAGAAAATTGTAAAAAGTACTGGAGGTGAAATATGGGGCTAAAATAAGAATAACAGAAGGGGTAGGGGAGGTGAACTGGGGTTTGATTTAATCACAAAAGGCTTCTCCAATGAGTGACATTTAGCTAAAATATGAAGAATGAAGCCACACTTAGATTTTTTAAGAGATTGAAGAAGATCATCCTCTGAAGCAGGAAGGAACTTGCCATGTTAAGGAGCTGAAACAAGACCAGGATGGCTGAGATCTGATAAAGAGGCCATGATAAAGAGTTAGGGTTTTTCCCTAGGAGCATTGAGAAGCCACTGAAGGGGATAAAGAGAGGATTTAAATGGTCTTGTTATATATGATATCTTTTTCTTAGTTCCAAAACTAAATTAAATAAATACTGCTAACTCAAATTTCATTTGCTCTGAAATTTTCCATAGTGCATTTGAAATAAAGTTTTCACCAGCCTTTATTGTTTGAACCTGTTAATGCTAAAGTGAAACCCAGTTTTAATGGCTGTCTTCCAAAGATCACTCCTTCCTGAACTTTCATATAACTCACAACTATTTATGTCCTTAAACATCCTAACTGGGAGCCCTATTTCCCCTCTAGCCTTTTCACGACCACAGAGATCTACAGTTCCCACTGTAATATGACAAAGTGCATTAACTGTCTGCATCAAGGGCTCCATTTGTTGTGTAGGCAGTTTTTGTTCTTCCTTTCACCTCCCTAATGAGGCCCAGTCCCACTCACTGATGTCCTACAGCAGTCAGACAAACCACCATCTCAAGTTCTGCCAGGAATCAAAAATAACATTAATTGCATTCTATAATGTGTATCTATATTTAATGATAATGGATAATATCTCTGATGACATTTTTTTCAAAATTTGTTTCTCCATTTCCCGTTCATTTGGAAAAATGCCTTCCTAAGTGTCTGTCTACATAGCTTGTTTTAAGAATCTAAATGCTCATTCACCCTGTATTTCACATATTAAAATCAGTGCACAGAAGTGCTTTAAAAATTCCTGATTTTACTACCTAGAAGGAGAGTGGGCTCACAATTGTTCAGGACAGTTCTCTAAACAACCCCCAACTGGGGACACATGCAGCTAATGTGATTCTGCAAATGGACTCATAGATATCCTGGCACTTCCTCAGAAGAACCAGTTTCCTTTTTGAGGGCACAAGACATTTCAGAGAAGGAATGGAGGGAAACACCTTCTTCTTCAACACTCATGAGCCTGCATAATTTATATCTTCTGGTACCTAATAATCCTCAGCTGAGATAGTCAAAATTTCTCTAGACTTTATGGTTCTACACTCTTTCCAAAGTCACATGGAAAGGTGCATATCAAGACATAGGATATCACTCCTGAGAACATTCCGCTTCAGATTCTTATGACCTTGCATTCCCCGGCAAGACAAAAATACCTCTGTCAGATAAGAAATCTGTGCAAAACTACCCTAAAATATACAAAATGGTGTGCAAACTTAAGGTACTAAGACCATGGCTTATTTGTGTTTGTTTTCCCAATGGCTAACATAATACCTGGTATGCAGTAGGAGATAGACAGGTAGGTAGATAGATAGATGATAGATGATAGATAGATAGATAGATAGATAGATAGATAGATAGATAGATAGATAGATAGATAATGAATGAATCTACTAACTGCATTTGAGCTTGGGCAGATTTAGCTATCCTTTACTCTAATTTCCTATTGTTATGATTATGTAAGTATTTAACTTTTTTCTATCCCACCTCACCTTTCTTATGATTTTCTCATGTTACTTCAACTTTCCCCAATACACACATACACCCATGGTCTTCCTGGTTGGCATATGGTGCCTCCCCTCCCAGTCCATAGCATCTCAGCTCTGTTATCTCCAACCTTTTCCTTCCCAGTTCCCCATCAGCTATTAAGTGGGAGAGCAGAAATTCAAGTCCAGGGCTGTCTGTCTCCAAAGCTCTTCTTACTAATCTCTGCTCCTCCCCAAGGAATTTCTGGTTCTGATAACTCGATATTGATGGGAGGACCTTCCTGGTGTCCCTTACCACCCGCCCCCATGCAGTACTGCCTTTCCATCTATAGTAAATGTAATACTACTTAGAAGTTACCTTTAAGTATCAGGAAGCAAGTGGGTCAACCTTTCAGAAACTTGAATTTTGGGTGTCTAATTGAAAATAGAGTCATCTGAAAACTCAGATGAGGACAAAAATCCTCCCCTGAAATCATCCTCTGTTGTTGATTCTTGTGCTCTTAAGCCAGTAAGTGTGAGTGTCAGACTTGAGGAGTCTTTTAGAGATACAGCCAGTTGTCTTATCACTCACTGACTCAAGAGCAGCTCCCTGATGAGTCACACATTGCTTCTGTCACAGCAGATCAGCCAGGAGCCAAAAGTCATCAAATACAGGGAGAGCTGTGCTATCAGTGATCGGGAGCAGCTTTTCCCTGTTTCTTCTGAGGACCAGATAGGACTCAGTAGGAGCACAAAGAATTTAGAATGGATTTGTATAAGTACATAGAATATAAAAGTCATGAGAAAGCGAATCACCCAGTAGTAACAACAAAAAGCAGGAGTCCTCCAAATATATCTATATAAGTATATATAGATCTATTTCTTAAGACAAGGAAAGCTTCTCATTTCCCTCAAGTTTTATCAGTTTAGGGTGGGAAAAGTACTGCCAAATAAATAAATAAATAAGACTAAAAGCAAGATAAATGTCATCGCTCCCAAATACACCCCCAGATCACCTCCCAAACCTGTGCTTACAATTTACAGAATTATACACATGCCATTGCATGTGTGTAACCTACTATTATTATACTAGTGCAGTTTTATGTAGTACAACTAGTACAGTTGGTTGGAGACTATTGAAACAATGTTCATTTCTCAAGAGAATTTTAAGAATAACTGAAAGGCAATCTTATTTCAAAGCAGAGATAACTTCAATAGATAAATTTTGAAAGTCTTTGAATCTAAAATTCTGTGATATGTTTATTAAAAGCTAAATAAATTATAAGAGTAACTGTTTACATAAGATATTAGCTCTGAATATTTCTAATATTAATCATTGTATTCTGTGAAGCTAAAACAAGATAAATGCTACACAGGTGGGATGTCTTGACATCATGAGTTCTCCAACCAGCTACTTGAATCAGCCAGATAGGCTAATAATTTCAAGCCATAGGCATTGTAGACAGATAATGGCACATAACCATCGGTCTGCCTTCCTACACCTTGAGCATTGTCTAATGGAAATAATATGACCCAGTTGTTCAAGAGTTCTTTAGATATTTATGTGAAGAAACTAATTTTAAATTAATCTCACATTTTGAATGCTAGAGACCACTTGAGTTTTTAAAACATCTTCTATTTTTAGTACAGCATAAATTTTTAGTAGCTGGTATTAGGTCCTCAAAATGCACTGCAGTGGGGGCGGGGGAAACAACCAACCTCCTAAAGAGAGGAATATAATAGGCATCTATTTTTTATGAGACTTGTTTATCTATTTTCCCTGGAAGACAGGATTGCAAAGAGATTTTATTTTTCACTGTCATCCAGGGCTAGAACTGTATCAGGTCCCTGCCAGAGCTGAGCACTGCTAGTACCAGAAGGAAAACCTATAAGTGGTTTAGTAAATGCTAAATGGAAAGCCTGGGATATCTGACTACACAAAATTCAAAAGTAATAGCTTAGTAATTCAAAACAGAACCTAGATGTCTCTCAGTAGGGTTTGTTGGGCTACGTAGAAGATCTCTACAGTTTGAGCAGCTCAGATCCTTCCCTGCTCCCCGAGTCCTGAGCAATGTTTTCTCAACATTAACAATGCAAAGTGTGAGCTATCAACCTATTTCATCATGGAAGGATTCAAATCTCACTTACATGTGCTTATGTCTTTGGGCTCTGATCAAAACAATTTCAGTAAGTGTCCAGTCATATCATTACACATAAAAATAGTTTTGAATTTTTTGCCTGCAGACATTATGTCTTCAACACCTCAAGGGCTACAGCTAAACATTCTTTGCTCTTTCCAGTAATAATGGTCCAATTCAGTCCATCACAAATTTGGCTCAAAAATGGCAATTCAATTTGGCTCATGCTACACAAATTAGACCAGAGACCAAAATCTCCATAACAAAGAGATTATTTTGTAGAATGAAATGGAAAAAAAAAAAAAAAAGCTTTTTCCTTTAATAAAAACATTGTGAACCTCATATGGAGCTTAATACAAGTGATCTGCATTAGGTTTTAGCTTTGACCTCAGGTATTTTTTCTTTTCATATGTCTAAGAACTAATAGTTATTTGCCTGAAATTTCAATGAAAATTATTTGGTTTAAGCTTTCCTGGAAAGTCTGCAACTGATTCTCTAACTCAAAATTGTACTTGAGTAGGTAAAGCTCTTTAACAAAGTTAATTTCACTTAAGACTCATTTCCTCCACACACTTAAATTAAATAAAGCTCAAGTCTCTAAATTTTAAAGCACAGTTTATTCCCTTAAAATAATTAGAATAACACATCAGATATCTAGCACTCAACTATAGAGAAGGCTCACCTATCAAGAACACAAACAGTTTTGAAAGTTTTGGAAGTCTCCAAGTGACCAAGGTAGATGTCACAAACAGGCAAAGAAAACATGGTTAAAGTATAAGGTCAGGGAAGAGTTTGCACCCTTTTCCTCTGTTTCTTCTGGCCAAAGAACTGTTCATGAAAGGAACAATAGCTGAGTGGGAAATGAATACTTTATTAGCATTCTCTCTTGGCTATAGCCCGACTACCACCTACCCAAACAATTTCTCTCATTAAGTGCAAAGTGTAGATGTAAGGTCTACACAAGGATTTTTATTTTTCTTCCCAGAAAACTAAGATTTGAAAGCCCTCAAAAAAAGACCAAACATGGTTTACCTACTTAGTCATAGAGACAGAAGGGCTAAAACAGAAAGAAAATCCACATCAGGAAGTGCAAGCCAGATCCTCAAAAAAGTAAACCCTATTTGATAAGTTTAATACAAACATGTCAAAAGTGCTACAGACAGGATATGGAAGTGTACGTGTCATGGCATAAGAGGTATAGTAACATACCCTACTTGTAAATGTGACCTAATAAATGGCCTGTGTTTTAATCAATTATATTATCAACTTCTCCCATAGGATATAGAAGTATAAACAATAAAATTGCTCCAACAATTTAACTAATTGTTATTTGTTGAGTTAATTCATTGTTTTTGTCTTTAAAGAGGGAAGTATTGTATGTAATACATTAAAATTTACCAAAAGAGGGGCTGGGCCAGCCGAGTGGCTCAGTTGGTTAAGAGCCCACTTCAAGAGTGTGAGCTCTAAGCAACAGGGTGGCCAGTTCAATTCCTGGCCCCAGCTGAGCTGGCAACAGCTGCTAACAGGGGGCAGGATGGCTCAGCTAATAAAAAAGAAGAAAACATTACCAAAAGAATTTAAGTGATTCATTTATTGCTCTCAGTTTTCCTCCTTTGATAACATAATTTCTAAGATTTCTATCATATCTATCTTGATACTTAACTTTCAAAATTTACAATCTTTGGCACCAGAGTTGGCCACTGATATAACTTTTATTTTTATATGGGTCTGTTTAATACTAGCTTTCTCAGCCCTGTTAGGCTCATTTTATTTCAAAACACGCCTGTTCTTTGTAAAAATTTTGGAGTGTCTTACTTCAACTCTTGAATCACCCCATATATGCTAAAATGGTTCTTTGTAAATGTGGAATTTAGACAGTAAGGCTGTTAACTGAAATAAGATTGATACATCAAATCTTGGGCATTTTTTTCTCCAAACTTTTTCTCTCCAAAGAGCATTTGGAAAGGGTCCTCATTTATCCTGCATGGACAGAACTTTTCAATAACTGGAAAGAGTTTCTCAATCCTAATATTAGTATCTCAAAGAAGTGGGCAATCTTAACAACCGCACAAAATATATATATATATATATATATATATATATATATATATATATATATATATATATATATATATATGATAAAAATCAGGAAATTCATGGTTTGGAAAATGGACAATTTGACAGTATCAGAGGCAAAATATGTAGCTTGCCAAGCATTAAAAGTTGAATGAGGGCTGGCCGAGTGACACAGTGGTTAAGACCTGGCTTGGGATGCCAGTGGCCCCAGTTCTGATCCCACAAATGAAGGCCAGTAACAGTGTCCTCTTAAAAAAAAAAAAAAAAAAAGTTGAATGAATCTCAGGTATTGTAATAGTGTTTATAGGACAATCACACATATGAAAAAACTTACAAGTGAAATTCACTAGGCCACTCTGTCCCAGCTTTTTCTTTTCCCATTGTATTCCACAGGTCTGAGGATGCTTACCATGGCCATATAATTCAGCAGCCAAACTAGATTGATTTTTTTAAAAAAATAAAGAGAAAAGAAAAACCAGGAAAGTAAACCAAATAATACTAATATCTTATTTTAGTAGCATAGCAGTCAAGAAATTATCTTCAAAGCATAAAAATTAAATTATACTCTTAAAGATCTCAAAAAATTTGTTTCTATAGAGAAACAGAAATATGACTAATATTTTTCTTTGATATTAAACTGAATTTTTAATTATGAATTTGAACTTTCTAGAATTCTACTCAACAAAAATAATAATAACTTGAGAAATTATGTAATGTTAAAGGATATTCATAAATAAATAGAATTCATTTTTATTATAATTTATATAGAATGTACAGACTGTAACATATTTTTTATTTTTATTTTTTTAATTTTATTTTAATTAGCTTCAGGTGTACAACATAGTGCAATAGTTATACTTTTAACCCCTCAAACTGACAACCCCTCTCCCCCAATTCTCCCTCCCACTCCTCCCCCCATATCATACTATCTATTACAATTCCTTTGACTCCCTTCCACCGTGTAATCCACATCCCATGACTATCTATATATTCAATTACAGTTGGCATACAATATTATACAACATCAATTTCAGGTATAAAGTGCAGTGATCAAGCCTCTACTCCATCCATGAAGTGGTCTCCCTAACAAAACATGTGAATATCTGACACCAAACAAAATTTTTACCACATTATTATATTCCCCAAACTGTTTTTCATATCCCTGTGACAATACTGAAATTACCTATTTATGCTGTCTAATCCCTTCCCCTTCTCCTTCATCCCCACTCTCCTACCAACTAGCAACCCTGTTTTTCCTCTGTATCTATGAGACTGTTTCTGTTTCCTTTGCTCATTCATTCAGTTTTTCAAATTCCACATATAAGTGAGATCATATGGTATTTATTTTTCTCCGACTGATTTATTTCACTTAACGTAATAGCCTCTAGGTCCTTCCATATCGTTGCAAATGGTACGATTTCATTCTTCTTTATAGCAGAGTAATACTCCATTGTATGAATGTACCACAGTTTCTTAATCCAGTCATCTACTGATGGGCATTTCGGTTGTTTCCAAGTCTTGGCTATTAGTTATAGTGCTGCATTAAACAAAGGGGTGCATATATTTTTTTGAATTAGCGTCTTGGATTCCTCTGGATAGATACCCAAGAGTGGAAATTGCTGGGTCATACGGCAGTTCCATTTCCAGTTTTTTGAGATACCTCCATACTCATTTCCATAATGGCTGCACCAATTTGTAATCCCACCAACAGTGCACCAGGGTTCCCTTTTCTCCACACCCTTGCCAGCACTTGTTTGTTGATTTGTTGATGATAGCCATTCTGACTGGAGTGAGGTGGTATCTCATTGTGGTTTTTATTTGCATTTCTCTGATGATTAGTGAGGTTGAACATTTTTTCATATGCTTGTTGGCCATGTGTATGTCCTCTTTAGAGAAATGCCTTCTCATATCCTCTGCCCATTTTTTAATAGTGTTGTTTGTCTTTTTGGTGTTGAGTTGCATCAGTGTTTTATGAATTTTGGATATCAATCCCTTATCAGATATATCATTGCCAAATATCTTCTCCCATTCAGTAGGCTGCCTTTTTGTTTTATTGATGATTTCCTTTGCTGTGAAAAATCTTTTAAGTTTGATGTAATCCCATATGTTCATTTTTCTTTTATTTCCCTTGCCCGAGGGGATATATCAGTAAAAATATTACTCAGGGTAATGTCTGCAAACTTACTCCCTATGTTTTCTTCTAGGAGTTTTATTGTTTCAGGTCTTACATTTAAGTCTTTAATCCATTTTGAGTTTGTTCTCATATATGGTGTAAGTAGGTGGTCCATTTTCATTTTTCTGCACATCAGTCCAATTTTCCCAGCACCATTTATTAAATAGACTATCTTTACTCCAGTGTAAATTCTTGCTTCCATTGTCATAGATTAAATGAGCATATATAGATGAGTTTATTCCTGGGTTCTCTATTCTAGTCCATTGGTCTATGTGTCTGTTTTTATGCCAGTACGAGACTGTTTTGATGACTATAGCCTTGTAGTATGTTTTGATGTCAAGTAGTGTGATGCCTCCCACTTTGTTCTTATTTCTCAACATTGCCGTAGCTATTCTGGGTCTTTTGTGGCTTCATATAAATTTTAGGATTCTATGTTCTATTTCTGAGAAAAATGCCCTTGGTAATTTGATTGGAATTGCATTGAATCTATATATTGCTTTAGGTAGTATTGACATTTTAACTATATTAATTCTTCCTATCCATGAGCATGGTATGTATTTACTGATTTCTTCTTCTGATAGTTTATTACTGGTGTATAGAAATGCAACTGATTTCTGAATATTAATTTTGTATCCTGCTACCTTACCAAATTCATTTATCAGTTCTAGCGGTTTTTTGGTGGAGTCTTTGGGATTCTCTGTATATAGTATCATGTCATCTGCATATAATGACAATTTTACTTCCTCTTTTCCAATTTGGATCCCTTTTGTTTCATTTTCTTGTCTGATTGCTGTGGCTAGAATTTCCAGAACTGTGTTAAATATAAGTGGTGAAAGTGGGCAGCCTTGTCTTGTTCCTAATCTTAAGGGGAAAGAGTTTAGCCTTTCCCCATTGAGTACGATATTTGCTGTGGGCTTATAATATATGGCCTTTATTATGTTGAGATATGATCCCTGTATTCCCACTTTGCTAAGAGTTTTTATCATAAATGGCTGCCGGATTTTGTCAAATGCCTTTTCTGCATCTATTGATATGACCATATGATTTTTATTTTTCATTTTGTTAATGTGATGTATTACATTAATTGATTTGCGGATATTGAACCAGCCTTGGATACCAGGAATGAATCCCACTTGATCGTGGTGTATGATATTTTTAACGAGATGCTGAATTTGGTTTGCTAGTATTTTGTTGAGAATTTTTGCATCTATGTTCATTAGGAATATTGGCCTGTAATTTTCCTTTTTTGTAATATCTTTGTCTGACTTAGGAATCAGGGTGATAGTAGCTTCATAGAAAGAGTTTGGGAGCCTTCCCTCCTTCTGTATTTTTTGGAATAGTTTGAGGAGAATAGATACTAATTTTTTTTTTTTTTGAATGTTTTGTAAAATTCACCTGTGTAGCCATCTGGTCCAGGGCTTTTGTTTTTGGAAGATTGTTGATTACTGGTTCAATTTCTTTGGCAGTAATCAGTCTGTTCAGAGTTTCTGTTTCTTTTTGGTTCGGACTTGGTAGATTGTATGCTTCTAGAAACTTATCCATTTCTTCCAGATTGTCGAATTTGTTAGCATATAGTTGCTCATAGTATTTTCTTAAAATTGTCTGTATTTCTGTGGTATCTGTTGTCACTTCTCCTCTTTCACTTCTGATTTTATTAATTTGGGTCCTCTCTCTCCTTTACTTGGTGAGTCGTGCTAAGGGTTTGTCGATTTTGTTTATCTTTTCAAAAAAACCAACTCTTGGTTTTATTGATCTTTTGTATTGTTTTATTGTTCTCTATTTCATTTATTTCTGCTCTGGTCTTTATTATTTTCTTCCTTATACTCCTTTTAGGCTTGTTTTGCTGTTGTTGTTTTTTTGTTCTTTGTTTTTTTCGAGTTCCCTTAGGTGTAAAGAGAGTCTGTTGATTTGAGATTTTTCTTCCTTTTTTAGGTAGGCTTGCACTGCTGTGAACTTCCCCCTTAGGGCTTTCACTGCATCCCAGAGACTTTGGGTCATGGTGTTTTCATTTTCATTTGTCTCGAGGTATCTTTTGATTTCCTCCTTGATCTCATTTCTGACCCACTCACTATTAAGTAGCATGTTATTTAGCCTCCATGTATTTGTAAGCTTTCTAGATTTCTTCTTATAGTTGATTTCTAGTTTCATAGCATTGTGGTCAGAGAAGACACTTGATAAGATTTCAATCTTCTTAAATTTGTTGAGACTTGTTTTGTGGCCTAACATGTGGTCTATCTTGGAGAATGTTCCATGTGCACTTGAGAAGAATGTATATTTTGTAGCTTTGGGGTCAAATGCTCTAAAAATATCAATTAAATCCAGCTGGTCTAAAGTGTCATTTAAGGCCACTATGTCCATGTTGATTTTCTGTCTGGAGGATCTGTCCATTGGTGACAACGGGGTGTTGAAGTCCCCTACTATGATAGTGTTACTGTTGATGTCTGCCTTTATGTCTGTCAGAATCTGTTTTATATATTTAGGAGCTCCTATATTGGGTGCATAGATGTTTACTAGGGTTATGTCCTCTTGTTGAATTGATCCCTTTATTATTATGTAGTGCCCTTCTTTGTCTTTTATTGTAGTCTTCATTCTAAAGTCTATTTTGTCCGAAATAAGTATTGCTACTCCAGCTTTTTTCTCATTTCCATTGGCATGAAATATCAGACTATAACATATTTTTATATAAAGAGCATTATTCTCAATAAAACATATATATAAAACTCTAAGCACCCTTGTTTTATCTAGTCTTTCTTGCTTTTCATTAAAAATTTATGAAAAAATGCTCAACATCATTAATTATCAGAGAAATGCTAATAAAAACCACAATGTGATATCACCTCACACCAGTTAGAATGGCTCTCATCAACAAGACAAATAATGGGCCAGCCAAGTGGCTCAGTTGGTTAAGAGCTCGCTCAAGAGTGTGAGCTCTGAGCAAGAGAGTCGCTAATTTGATTCCTGGCCTAGGCTGAGCTGCTGCTGAGCTGCCAATAGGTGGCAGGATGGCTCAGCTGAAAAACAACAAATAAACAAATAATAACAAGTGTTGGAGACAAGGTAGAGGAAAAGCAACCTTCATACAATGTTGATGGGAATGCAGATTTGTGCAACCACTATGCAGGCAGTATGAAGATTCCTCAAAAAATTAAGAATAGAATTACCTGGGCTGGCTGAGTGGCACCGTGGTTAAACACTGGCTTGAGAAACCAGCGGCCCCGGTTCGGGTCCCATATGAGGGCCAGTGACACTGCCCTCAAAAAAAAAAAAAAAATAGAATTACCATATGACCCAGCAATCCCTCTCCCAGGTATCTATTTTAAAAATCTGAAAACATTTATCCATAAAGATTTATGTACTCCAATGTTCATTGCAGCTTTGTTTACGGTGGCCAAGACATTGAAACAACCAAAGTGTCCTTCGATAGATGATTGGATAAAGAACATGGAAAAAAAAAATGTTATGTGTTCGGGCTGGCGAAGTGGCGCGGTGGTTAAGCGCTGGCTTGGAAAGCCAGCGGCCCCGGTTGGGGTCCCACATATGAGGGCCAGTGCCACTGCCCTCAAAAAAAAAAGAACATGTGGTATATATACACAATGGAATACTACTCTGCCATAAGAAAAGGTGAAATAATGCCATTTGCGACAACATGGATGGAACTTGAGATTATGCTAAGCCTAATAAGTCAGGCAGAAAAAGTCAAGAACCATATGATTTCACTGATATGTGGGATATAAAACTGAAAACAACAAAGGAACAAGACAAACAAATGAAGAAACAAAAACTCATAGATACAGGCAATAGTTTCATGGTTACCAGAGGGTATGGGGGGAGGTGGGTGGTAGAACGGCATAAAAGGGATCAAATATACGGTGATGGAAGGAGCACTGACTCGGTGGTGAACACACAATATGATATATAGATGATGTATTACAGAATTTTACATCTGAAATCTATGTAACTTTACTAACAATTGTCACTCCCAATAAACTTTAATTAAAGGAAAAAAAAGAAAAAAATATGTTCGTGGGTAAAATTAAAAAGACATTGGAAGTAACTGTAATGTTATGATTCACAAATTTTACAGAACTCTCTAACACACAACTGTTAGCTGTAGAGCAGTAATGGCTGGTCACTAGAGGTTGCTGAATCTGTGTAGTTTGGGCTCTACCTGTGATTTCTCTCACCCTTCTCAAAATCATATCAGAATACAAATGAGTGCAAGTGATATCGTTATAGGAATAACCTTAAATCCTTTAGACAGAATGAAAAATTAATGTCATTCCAAAACTTGAAATCTTTGACTATTACTTGCAATAGAATATTTGCTACACACCTCAAAACAATACAAGTATTTTAGTATCTATCCTCAATTGAAAGCATCCTCATGAGGCTGTTAGTCCCTTGAGTTTCCAACATCGGTGGTTCCTATTTAAGTCCCCAGCATGTGGCACAAGGAGGGCACATTGTCAACATTCACTAATTGTGGGTAGAACTGAACCCGGCATCCATTAGGTGATCCTACTACTGAGAAATGGTCTCCCTTTGCTAATTGCAAATGAGAACTGCCAAACACAATTTGTTCCTACAGACTGGCTGCCAGCACTTTTAATCCATATTAAAGTAAGCATGCTAAAAAAGGGGAAAAAAATAGCTTACTTTTTTAAAGTTTTGGAATGATTTATAATTTTTTTATAAATATATGATATTTTAGTCTTCCCCATTTTGTCTCTTCTTTATTGAGATTTCATCAAAGTCGGGGTGGCTGCTTACACTTGAAAGTTCTGTGTTTGTAAATGTGTATGCATGCGTATATGTGTGCGTATGTGTTAGATTAAGGTAATATTGTCTAAAAATGTCTCTGGAAGAAATCCAGTAGAATAAAGATGTTGATTCTATATAATGGATGACATGATAGGTAAATTTTTAAACTTGGAATTCACAATTTAAATTCTGAGTCTTGGAGAACAGATTTTGTTTCCAACCAGGCTGTCTCAACTTCTCATAATTCAGATTTCCAAATAAGTTTCTAAAACTAGGGAATGATAATAGATGGGTCCTTGTTCTCCAGTCCTTTTTCCCATTCAAGAAACAACATTTTCAATTCTCATCTCAATCTCAGTGGAATACTTAAAAGAATCAATATATGACATAATACATAATATCAAACTTTTACAAAAATTTTAAAATATTCACAAAACTTTGCATAATGAATAAAACTACATTTTTTTTCTTTTAAAAACATATTTTACCTCAATGAAGTTATGTAAAAGCACCCCAATGGAAACAAGGGCTATTAATCATACAAGTATTCACCAAGTCTTCTTCAATAACTGTAGATAATTATGTCTAAGAATAGTATTAAAATGTTTTCTCTCCTTTTTGGCACAACTGATCTGGAATGCCTACTTAAATTAGGACAAAATACAGTAGTGTGTCATAAAACTTCCAATTTTCTACAATGCAGCAATTTCCTAAACTTCTACAATCTCAATGCCAAATTAAATTTCTATGTCAGTGCCAGGTTAATTTTCTGAAAACATTTTTGAAAAGAGGTTTATTGAATGTTTCTTATATGCTCAGCATTATGCTAAGGAATTTGCAGGCATTATCTCATTAAGTCTCATCATATCTATGAGGTAGATAACTTTAAATCCTCATTTTTTCAGATGAGTAAAGGAGACTTAGGGAGATTCAGCCATTTGTCCAAGGGTGCAACAACTATTACATGGTAGAACTATGTTTTAGACACAGGTCATTCTAACTTCAAAACTCAAGCTATGTACCATCAAGTACTCTCCTGCATGTAAAAATCTTCAATTTGGGCTCCTTGTTGCACATCAGACAAGAAAAGAGTTGTAGAAACAGCTTTAGAAACAACTTTGGTGGTCCTCTAGTCTCCTACATGTTTCCTCTCTATTCTCTCATGGCTCAAAGGCTACTGAAATACTAAGTGTCATGAGGTGAAGATTGTGTCTTCTATTATTTGTTAGCATATATTTGTTGTTAGCCGGACCTTGCCTCTAACACAATAAAAGGGTAATTAATCTTTGATGCAGACTCATTTTTCTATTTTTCAAAGTAAGGCTCTTCACAGTATGGTCTGGATCTTGGCTTATTTAAGGTTTAGTCATTAAAGAAACATGTTTTTATTTATCATGTACTATATGTTTTTATATTTTTCTCATTCAAGAAAATTTTGAATGAATGACATATGCATATAATATATTCCCTACGCATTAAGTAAAAGGTACCCAAAATTCAAGAGCAAAATAGAAGTGTATAAAGTTGAATTGTAACCTATACCCTTTAATAATTTAAGTGAAAAAAAAAAAAAAGCTACACAAGTTAATACTTCCTTAGTTTTAGAGTCACCCAATTTTCAGGCCATATGGAGTAGAAATAAAACCTTCAACTTATTTTATCACTCTAGTGAAATATGTACTTTAAAACACTCCCAGAAAAGGCTAACCCTCATCTAAAGTGTAAAATTAAGAAAAGTATTTATTATTGCTTAAGCAACATAATAGCCAATGTTTTTTTTTATTTCATATCCTAGAAATATCTTTCCTCAGAATCAGTTGCTTTTTAAAAAAGTTATATATATATATATATATATATATATATATATATATATATATACACATATATATATACATATATATTTTTTTTTCTTTTTTTTTTTCTTGTTTCTCACTATCTCACCATTCCAGATCCGATTACGTTGTTATGTTACCCTTTGTCAAGGTCTACAGAAAGTGAAACCTCATAACCTCTTGACAAATTTTCCTCCCTCTTTTTAACTGGAAATGAAAGAGTGAAAATTTGTGCTGAATGAGATCCAACCTGAGGATCTAGCTACAAAAGAAAAACAGATATTTCAAACCCTTCCTCCTCTCTTTTTCTCAGAAAATATAAAGAGGACAGTTCTCCATAGGGACTTTTCCTTTCAGAGCAACAATACTTGAAAGTTGAGAATTCATCCCCTTTCACCACCTGTTTAAAACACCCAAGCCTTCCCTGGCCTATTACAGCAAGTGGTCTGGAAATCTGAGCAAACTCGGATTTCTTACAGTCCTCCCACCTGCCACATTTTCTTAACTGAAAGCAAAAAGTGTTGGAATTGTATGTATTCCCATGAGCCTGCAGAGATTCACAGAGTACTAACAGACATTGCTTTACGTTTTTAAAATAGGACAAAGAAGTCTGAAAATAGTGAGGTTTTGGGGTAGGTCTGTTTTTTAAAAGACTTAAATATGGTAAAAATCAATCTAAAAACTGTTCTAGGCAGCTGAGAGACTGGGGATAACATGAGCAAAGGGAATAAAGAGAGCTCTGAAGAGCCAGTACCAGTTGCTAATACTTAATCTCTTTAAATAATGAATTAGCTGCTCATATCTACTGCGGCTGCTAAGAGAAAGCACTTTCTTTGTGGAGTGAAGTAAAGCTTGAATACCCATGAATTATTCAATATAAAGTGTGCCGGTTAAAATGCCTTGATATTGGAAGTCAAGTGTAAGATTATCTCTTGTCTGTCAAAAAGCATCTCTACCGTGTTACTGAGCCCTAGGGGAGGGGCTCGAGTAGTGAGAAAAGAAAGGAAGAAAGCCTTTTTAGCACTAAGCATTCAAAATGAGCTGGGAGCAGCTTCCTCACTATGGGGAAACCTTTACTGACATGCCCTGTTCAAGCAGGACTTCCTACTTACAGTCACTACCTCCCTCTGTCCACCAGGGTGATAACATGGAAAAGTTGGCTAACTCCTTTCAACTGGAGACAATAAATACTAATTCACTAGCCATTGCTGACTTAAAGAAATACCTTCCCTCCGAATGTATCTACTGAGAATAGAGTGATGACTTTTTGATGAATTTAGAATATTTAAATAAAAAATGATTAATCACAGAGCATATTGGAACATAGGACCATGGCAGAATTTCAATGTATAGTATTTCATTACCTATGATTCTGTGAAGTGATTTTATATTCAGATTTTTTTTTGTCTTTCTTTCCTGGATGCTGCAAGATATGCCTTTTTTTTTTTTTTTTTTGGATAGCTCAGAGAAATAATTTAGCACATAAAAAAATAAAAATTCTAACACTACTATGCTCCTTTAAAAAATGACATACCTGGAAATTGTGTATGCTATGCCTTCAGAAAGCATTCATTGAGCACTAGTTACTGAAAGGTACTCTTCTAGATCCTGGGAATAAAAAGATCAATAAAGATAGTCCCTCTCCTTAAGGTATTTGCAGTGTAGAAGGGGAAATAGATGCATATATATTAAACCAATAAAGTGTCATATATGATATGATAGAATATCTCAAAGGAGAGAGCAATTTATTGGTGTGAGGAATGGGGACAATCAGAGAAAGCTCATAACAAATATAACACTAGAGTTTAGATTTGAAGGAAGATGAAGCATGTTCATCAAAGCAGGTTGGGGGAGGGAGGCTTTATTAATAAGGTGTGAAGATGTGAACTTTGTTCTCTAAGCAGTGAAAGATAATTCAAGTGGTTAGGCAGATTTACATCTTAAGGCTCTTATAAAGGAAGTTCCCTCTGATGGTGAAGTGGAGAGTAGACTAACGAAGTACAAAGCTGGGAATGGGGGGGGGGGGGTCCAGCAATGTTCCAAGAATAAATGTCACTGCAGTGGAAATGAAAATGGTATCAAAAGGACTGGTAACTAAATGATTGTGAGAAATGGGAGTGGCAGAGGAATCTAATTAAACTTCTAGGTATCTGATTCAGATGAATGGGTAAAAGGTAATGCTATTCATTCGATTAAAAAAGAAAAAACTTAGCAGAATAGATTAGAAGGTCAAAGACATTAAGTTAAATTTGGGACGGGTTAAGCAGAGATTCCAATACTCATTTAACATCATAATCTGGAGCTCAAGTTGAGCTGGGATAAAGATGCAAATCTGATAGTCACCAACTTGCATTCAGTGAGTGAACACATAGATAAGAACAGATGAATAAACCAGAAAAAGTGTGTAGGACTTTAGGGAAACCAGTGCTTAAAAGCGCAAGGAGATGAAAATAATATCACATAGAAAATTAAAAATTTAGGGAAGTAT
The DNA here is from genome assembly GCA_033961575.1 of Aselliscus stoliczkanus. Lineage (NCBI taxonomy): Eukaryota > Metazoa > Chordata > Mammalia > Chiroptera > Hipposideridae > Aselliscus > Aselliscus stoliczkanus. Next base: position 53,061,284 of record CM066728.1, on the reverse strand, counting down.
AAGAAAATTATGAATGTAGAGTTGAAACTAAAGGATGACTTAGCCTTAAGACAAAAGTAGCCAACACATTGAAAGGTCCCTTAGAAGTGAAGTATGAGAAATAAAAATTATGTAAAGAATTTGGTGTTCTGGTCAAAATGTCTGAGTAGGTAAAAGCTGGCTCACCTCTTCCCACCAGCACCTCAAAATTACAACTAAACTACAGAAAAACCACCACTGAGAACCACCTGATGTCTAGCTGAAAGAAGTCCTATAACTAAGGATATAAAGAAGTCACTTGGAGACTTGTAGGAGACATAGAACAGGCTGGTCTCACATCCATTTATGATGGTTAAAAATAAGTAAGGATAGCTTGGCTATGGATGTGCCCCCTGAGGGATCACAACTCCACATCTTTCTCATCAGCCCATGATTCTAGTGCCAAGAAAAGAAGTCCCCATGGCTGTGAAAACGAGTGAGACAGAAGAGTCGCAGGCATTTTGTTTAAAGGACCCATGCACAGACTTACTCATGATGTACTCACTCACTGTGAGTTCCAGTACTGGGGCAGCAGATTAAAAGGCACCAAGAACATACGGGAAGAAATTAAATTATCTGACTTCAGGGTAGGGGTGGAAGGGACAGCTTTCTTCCAGACAGAAGTGCAGGCAGGAGCTATTGTTTCTTTGTTGAGCTCTCCCCCTATGAAACCTACATACACAAGCAGGCATCATACCTGAGTCTCCATCAATCTGGCTAAGACCATTTGCCCCTCCCCCCATGATTCCCTGAGACCCCACCCACCCAATTTGTGGGCTTTACCCAAACTGCTTCCAATAGCTTTTCCATACAAACAGCCTGTTTTGGCTCACACTGCCAATTTTCCTAAAGTCTCTAAGAGGTTCTCAAACTCCAAACAAGTAGCACTTGGCCTCACCATGCCCCTACCTCTTGCTAAGCAACCACAAAACCTGCACTAGTGGCAGTTGACCTCCGTTTGCAGCTTAGCCTCTCCTCAGCACTTTCAAGCCAAACACAAGTGATGACTATCTGCAGATCACTTTGTAGTTCATACCAAGTGACCCTGGGCAGGGCACAGAGAGTGGCTGACTTTGACCTGCACCAGAGCCCCTCCAAGAGGCCCCAGAACTAGGATAGCCAGTGCCCAGCTTTAGAGCATACCACAGCACCATGCAACCACCTGGACAAACTTGGCAGGCACCAGAGTCCCACTAAAGCAAATCCTGCTCCATAGGGTCAGCCCCGCACAATAGCTCCTCTACTTATAGTCATGACCAGTCCTCACAACTAATCAGCCTGAGGGTCAATTCCTCTCACTGATATACAAACAGCAACCAAGGCTTAACTATAACAGGAGTTTACACACAACACACACAAGGGACACATCTGTAGCACCCAGCTCAGGGGACCAGAGAGACTGTACCACTGGGCCCCACAGGACACCTGCTACATAAGGCCACTCTACCAAGACCAGGAGATACAGAAGCTCTACCTCATACATAGAAACAAGCAGAGGGAGACACCCAAAATGAGAAGACAGATAAACATATCCCAAATGAAAGATCAGAACAAAGCTCCAGAAAAAGAACTAAACAAAATGGAGACAGACAATCTATCAGATTCAGAGTTCAAAACACTGGTTATATCAAAACAGTATAGTACTGACATAAAAACAGGCACATAGATCAGTGGAACAGAACAGAGAGCCCAGAAATAAATCCAGGCATATACAGTCAGTTAATCTATGACAATGGAAGCAAGAATTTACACTGGGGTAAAGATAGTCTATTTAATAAATGGGGCTGGGAAAATTGGACTGACACATGCAAAAAAATGAAACTGGACCACCTCCTTACGCCATGTACACGAACAAATTCAAAATGGATTGAAGACTTAAATGTAAGACCTGAAGCCATAAAACTCCTAGAAGAAAATATAGGAAGTAAATTTGCGGACATTACCCTGAGCAATATTTTTACTGATACATCCCCATGGGCAAGGGAAGTAAAAGAAAAAATGAACATAAGGGGAAGAGTTTTTTCACAACAAAGGAAACCATCAATAAAACAAAAAGAAGCCTACTGAATGGGAGAATATATTTTTCAACATTATATATGATAAGGCGTTAATATCCAAAATTTATAAAACACTCATGCAACTCAACACCAAAAAAACAAACAACCCAATTAAAAAATGGGCAGAAGATATGAAGAGATATTTCTTCTAAAGAGGATATACAGATGGCCAACAGGCGTATGAAAAAATGTTCAACCTCACTGATCATTAGGGAAATGCAAAGAAAAACCACAATGAGATACCACCTAACTCTGGGCAGAATGGCTATCATCAATAAATCAATGAACAACAAGTGCTGGTGAGGCTGTGGGGAAAAGGGAACCCTGCTGCACTGTTGGTGGGACTGCAGATTGGTGCAGCCACTATGGAAGTCAGTATGGAGCTATCTCAAAAAACTGGACATAGAACTACTTTTTGACCCAGCAATTCCACTCCTAGGCGTTTATCCTGAAAACCCCAAGACACTAATTCGAAAAAAATATATGCACCCCTATGTTCATTGCAGCACTATTTACAATAGCCAAGACTTGGAAACAATCGAAATACCCATCGGTAGACGACTGAATTAAGACACTGTGGTACATTTACACAATGGAGCATTACGCAGCTATAAAGAAGAAAGAAATCGTACCATTTGCAACGATATGGATGGATCTAGAGAACATTATGTTAAGTGAAATAAGTCAGTCACAGAAAGACAAATACCATATGATCTCACTTATATGTGGAATCTAAAGAACTGAATAAATGAGCAAAATAAACAGAAATAGTCTTAGAGACACAAAGGAGAAACTGATGAGAGCTAGATGGGGCGGGGGTGGGCATGAGAGAGAAGGGGAAGTGATGCGGCAACATAAACTGATAACTACAATACTACTGCAGAGACAGAAGAGACAGTTTAGAGAATATAATCAATAAGGTTGTAAATATATTTTAGGGGATCAGAAGAACTCATGTCTTGTCAGGGAGACCACTTCATGGATGGCGTAGTGGCCTTACCACTGCACTGTACATCTGAAGCTACCGCTGATTAATGGTTAGATGTTGACTATAATTTAACACATATATAGTTATGGGATGTGGAATATAGTGTGGGGATGTAGCCAATGGAATTGTAATAGATATTTATGATATAAGGGGTGGGGGAGTCACTTCATAAGGGGTGAAAAAGATAACTATTGCATAGTTTTGTACATCTGTAACTATTAATAAAAAAAATTAAAAAGAAACAAAAACACTGGTTATAAGGATGCTCAATTATCTCAGTGAGATCTTCAACAAAGAGATAGGAAACACACACACACACACACACACACACACACACACCAGTCAGTAAAGAATACAATACATTAATACATTACAGGGAATCAATAGATTAGATCGAGCAAAGGATCAGTGATTTAGAAGACAAGGTAGCAGAAAACATGCAATCAGAACAGCAAAAGGGAAAAAAGGGATAAAAAAATCAGAAAAGTTTAAGGGGACTCTGGGACAACTTCAAGTGTACCAACATTATCATAGGGGTACCAGAAGGAGAAGAAAGAGAGAAAGGAATTGAAAACCTATTTGAAAACATAATGATAGAAAACTTCCCAAACCTGGTGAAGGAGATCCAGGAGGTGCAGAAAGTCTCAAACAAGATGAACACATAGAGGCCCACACCAATACACATCATAATTAAAGTACCAAAAGACAATGAGAAAATCTTAAAAGCAGTCAGAAAAAACATTTACTTACCTACAAGGAAGCTCCCATAAGACTGTCAGCTGAAACGTTTTAGGACAGAAGGGGCTGCCAGGAAATATTCAAAGTGATGAAAAGCAAGAATCTACAACTAAGATTACTCTACCTAGCAAGCTATCATATAGAATCGAAAGATAAATAGAGCTTCCCAGACAAGATAAAAACTAAAGCAGTTCATCACCAACAAACCAGTATTACAACAAATGTTAAAGGAATTTCTTTAAAAAGAAAAAGAAAAGCAATCAAAGATATGAATAAAATGCCAATAACTACATATCTATCAACAATTATTTTAAATATAAATGGATTAAATGCTCCAGTCAAAAGACATAGGGTGGCTAAATAGATAAGAAAACAAGAACTTTACATATGATGCCTACAAGAGACACATCAGATTGAAAGATACACACAGACTGAAAGTAACAGGGATGGAAAATGTTATTTCATGGAAAGAAAAAAAAAAAGCTGGTATAGCAATACTAACACCTGACAAAATAGACTTTAAAACAAAGGCTATAAAGAGTCAAAAAGAACCCAGTAATTTCATTTCTGGGTATTTATCTGAAGAAACCTAAAACACTAATTTGAACAGACATATGTATCCATATATTCAATACAGTATTATTTACAATAGCCAAGATATGGAGACAACTTAAATGTCCATCAATAGATGAATGGATAAAGAAGAAGTGGTTCATATATACAATGGAATATTACTCAGCCATAAAAATAATGAAATCTTGACATCTGCAATAACATAGATGGACAAAGAGGGTATTATGCCAAGTGGAATAAGTCAGAGAAAGACAAATACCATATAATTTTGCTTATATGTGTAACCTAAAAAACATTATAAACAAACAAACAAAAGAGAAACAAACTCATAGATACAGAGAACATTTTGATGGTTGCCAGATAGGAGGGAGGTTGCGGGGGTGAATGAAGGAGGGAAGGGATTCAGAGGTACAAATTGGTACATACAAAACATTCATGGTGATGGAAAGTGCAGTATAGAAAATATTGTCAATAACATTGTAATAACTATGTATGGTGTCAGATGGGTACTAGTTTTATCAGGGTGATCATTTCATAAGTTATATAACTATATAACCACTATGATTTATGCCTAAAACTAATATAATATTGTATGCTGACTGTAATTGAAAAAAATATTTTAAACAAGTATGAAAAAATAAATTAAAATTAAATTAAAAAAGGAATTTGGTAATTAGGGGATCATTGGTGACTTTTGTCATGGTAGGTAGTTAACAGTGGTGGAAATAGAAACCAAATTATCCATGATTATATAGGATAGTAAGAAATTCAAAAACATGAGTATAGATGATTCTTTAGAGAATAGGAATAATAGGTAGTATAGGTTGAACAGTTTCCCCTAAAAAGATATGTTCAAGTCCTAGTCCCACCTGTGCATATGACCTTATTTGGACATACAGTCTTTGCAGGTATAATTAGTTCAACTGAAGCCTTAGCACTCCTTGGCCTGTAGCTGCAGCATTCCAATCTCTGCCTCTTTCTTTACATGGCTTTCCCTTTATGTGTGCTTCCAAATGTCCCCCTTCTTATAAAGACAGCAATCATATTGGATGAAGGACCTGCCCTTCCCCAGTATGACCTACTCTTAACTAATAACACCTTTAAGGAGCTTATTTGCAAATAGAGTCACATTGTTAGGTACTGGGGTTATGATTTTAATATATCCGTGGAGAGGATACAATTCAATTTATTGCAGTATCCTGGAGACAAAATAATCTAGCAAATAGATATAGATATGAATATAAATGTGAAAAAATAAATACAGGTATATAAGAAAATTGAAGCCCAAAGTTTTTTTCACTTACTCAAGTTACACAGCTAGTTAGGACCACAGCCCACACTGGAGCCCAGGTCTGCTGATTCCCAGGTAGCTGCCCTTTCTATATTGCCACCATACAACTTATTTAATTGTTTCACTTGGTCCTGTGGATATAATCCCATTATATAATATCTTCTAAGAAAGATACAAGGCCTGCATCACCTGGCCACCACCTCTACTCAAGCCACTTTTCCTATTTTCCATGTTCAAGTCACACTTGCCTTTATTCTAATTCCATAAACTTGCTGACCTCCTTTCTGCTTTGGTCCTTCCTGTCCATGCTAATTACTCGAGCTAGAAGAAAATGATACTTACTCTTTGTCCTGCTCGCTCTTTCTTATTCTCCGTGTCTCATCAGAAAATGCATTCTCAAGAAAGTCAACACTGAGTTCTACATTAAATTCTCCTATTACATTCCTCTGTGGCATGCTAAATTGGAAAACTTTTCAGTTATTAGTAAGGTTTTATGCATTTAATGTATACTTTCTCTAACAGATTGTAAGCTCTGACAGGCCAGGAAACATGTTAATCTTTCCAAAAGCCTAGTAGTGTGCATGGTGCTGAGCAGGCATTTACTATGTTTATTGAGTGAAGGAAAGAACCCACCGGGTCAGATGGCTGACAAGACATGATGCACATGGTGAAACACTTTGACCCCTAGTGGTCCTCTAATACACATCTTCATGGGCTACTCTCTCTCTGGCACACTCTTACCCGAGATATTTTCATGGCTATATTCCTTACCTTTAAGTTTTGTTCAAATATCATCAAAATGAGAACTAGTCTGAGCTTAAAATTATAACCCCATCCTCCTGACCCTGCTTTAATTTTTATTTTATCCATAGCACTTATCACTTTTTAAAACACTATAATTTGCTTACTTATTATTTTACTATTTATTGTGTGCCTTCTCCCACTAAAAATGTAAATTCTAGGGAAGAGACCCTTGATCTTTTTATTCAATAATGAATCCCAACCACCAAGATAGTGCCTGGCATGTAGTAGACTTTTCAAAAATAATAATTAAATGAATGTATTCCAGCAGCATCAAGAGGCATTATTAAAACTATCTTCTATAAGAAATCAGTAATCAGTACAGATCCTTCATTGCTAGCACCAGAATGTAAAAAAAAGTTATTTGATGTAACTGATTTTTTAGAGAAAGAAGAATATGGCTATATTTTGTATGCTTTGTGGTCCACATAAAAATGTCAATTTCAATCAAGAAGGAGTATTAAAGTAAGAGTAATATAATAGCTAACCTCTGTTTTCCAGTATTACTTGGCAGAAAGAGAAAACTAAACATGAAATTCAGTAACTAAACTAATCTCTGATCTTTCCTGACAACTTAAATCACTTAACACATTCCAATATTTTCTATGATTTCCAGTGATTTGCTTAAAACCAACTTCTCCCTACTACTCTGCACATAAAGTAAAACCAGCTTAGCTGCAATGCTTTATGGACATTTCATAAATATAACAGCCATAACAATGAGCACAGCCCCAGTGCTTATACTTAGATTTAAAGGTACAACACAAATTATGATAGTTTAAAAAATAGAAAACGTGGAGCAAAGAGAACTAATATACCAATTCATGTGGTTACCTCCCTTTCCTGCTCTCATGAATTCTTTTGATGCTCGACTGCCTGCAATAGCTCAAGGAAGAGAACACCTTAATGTTCCAATGGAAGCATTCCAACCACTTACCACACACCCCGTTGGCATATTCAGCTGCTGCTCCCTACATTGTCTTGGTCCATTTGGGCTGCTCTAATGGAATACCATTGACTGGTGGCTTATAAAAAATGCATGTATTTCTCACAGGTCTAAAGGCTGGGGATCCCAAGATCAAGGTGCTGGCATATTCAATGTCTGGTAAGAGCCCATTTCTTGGTTCATAGACTGTGGTCTTCTCACTGTGCTCTCGCCTGGCAGAGGAAGCAAGAAAGCTCTATGGTCTCTTTTATAAGAGAACTAATCTCATCCATGTGGGCCCCACCCTCATGACTGAATCACTTCTCAAGGCTCAACCTTCAAATATCATCACATCAGGGGTTTGATTTCAGCATATGAATTCCAGTGGGACACAAACATTCACTCCGTAGCAAACACTGTACATAGACAAGCTTTCTTGTACTCAGGCTCCTCCAAAGTTATTTTGCGATTGCTGCCAATATAGCCACTTTCTCCTTCACTAATTCTACTCCTTATTCAATGTTCCACATCCAAAAATAATGTTTTAATCTTGGTCAACCAATTCTGATGTCATTTTTACCTCTTTCATCTAAGAGCTAGGCAAACAAGATCTGAAGTTTTCTATTCCCTATTCATAAGTTGCTACAATATCTGTGGCATGGTCAGAAGAAAGCTGAGAAAGAAGCTTAACTGAATAAATTCAAGTCCTGTCCTAGGGACAAAGTCTGCTCAGTCAGAGGAACCAAATCAATAACAAGGCAGCTCAGGACAGTTCAGGCTCTCTCAGTACTCTCAGGGCAAGTCGAGAACTTCTTCCACAGTAAATCCTGACTGAAATCCTCAGATCCTACGATGTCTCTGACTTCCTCATGACCTGAACATTCTAAGCTACCAAATAACTCAAGAAATTAGGCAAGATCTAAAGAGTAAGGTCCTTTGACTATCTGCCCTTTTCCAATTGAGTTTAATTTGCATAGAAATCTAGTACAACTATATAAATACCGAGATTTCTAGTTCAAATTGACAAATACAGAGGTTTCTAGTACAGGGATATACATACAGATAGTATGTCACAAGTCCTGTTTTTGTCAGTGAACATTGGTAGTGCTGACTTCTCAGCAGCTTCCAATACTTTGGAAATAGTTTTGTTTGCTTTTGTTCGTTTATGTCCATGATGGTGATGTGTTAGTACTAAACCCTCAGCAAATCTGTTGCCCAGCCTGATCTATAGCCCATAGAATGCTAGTGTTTTTGTGAGATGACTTCTAAGAATTAGAAGCCTAGTCTATGGCTACAAACTGTTTAGATCTGTGTAAAATTACCTTGTTCTTGTAAAGAGTAAGTGTTCCCATTATTCTTTAATACAGTACTCTGAGTGAAGCAAATGCCTCGTATAAATCAATGTATAATAATGCTAGAATACTAGAATTGGAGCACAAAATAGTGTTTTGGAAATAAGTTTGAAACCCAGATGTTAGACTGGAGAACGCATCCACACTTAAACTATAGCAAAAGTGATGTGACTCTCAATCTCCTCATATTGCACCAGACTACTAGCCTGGAGACTTGGCCTCTTTACTGTAGCTTCCTCTTCTTCCTCCCCACAACCAGGTCATCACTGCCTCTAACCTATGTACACTACCAAAATTTCCTAAGCAATCTCCCTGCCACATTCACAACTGCAGTCCGAAGGACCTTCCTAAAATGCAAACCCAATGGTGTCACGATCCCCATACTCACTTCACTTAAAATCCTCCAGTAGGTCTACATTGTTTTCAGAAGAAAGTCCAAATACCATCACATGGTACAAGATGGAATTTTATGATAATGCTGTTTGCAGAGACTCTGTAACTTCCTTTTCCTCACCCATCTCCTACACTTCAGTGAAAACACACTTGTAGCTAGTTCTAAGGTTCCCCATGTCCTGTCATACTTCTATTTTGAAGCTTTATTACTGTTTTGTTTTTTTAATCAAATTTCCTGAGAAGACTGATAGAAGGTAGAAGAAAGGAGAACCTTTACTGATTTCACAATTTTCCTAGGCCAGCAATTCTTCAATGCAATTATCTGTACTATTAAAATTAAAGATAAAGGGGCTGAATGAGTGTGTAGAAGTGTAGGGGAAAGTTGATTGGAATCATCAATGTAGAAGCTATTTATACAACTATACTAAGCTATGAACTTATTTTTTTTAATGCACTGAATCTATTTTTATTCTCAATATAGTTTATCTGAATAACATTTTCAGAAATCATCAAGGTAAAATACTTAGATTTTTTTTTCTATGAATAAACTATAGAAAATTCACAGTGTGTCAGTTTAATCTAACTGCTTTCTAAGCTGACAAGTCTCAGGCATCTGACCAAAACAATATCCACCTCTGCCCCAGAGCAGAACAATATTTGGACATGATTTGACAGTGCTCTAGAAAGTATCCAAAAGAATGTTTAAAGTTATTTTTTAATGTATTTTATTTTTTTAGGTAGACAATGTGCTTTTAATATTTGATTCTCCATTTATTGATAGAAAAAAAGGTTTCAAATATTTTGAATTGCAGAACTCACAAATGTTTAAATAATAATAATAATAATATAGATTTTACTACCTTGAATATGGGGGTGGGGCATTCCAGAGAGGAAAAAAGAAAGAGAAATAAATGAGGAAAGAAAGGAGAAAGAAGGGAGGGAGGAAGGAAAGGAAAGAATAAAGTAACCTTTGCCAAACGAACTATCTTGTCATAAAGCTGAGTACTTCACATAGCTTTAAAATTAGGCCAATGTTTGAGAATAACAGGAATAAGAAATCCACATCTCTAAAGTTAGAAATTATCAAGAAAGAAGTTGGATAACAAAAGAAATAAACTGCCCACTCAAAATCAAGAAGGATTGCAAAATGTATAAGATGTCCCCAAAAGTTAATTGTACATGTGTGTATAACTGGCGTTTTTTCTAGTTCAACACATAAAGCTGCTATATTTCTCAGTAATAGGAAATAGGCCTAATTTACCATGATGAAAAAGAATTCTCTTTAACTAAATATTAAGACATGTTAGATTTCAATATTTCCTTCACTTCTAGTACTCAGTAAAGATTTATTTTTATTATTAATCTTATTATATCTTGAAATTACGCTTGTTAGGGAATGCAACAAACTTTAAAGGTATTTACAAGGCAAAAATTATGCAACCAATATATAACTTCTTTTTGGATTTCATTTCAAAAGGAAACTCTGAGTTTGATGCCTGGTAATTCATTTTGGGTACCATGTTGTCTTTGCATCTTCCATGATGCTTCTAAAATTAGGTGAAGCTCTTTTCCTACTCAGAAATACCCATCTTTGAAAGTCTAATATAAAATAATAATATTTTATAGTTCTTGGGGCCGTTTGACACCAAATCCTCTTCATTACAATATAATGCAATTTTGCTACAAATTCAAAAGAATACATGTACGGAATGCTAAGTCTGATGTCCATGCCTCTGACTTCTTTCATTTTGTTAAACAACATAATACATGTATAACTTGCTTAATATTTGAAAAATACATCCTGATTGTTTTTTATTGTTTTTCTTTTTTAATATCATTAGATACAATTCTAAAATTAATGCACATACTAAAAGCTTTATTTCAAAGGCATACCAATGAGTATGTATGTATCTTACAGATTTTCATTTTTAGCCTCATTTTTATCCATTGAAAATAAGTCTACTCAGAAGTATACTAAGGGTTTTATAACAGATATTTTAAAAATATTTCCACTAGACCATTACTTTTGACCAAGGTATAATTTTCAGGGATTTCTGGAAACATATATTAACATCAAAAAAGAAAAAAATGTTTATGCATCATATCATATAGATCACCATAGCAATCTAGTTGCAATTATCTTTCTCTTTGATTTCTCCTTCTCCATTACATAAACTAAACTGTTTCTATGTGTAAAAGGTTAGGTGAAATCTTTTGGTTTGGGACTAAAGAGCCTTCAAAAGCTAGTATTACAGAGATCAGCTAAGTGCAGTGTTCCTTTGTGGCTAGTGGACTTTATTTTGGCCAATCTCCAAATCAGAACTGACTTAAAGAATAAGTATGGAGAAGACCCCATAATGACATAGAAAATATGAGGGCTTCCCAAAGGGAAATCTATATATACCTTATCTACTTCATTTATTTAGGAAAGCAGACCCACAAATTAGGGCACTTGTGAGCTTGTTTTTGTACTGCACCAGTTTTTCTAAACTTTATGTACATAAGTGAGTGTACTTTTTTGCTATATGGCTATATGTATTTTATATGTATATATGTATGCATTTTATGAATGTGTATGAATTACATGCATAGACATATAAATATAGTTACCATGTTATTAAATATACTTTATGGATATATATGCACATTATACATGTGCCATTATATATATGCCATTATAAGGCACATATTAGAACCCATCAACATTTCTACAGCCTATTACCCATTAACTCATTTATGACACTACCAATGTATTATAATTATCAGATTGTGTGTTCTAAAACTCTGCAATGTATTCTGATGTCCATCAGGGGATACAAGGATGTTAGAATTTTTTAATTACAAATTTTTAAAAATTACTATGGTCTTATTCAGAAATACAAATTAATTATAGATGCAAATAAATGAAGCAATCATGAAGCAACAACCTTAGACAAATTCGAACATGAATTCATGAAGACAGAAAGAAAGAGAATCTTGTCATTAAGGTTAACCCCTCACATTCTATTCGCTGAGCTTACCTAATTGCTAATAAATAACCACTTTACCACCACTAGAACTGTTTCCTCCCAGAGCATTTTTATATATACATTGGTATATTTTAATTTTCATAGCAATTGTACAATGCACAAAGAATAATTATTATTCCATTTTAGAGATGAAGAAAACACAATTATGTCAGATTAAGTAAATTGCTAAGTCATAGAATCAAGATTAGAACCCAAGGGTCCAACTACAGGTCTGTACTATTTCTATGGATACACCAAAGTCAGATGTTTCCAACAATGTGTGGGTTCCCCAAGCAAATTTTTTATCCTCTCAAATATAACACAAGTAGACTGGGAATTAGATGTTAAATTGTGTGAAGAGAAAGAAGTAGACAACAGAATGAGACTCTTACATCCTGACTGCAGTACTCTAGGTACAAGGACAGGAGGGGGGAAATGTGTTAGATATTTGGGGGGAATGCTGAAAGCATTTGTCCCAGTTCTAATTTGGGAACTTAGGAAAAGATTGTTTTGCAGAAATTCCACCACCACTATCAACCTAGAAATTAGCAAAGCAGAATGATGGCAACCGGCAGAGAATAAAACCTGAGTTAATATCCTCAAGCTGTCCTTCTCTCCTGTGTATGGAAGGGACTTCGAAGTTCCCTTGTGTCCTGAGGTGGAAGTAGAAGGTAGCTGGGAGTCTTTTGAGGAACAAACTGATAGCATGGTAAGGCACATGGCCAGCCCCATCCTAGGCATTCTCCAGTCAGTAGGAGTTGAGACAGGACCCACAAGAATGGGGTGAGGGCTACTCAAAAGTATGAAAACCAAACAAACAAACAGGAGGTACACCAGTTCTGAACTCTCAGCAGGACACCAGAACACCCAGTACACTATCGATCAACCACACCTCAGCAGAAACCAGCCAACCCTCCCCCAGGAGCAGCACAGCTACCCTGCCGCCAAGAACGGCACAAGATCAAGGGCCCCCCTGGCAGCCCAGTGCCTGAGATCATCAGTATTTCTCCTGAACCCAAGGTCTATCTTGGGAAAAAGGGACGAGGTCTGTGGACTAATCAAAAGATCAGATAAACTGGAAATGTCTGAAATACCACAAACACTACAAGTTTAAAGTTATGGGTTATTTTTTTTTCTCCCTCCATCACATAGCACAGTTGGGTCAGATAGAGGAGATACCAGTAAAGCAAGATTATACAAGTTGTAGAATAAAGAAGTAATGTTATCTTTGGACATCTCATAGAATATGAATACATTTGTAAACCACTACAGAAACAACGCACATTTGAAATTCGAAAAGATGAGAAGTACATAAATAATCCTCTCCTTTTTTTAACCTTTCCTCCTTGGTCACTCTGCTATTTTTCTTTTCCATTCTCCTCCCCTTTTGGTTTCATTTGCCTTTGAAATAAGATAACATAGAAACTAAAAAAAAAACAGAATGGCCCTTGAAGTATATGAGTATTTGTTCTGGCCTACTGTTAACTCATTTGGGTACCAAAGCAAAGAAATTACATCTTTCTGTACCTGACTAAGTTCTATAAAATAGGAATAGCATATAAATTCACTTTAAATAGAGTTGAGAGCAAGAACTTAAAAAAAAAAAAAAAAAAGCTTGCAAAGCACTTTGCAAATGTTATACAATATAAATAATTCTATATTTTTCCAACTGTTCCCCAAAGAGAATCAGGGCCTTGGCCTACTCTCCAGAGGTCAACACAGTTAGGAGAAGAACTCCCTCCTGCTCTGTTACATTTCCTAGTACCTACTGACTGAACCAGATGTTAGCAGGTATAAAATCTGAGACAGCTGGTTATCCAACCCCTTAGGGCCAAATGCTCCAAAAAATCACTTTTTTTTGCAGCACACATCTTGATTCAGAATCTCTAAGCTAATTATCAGGGTTGTGATTCTCAACCTAATCATTTCTACTGTGCCTCCAGAGTAAGAAGGAATCTCAAAATTAACACTTAATATGCTGAATTGTACACAGCAAAGTTGTAGATGGCCCACACCCGTTTAAATCATTGAGGCAGTTTCCATTTCTGTTTATGCTTCTCTTAGGCTTACATAATCATCAGAAACTATTTATGGAGCTCCTACTTCATGCAACATACTTCAAGGAGACACCAAAAGTTAACCTGTTTCCTGCCCCTGTTGAACTCAGGATTTACAAAAATAGCAATGCAGACAAAGAGGCAACTATGCACCTGATACTGCGTAGAAAATAAGCAAAAATTACAAACACGCAGTCTTATGCGTAAGTTCATGAATTTGGTAATGAGAGTTACGATCTACATCATTCTTTTTCTGGTTTGTCCAGAAAAACTATCTGGAGTTAAGATTCAAATCATGCAGGGAAGAATAAAAGAGGTGTGGTTTGGCAGAAAAGAGTATAGAATTACACTGATCATAGAAGAGAGCGATCATAAAATTGCAGAGATAAGGAACAAAAAAAAAAGATTTTTCTGACAGTTGTTGAAATTTTGCTTAGCACTAAGAAGATATACAACCCATATGCAATCCACTATGAATCCTTATCATCACACATTCTGGGCAGCAGGGCAGCATTAATGCTTAAGGGTGGAATGTGATTATCTGCGGGCCAAAACTTGGCTCCCCCACACATCTTCACAACCTTTGGCAAGATATTTATCCGCAGTTTGTTCCTATGTAAAGGTGGAATAATAGTAGTACCTATTTCATGGGGTGGGCATAACAATTAAGAGATAATACACATGAAGTTTTTAATACAATGCATGCCACAAACATAAAGTTAATTGTTGAAATTGTTGTTACTGTTATTTAGAAATGGATTTCCAGGACAAGTCTTGGAAAAATGGGAAATCCAAACTTTGTCGTTTGTAGTACCTCATGTTGGTAGTCTGTTCATAAAAGTAGAAAATGATTGCTTGTTACTCTTCTAAATATATGACTCATTAATAAAATAAGTATATTAATATATTTAAAAAGATTCTTTGAGGATTAAATAATATCATACAAGTAAAAATGCTTAATATAGTTCCGGGCACATAATAAGTACTCTAAATTGAGTTAAATCATCATCATTTCTGCTAGTTAACATTATCATTAGCAAGTAGGCAAGAAAAAAAAAATTAGGACTCAGATAGGATACTGAGGAGGGAACCAAAGGAAAATTTGGGGTGGGGGGGTAAGTTTTTCTTCACCTACATTGCAAACTGGGAGATGTGGAATTGATTCTCACTGGAGTAGCAGATGAAGGCTGGGTAAGTGATAAAGCTGAGACAAACAGAAGCCATGCCCTTGGTCCTAGAAGGATTTACTAGTATGCTTTTACTATGTACGTCAAGAATTTTGCTAAGTGTTTTACAAACCTTACCTATTGTAATCCCCACAACAACTCTGTGAAATAGAAGCTATTGTCATAGCCCTGTGTTATCAACCTACATTTTAGCTAGACAGGTGGAGCATCTTGATTGGAGTCTCATGATTAGTAAGGGTCAGAGTCAGGACCTGAACCTAGATCTATCTGGCGCTAGTTCAGATTCAAAGCAACAGTGAAGGAGGGACTTGAAAGGAACACTAGGAAACAAAGGAGAAAAAGTGTCTGTGAGACAAGTGTTCTTAGCATGAAAGCCAGGACTGTCCAATTATTTCCCCATTACAGAGAGACCCATTGCTCTAGACATATGTTCAATTTTTATCATTAATACTATTCACTGTTTTAAAATGTTTTTCTGGGAAGCTCAGTGTTGAAAATTATTCTACTCATGCTGAGAATCTACGACAGTCTTTCACAGAGCCTACTTTAAACAATTCCCAAGTAAAAAGGGAACTTAGGTTAATTTTGAAAAAATGAAGCCTAAATAAAATAGTAAGGAAATACACACACACACACACACACACACACACACACACACACACGATGCAAAAAAATGTATAAACATTTTAGGAAAGGAAAAAATATATTAAAATGGTAGTACTCAGTATATACCAATAATGAAAAAATGAATACAAGTCACTTTTGATTTCTGCAATTATAAGAGGTGCTCAAAGTGGTTACCATCAGCATCCAGACACTTCTGATTATGGCGAACTACTGCTTGAGCAACGTTGACCAAAGTGTCCACTTGCACACATTTCTTTGGCACCCCCGACGTGTGTGTGTGTGTGTGTATGTGTGAATAAATTAAATATTTCAGACAGGAAATCAAACTTTAAAAAACTCAACTACTTATAATCATGAAATACTTTCTTTTCTTCCACAGACATTTTCAATTTCTTCAAAGGTGGAAAACACCCATATCTGGCATCTGAATGCTAAACAAGAGTATAACATGCAGTCAAGAGGGCAACAATCGATGAAATAAAAAATCATGTGAATATTTATCTTTGGATAATATAAATGAACAATAACTTTTAAATAAATTGAATTCCTCATTTTAAAAATTCCTGTCAATGTAAATGTAAAAGTATAGACCATGTTTTTATTTTTCCAACTTTGATTTAATTATTTTTGTAAAAAACCCAAGTAAATGGGAAGGAGCAAAAATTGTAACTTATTTTACTAAGGACCAAGACTTTAGAACACATACTACAGATTTCAGCTAAATTAAAAGGTGAGTGAGTCAGGTAGAACACACAATTACCATCTCTCCGCTGTCCTCATTAAATTTCAGTGCAACGGGGAATGCTGTCATTTCTTCCACAGATTTTCCTATTATACTCATATTTTAGGCCAATATCACTGATACACTGAAGCAAGTACTTGAAGATCTTAAGCAAATAGCATTACATTACCAAGAAGCATAATGTTTAATTGTTTCTATTTTTTCTGTACAATTATTGCTTTAGTGTGAATGATCATAGATTGTTTCAAAACAGACCCCGGGTGACTACTTGGCAAAAATCAACAGGCAAAGCTGAGGTTTAAAGTTTTCTCTTGGGGCATCTCTGCAGTAAATTGTGTTCCTTACAGCAACTTCAGGTATCTAATTTTTCAAACCTTGCTGGAATAACAAGTGGCAAATTAGTGGATCTGTCATATGAATGCTATTTGCAATTTACTTATCGTACACCCTTACTTCGTATCAAGTTTTATCTTGATGTAATTGATTTAACAAGCAAGTATCTCTCACACTGCTGGAAAACAATTACCTTTGATCCCGCTGAACCTCACTCCCACTTATTTTAAGAAAATCTGACCAGGTTAAAAAAGTTACTTAGGTCATTATAATTCATCTTGTAATAGCAATTCCTTATAGAATATTGCATCCCTAGGTGTCCCACGAACGTATTAACATAGTCAGAAATTTGAGGTAAAATATAATCATTATTTAACAGCAAATTACAATATTCCAGAAGAAATCGAGCTACACAATGAATATAAATTCAATAGTTATACCCTTTGAAAGGTATAATTTATGAAGCTGAAGCATTTTAGAGTGCAATATAATAAGCCTGTATTGATGGGTCCTGATGGGGTGAGGTCACACAAACCCTTTTTATTAAAAAATGATAATAAAGACCATGTGATTTTTAATTTCTCAATAAAAAATTTGAAAAATAAAAATATTATTTCTCATCTTCAAGACTCATTGCTAATGATGAAAAGTTAAAAGTAAGGTGTTAGAAGTGTTCTGAAAGCCAATCAACAGTGAATAGTCTTTAATTACTTTATTTAAAAATTATCAGGATGTCCAAAATCTATTCAACATATAAACTATTGGATGTTCAATGGAGTCATAGCCCAAGCTCACTTAAATTATGAAAAATTAATTACAGGCATTCAACAATTTAAAAAAAACAAAGAAGGCAGGTGATTTTCCTTACTTTCCTACTCAATAAGCACACAAGATAGGCTAGGGACCTAGAAATGGGTCCAGATCCTCTCAGTCATCACAGTCCACATATGCCTCTCGGCATCTGAGCAGCCCATCGCACTAAGTATGATTCTGGAATTTAACAGTATACATTTTCAGTTTAGTGCGTCCTATAAACAGAAGTTAGCTAGTCATCTGCTTCTTAACTATAAAAAGAGCAATTTTTAAAACACTGGGAGGAAACTATGGATATTTTGGACTCAGTGAGACCATAGGTTATGTCCATCTCCCACGTAGCAACTTCTTAAGGGAATTTTAGTGTTATTTTGACTTTATGCGATTTTTGCCCCACTTGTTCATTTAAAAACCTACTGTGCCCTAAAAGAATCTACTGTACCCTAAATTCACTGCAGCTACCTATTACCACATGGATACTCAAGTTCTCTCAGTAGTGCCAAGAAACATTTCATTGCAGTGCAAAGTAGATTATATTTGCATATTCATATCTCATATAGAAGCATCACATACCCATAATGCAATGTGTACTCATAATGCAACTTGATTTGAATATGTAAATACCAATAAATGTGAATATTTATATCTCACAGAAGATTTCATATAGAAGTAGAGCATATCCATAATGCAACTTGATATTTGCTTAATATGACAGCACAATCCAAAAAGTTAGTGCTAACTATCAATTGGAGATGCCCCATAAACAAGCCTTTCCCCACCACACTGAAGAAGCCGGAGTAGCATCCTATGCCAAAAGGTTCTCAAGGGGGAAAAAACAGTGGAAAATTCAAGCAGAATTCTTCCTGGAAAGATGCAGCTTGCCTTTAGGCCATTCTTAACTCAGATGAAACCCAAATGTGATTTTAAAAAAAGACAAATCACAAATATTAACTGGGTCCCTGCTGTGCATAGGGAACGGTCCTGGTTACTACACCAAATATAAGATATTTTCACAAGAGTTCTATATACTGGAAAACAAAGTCATAACTACATGAAAAGTTACAAGTAAATTATCGGATAGTTAGAAAGCTCTTGAAATAGTATAAGGGAAAAGTGATAAAAACTCAGAGTAGGATAGTAAACTGGGAATGAGAAAGGAAGCTTTGAGAGACACCCAACAATTAGATTAGACTTAGTAATTGCATTTGGAGTATGAAAGTCAAAGTTGCCTGCATTCTAACTTGGGGTAGATGGTGATAATATTAACTAAGGTAAAGAATGCACAAAGAAACAAGAAATTACTTAGGTCAGGGAAGATAAGACTTTTTTTTTCTCTGTTGTTTTTTTGTTTTGTTTTGTTTCGTTTTAATATGGAGATTTGGGAGGAAGTTGCAGATCATCTACCTAAAGTGATATAACAGACTCTACTGATCTGAAAATCATTGTCATATAGATGATTATTCAATCAGTGGATATAAGTGAAATGTCCAGTGAAGAGTATAAACAGTAAAAAGAGAGAGTTGAATTTAGTGGTGTCCACATTTAGAACCTTACAGCAGGAATAAAATGGTGAGAAGAAGGCAGCTATGCTCACCATATGGTGATAGAAGGAAAGCTGACTGGTGAACATACAACATGATATATAGATGTATTACAGAACTGTACACTTAAAACCTATGTAACTTTATTAACAATTGTCACTCCGACAAACTTTAATTAAAAGAAGAAAGAATGGCAAGAGGAAGAAAAGAAAACCTTGTGAGATAAGAAACTTGTGAGTAAAAAGAATAGTTTTTAAAAAGATAGCTTAGTAGTTTCTGTCTGCTATCATATTGAGATCAAATTAGTCAACAATAAAAATATTGGCATTTATTTTAGCAATCAGGTCGCTTATACCTTTGAGAAGGTAAGAATGGGGGGGAGCCATATTTTATGTTAACAAGATGGAATTGAGAATTTTTAAAAAATGGAGTTAGAATATATACCAGTAATACAAACAAAAAAGGAAAGAAATCAGATGGTCACTCCAACAAGATAAGAAATGTATTTTCAAGATAGAGGAGAACCTTCCAATAAGGAATGATCAAGAATCACACAGTATCTCAGGTCAAGATAGCGGAATAGGTGGATGCTGTACTTACCTTCTCTCACAATCACATCAAAATTACAACTAAACTACAAAATAACCACCATTGGGAATTGCCTGATATCTTGCTAAACCAAAGCCCTACAACTAAGGACATACCGAAGAAGCCACCTTGAGACTGTTAGGAAGGGCAGAGACACGGAACGGGCTGGTCCCACGCCCACATGTGACCATCACAAATTGGGAGGCATATCTTGACTGCAAAGGTCATCCCCAAAGGAATCCCAGCCTGACACTAGGCAACCCAGTACAGGGTCTCAGTGCCAGGGAGAGAAGTCCCCATAATTTCTGGCTGTGAAAACCAGCAGAGATTATGTCTGAGTGATATGAAGTGCCGTGGAGTCCCAGAATGCTCCTCTTAAATGGACCATGCACTGACTTACTCCCTGGCTCTGAACTCCAGCACAGCAGTAGAAGCTGGGAAGGCAGCAGGGACATACAGGGGGTGGGGGAAAATTAGTTACCTGGCTTCAAGATAAGGGTTGGAGGGGCAGCTTTCTCCTAGATGAAGGAGCTGGCAGAAGCCATTCTGCTTCCTGCATACAAAGGCAGGTTGCAGCCATATCTCAGTCTCCATCAAGCTGATTGACAACATTCGTTCGCCATGCCCTGGTGATTCAAGACCCCATCCCACCCAACTTTTGGGCACACCCAAGCCACTTCTAGTGGCTTTTTTGGACAAATCACTTGCCTTGGCTCATACTGCAGACGTTTAAAGTCTTGCAAAGGATCGTGGAACCCATACAAGCAGCAACTGTCTTGAGTGTGTCTTGTACCTCTGGCTGAGCAGCCCTAAGCCCAGTATTCGTGGAAGCCAGCCTTGATTCATGGTTTGGCTTCTCGAGGCACTTCCAAGCAAGGCACGGGTGGCAGCCATCTGTGGGTTGCTTTCTGACTCCTGCCAGGTGGCCCTGGGTGGGGTACACCCAGTGGCCACCCTTGAAAGGAGCTGGAGCATCACCCAGTTGCCTCCAAGGACTACACACTCAGTGGCATATTGGGCAGGCACCAGAGCCCTGCTGAGGGAGATCCTGCTTTATAGGGTCAGCCCCTGCACCACAACTCCACCACTGTAGCCAAGGCCAGTCCTCCCAAAAAGTGTGAAGGGATTAAGAAATACAAATTGGTAGCTATGAAATAGTCATGGGGATGTAAAGTAAAACATAGGGAATATAATCAATAATGTGGTAATAACTCTGTATAGTGCCAAGTGGGTACTGTTGAATAATTATTATGATGTATACCTAAAACTAATATAATGTAGTATATTTGCTGTATTTTAATACAAATCTTGTTTTAAAAAGAATCATAGAGTATCTTTTAAGAGCAGTCTAAACCATAGCTTTCTTCAAGCTCTCCCCTTCCTTTCAAACTCTCTCTCTAACACACTCTTAGCTCTACCTAGAGCCACACTTTTCTAGTGGAGGCAAGACAAAGCTTACCAGATTAAATGCATCCTGACACACCTATCACAGGATATAAAGATGGCCAAACTGCCTTTCAGGTTTCCTTAGACTTCATCTTCAGGGACATATGGAAAGAACTGACCCTGATAATCTAAGAACAGAGAGAGTGTTCTAGGATACAAGTTCTTCTTGGCTTAGTAGAAAACACAAACCCAGTTCTAGCAAGGAAACTATTGGGTTGTTGGCAAAGTCATGACATATTTTTTCTGTGTTTTACATTGCAAAAACATGCATCATGACTTTTCCAACAACCCAGTAGTTCTATCTTAGGATGCTATTGAAAAGAGGTGATCCTAAATTACGTATCCAGACCATACCACCCAGACTAATTACTCTGAGCATGAATATTGGTGGCAGAACCAGTAAGCAGGAGAAACATGAAGTTTCAGTTCTTATTCAACTTTGTGTACCTGCAACCTAACACAGTATCTAGCATGGAGCCTCAATTATTGCTTGTTACATTTGTCCAGTCTCAAATTACTCTATCAAACAACATATTATAGTGGCAAGAGGACAAGACAAGGACACAGAAGGAGGTTAGGGTTTCAGGTCTGCTCTGGAACTTTTTGATAAGGCTTTTCCCTCTCTGATAGCTCTTTCAACTGCATCCCAATTCTGTCCAACTTCATGGTTTGTTAGAGGAGGACACATGAGAAAAATGCATGTGAAAGTGCTTGGTATATTTTTAAATACTATACAATTATTGAGGCACTTTTTTATTACTACTATTAATACATCATTTAAGATGACCAAATATTGACATAAAATGTGCATTTTTTTCTCTAAGGTGGCTTTGATACAAGTGTTATTTTATTTTATTTTTTACCTGTATTTATCTAATCTCTTTTTGAAATCTACAAAACGATTTGTCTATTTATCAGGGCAGCCCTAATTTGGAATAGAGGCTAATAGCATTGGAAAATTGCGCTGAAAGGAGTCATCCATGTACCACGATAGATCATAAATATGGATGACTAGAAAGTAAGATGCTTCACTTAAGATGCAAATTAGCAGAGAAGAGATGCAGAGAGTTGTGCACCAGAGATTCAAATCCTGATGGAGAAGTTCCTGTAGAGTCACCAGACAAAAAGCAGGTTTGTACTGTCACTTCCCAGCTAGGCTGCAGACACTCCCTCTGCCTGTCATGCAACACGAATCGAACAGGATCCTAATAGCAGAGAAAGTGTGCCAGCCAAATCCCTGAGTGCACAACCACCAAGTCAGTCTAGGGAGCTAGCTGTTCCTTGCAAGAAGCACAAGAGCACAGAACTACAACCCAGAAATCTGCAGCCAGATCAATCCTAGCGGAGAAGTGGCTGAGAAAATGAAAAGGCAAGAGGGAGAAGCAAAGCATTGCAGGGAACACAAATAGTCATAATGAGGATAAATAGTTCTCAGGGGAACTATAGTGCTCTGTAATCCAAACTCTCCTCCCTGCTCTCCCATAACTTTCACAAAATACATCCCCTCCCATTCTGCCATCCATCTCACACCCCCCTCCCAGATAAGATTCAGATGATGAGATTACTGGTGTGATATATATTAGACAACAGAGGTTTGCATTACATTTATTCATACAGACATGGGAACAGTATATAAATATGAAATCTTTAGTATGGTCAACAGCAGAGAGAAGGAGAGGATTTAAAACTCAAAGAGAAAGGATATCACCACGTAAAATAAAACTACAAAGTATCTGCCATGAGTCCTCAATGAGACAAAAAGTAACCAGAGGCAAAGTTTTAGTTTCAGGTGCCCTCCACTTGCCTTCTTTTTATTGCTCTGTTTGTCTGCATACCTTCTCTCCACTGCCTGTGTTGAGTCTCTTTTCAGAACTAACATTACAATGCAAACAAGCCATTCTCTTTGAAATATAGCAGGAGGCAGGAGAAGGCCAAGAGAAAGAAAAACTATGAGAAAATAAAACTGTGAACAGGAAATAAGGAGGGATGACGGCAAATGAAAGAACCAGAGTTCCTTTGGCATACATCCGGTCATCTCCACACCTTTCACAAATTCTAAAACACACGCAGGGCCCCGCTAAACAGGACTGCAGCCCAGGGAACACCAGGCTGAGTAACAGGCACCTCTTCAGTCTTCTAGCTGACCCTATTCCCAGCAACAGCATCTGGAAAACTGAACTGCACATTTCTCCAAAGCAGGTCACTGATACTTTCTGCTTCTGGTCATAAGATGAAGTCCCCAAAGGAGCTGCCTCTCTCTGAACACAGGAACTTGGGATTTAAAAAAGGCAAGGGAGGAAGATAAACAAGGACATATTTAGAGCTTCCACTCACTTGGTAAATTAGATTTCCCAAACATCTTGAGTGTCCCTTTAATAAAGGGGACAGTTAAGATGGAGAAAATTTGTAATTTTCCCAAGTCACGTTTTTACATAAATAGATTCAAAGTACTTCAAATCCAACAGTTAAATCATTCTCTTAAATATGTGAATGAATATATCAAGTGATATTTATCCATGGGATCTTTATTGAGCCTCAACTATAAGGAGCCTCAGTAAATCAATAGTCTTGCCATCGGTGATCCCATCTTTAATAACTATAATCAAGGAGTGGTGGGGACTTGACAGGGGGTCCTCATTAAATCAAGATGCTTGTTGTAATGTGATCTAATGTAATGCAATGTAATATAGTTGAACATATGCAAGATAACTCAAAGATCTTAGCCAGCATAGGGAACAGATTCCAGGCCACAGAGAAAAAATAACCTGAGTGTGATCCCCATGTAAGGACCTATCAACAACAGCTATGGATTGTATGTCAAAGGGGAACAATGGTAATAAGAACAGCTGACATTCACTGAGCTCTTACTGTTGGTCAGGTACTAAGTATTATCTCATTTAACCCTTACATTAATACCAGGAGCACTATAATTGGGAAATGGAGCTCAGAGAGATAAAGTAATTTGCTTAAGGCCACACAGTGAATAACTGGTGAGATTAGGCAGGGTTTGAACCCAGGGAGTTAACACCAGAGATTCTCCTAACCCCTGTGCTAGACAGCCACAGGCCCATCCTTCAGCCTCCCTCATCATTGAGCTGTCCTTCTATGAAGAGTCATCATCTGCTCTTCTACACGGGTTTCTCATTCTCTCTCCTGAGTGTCCTTCCTTCTCTGAGACCATGTTTGTCTGGATTTCTTTCTCCCTCTTTTTCAACATTTCTCTTTTCTCTCACTCTCCCTACTCTTTCCCCTCCTCTTCCTTCTTGTTTCTTCTTCTCCTCTCTCTGCCCCCACCCCTCTCAATCTCTCGCTCTTTAAATTAAACTGACTATGAAATTTGAATAAGCTCTTAAAATGATGACCATTTTATACTGACTGTTTTTAATTTAAAGTGCATTGGCAATATGGGAGAAGAAGGTACCCTTTTATGTTTCTATGTCTCTTCCCCTGCAAAAGAAAACATCAAAACTAAGTAGCTTTTTAATTCTCTGTGGCTCTTGAATATCTGTTTCTTGAAGCATAGCTTACTTACATCAAAAGGTTTCCCACTGCCCACAACTGGTGCTTTGGCCCGAATTGTGTCCTTCCTAAAATGCATATGTGGAGGCATTAACCCCCATGTGACTGTATTGAAGACAGGATCTTTAGAAGGGTGCTTAAGATTAAAGGAGATCATAAGGGTGGAGCCCTGATCCCATAGAATTGGTGTCTGTAGGAAAGCAAAAATCTGTCTCTCCATCATATGAGGATACAAGGAGAAGCTGGATCCCTGCAAGCCAGGGAGAGAGCTCTTACCAGTGACTGAAACCTCTGGCCCCTTGATCTTGGACTTCTCTGCCTCCCGAACTGTGAGAAATAAATTCCTGTTGTTTAAGCCACCGAGTCTATGGTATTTGTTGTGGCAGCCCAGGCTGACAAACACAGTTGACCTTTAAAACATGGCTTGCCTTTATGCGAAAATGTCATGCTTGAAGATGTTAGCAGGATGATTTTGTACGGGTTCAGAACGAGTCTTCCCAAAATGTGCCACCCTTTGAAGTGAATACAACCGAGGTCCAAAATGCTCAGAAAGAGATTTTTACCTCCCCCTTGACTGCCTAAAAGGTATTAGGTAAGGGGCCAGATCCAGGAAGAGCAATGGAGATAACAACAAAGAGTACGGGCGAGGTGTGGCAGGGGAGAGGGCAGGGCTCAGAGACCCAAGTCCTCTGGGTATCCACTGGGTCTGCATGGCGGAGCAAACATTGGTTTTTCCATCTCCATGAGAACTGCCTTCCTCCGCTACGAAGTCCCAGACTCCCATCCCTTCACCTTAGTTTAGAATAGCATACAAGTTCCAATTGCCTGATTGCCATGGGTCCTCATATTTTTATGGAGCCCCCATACGTATAAATTATTGTTTTCCCCTAATAACCTGTCTTCTGTTCATTTGATTGTTAGACCAGGCAAAGAACGTAGAAGGGGAGAAGAAGAAATTTGTCCTCCTCAAGGATTTGAAGACAAGCATCTGCATCATTACTGAACAGTTTTCAGCTTACTGAGCCTGGTTCAAACGTTCACTGGCCAAAGAAGAAACATAGTCTTAAAATGCTTCCATTTAAAACACCCCTTGTTTAAATCAAGTCCGAGATTTACCTGGACATTTAGAAAACAATTTTTCTAAAAAGCTAAGAGATTTTGACAGATATAATATGGATTCTTTCTATGAAAAACAAGAAGAAAGGAGAGAGGACCCTGGATTATTTACATGTAGGTTTGAAATTTGGTGATATTTTTTTCTGAATTATTATATTCAATATCCAGTAGTCAACCTTGCTACCAATTCAACCCGTACCTGATAAAAGAAAAATAAACCACTCATCCAGCTATCAGGTTGAAACTGGGAACAACCTAACACAAGAAACATATTCTTTTTCAAAGTCTCTTTATTTTCCAAGCTAACAGCAGTGTAAATGCTACTGCTTTGCAGCCACTCACGGGAGCTGTTGAAACATGAAACAGCTTTAGGAAAATACCAGCGGTTTTAATTATTTCTCCATTGGGAATCTTTGGCTTCACTGACAAAGGTATATGAGTCGTTCAATGGCCAAATGGCAAAGTATAAAGAATACAGAGAACACCTCCATTGACATCCTTTTCTAGGTTTCACACAACTTCAGCAAAATAGGGTTTGACGGCCTGTCAGATGACCTAAGAGGTGGAGGGTCACTGTGAATCCTTACCTCCTCTTCCTATGAGATAAGCTGAGAAATTCAAGAAGAGGAGGGCTTATATCTGAGCTTGACTGAGACATGTTTTTTTCTGATTCATCCATAGCTTTGCTTGGAAACCTGTACGTCATGGCCTTGGCGGGCCCCCAAGCTTCCGCCTATGCAGTCTGCTATTTTTCCTCCAGCTTACCCAAAATAGCTGGGCAGAGATTTAGTACAGTTGGTATGCTGGTGTTTATAGGCCAAAGTATTGTCAAGTTTCCTTCTGTGGGCAAGCAGGGGTTCTTGCAGACTGGCAAGAACAAAAGGAAAGGTGGTTCGGCCTTCTGGTTTTGTTTTCCGGACGAGTTAGAGACCCACTTTCCCGCCTGCAAACAACCCCAGTATTAGAAGCCCTTTACCATGCTTAACCTCCCTCTCTATCTTCTTTCATTTTCTGAAAAATCCTTTCTCTCATTCTGAACCCCAAGTGCTTGGAATTATAATATGCCATTAGTAGTACACTTAAACTTATTATCTAGGATTCTGCACAGGCAAGACAAAAACAGAAATTTCCTTCTGGAGAATTTTCTGGTACATTATTTCTAGGTATTCTATTTTAAAATGCAAAGTCTAATATTTGAGAGGAAGAATGCAAAGGACAAAAAGAAAACAGATCCTACCCTGAGGCAAAAAGAAGAAATAGATTTGCTAACTTTTACTTTTCTTTCTAGAAGTCCTGTTTTTACCCCCATGCACCTTTTCTCTCCAGTTTTATAGCAGTGGAGTCCTCCATGTTTCCCTTCCATCTCTTCTGCTCTACTAAATATAGGCCAATACAATAAGACGATGGCTTCGGTCTTTCTTATCTGTTATATTCTTCCTGGTAAGGTACTACTCCCTTGGCAATTCCCCAGCCACACCACTGCTGTTCCATCAGGTCAGGCCATGCTGCAGAATAAGGTATAAGTGGGTAAGATTTCATTCACTCTTTGAGCACCCAATTATAGATCAAACATAGGTCTCTGCCATGGAGAAAAGGGAGGAACAAAATGATGGATTACACTCAGCACATCTTTCCCCACTTAGAACCTCTGACTTCTCACTCCTGGTTGTCAGCTGCTGTGTCCCTGGCCAGGTCAGGGTTCTGGCCCTTTGATGCCCTGGGCACTCTACAGGTTCCCTACTCCTAACCCCAATACATCATTGGAAAAAAAAAACAAAAAACAACAACATCAAGCCATGAATGATTGTTTTATAATTTTCAAAATTACACCAAATTCATATGTACATAAAAGTGAAATTCAGTGCAGTCTAGATCTACTAAAATGTGTGTCTAGTGTCTGTGTTTGCTTTGCTGGGCTCTTAAGCATTGGCTCTTGAGCATCACTGTGCAATCTAGCCCTGCCTGAGGCTCCTGGGTTGGATGTTTGTCCTCCGAACTTCATATCTATATGAAATGACAGACCAACCTGACATGGCTCATCCCTGTGGAGAATGTCCCAGCGAAACTGAGAAAAACATCAGAGGATCAAATGCTAATGTTTTGTCCAGCTACAAATGTGGTAGCTCCTTAATAATAGGATGAAGGCACCAGGAACACTAGGTGTTTATTTTAAAAAACACCAGTTCTGAAAGAGAGCTCTTCTTGGCAGAGTACACAAACGTTTATATTGAACCTTTCATCCCCAGCACTTTTTAAGCATTACCTCATTAATCTTCAAAGCAGCTACATAAGGCAGGTAGAATTATTTGCTCTGCAGTTTTAAATGTCCCATTTAATACAAATCGGAGAGCATGCAGTCACAGCATGACCAAGCCTGGAGCCTGACAGGCAGGCCACCATCCAGAGAGGATGAGCTTCTTCATGAGCTTCATCTGCCAGTCTTCCCATCCATTCCTATCTCCCCAGCATCCTTTGTCATCGTTTACATCTCCATCCCATCTACGGGAGCTTCCCCATCATCCTTCAGCCCCCTCCGAACTTGCTCATCTTTCTGGACTCCTATGTCATGGTTTATATGCTAAGAGCAACACTGAATTAATTCAACAAATGTCTTTGTGTTACACAGTCAGTATGTCCTACATGTCACCCTTCTATTGGGTTGTCAGAAAAGTCATGATGCATTTTTGCAATGAAAAACAGAAAAAAATACATCATGACTTTTCCAACAACCGAATATTTATATTTTGACACAGACCCTAGGAAGATGAATTCTCAATACAAATATAATGAAAATAATAATACTGTAAGCGGAAGGATTTGGTGAATGTCCCTTAAAAGACATTAGACCACAATGATGGTTTTACCTAATCATTGGGACCGTCCACTGAAAAGGTAAACTGGCTACCCAGTTTGGAATGAAGCTTAATCCACTTCTCATTCTTCTTTATCATCTAAAATAGTGTGTGTGTGTGTGTGTGTGTGTGTGTGTGTGTGTGTGTGTACCCTTTAATTTAAGACACAATTTCTAGGTCTCTACTTCTCTACTCTGAACTTCATTATATAGGTCTTCTGTGTTTTCCTTTATATTTAGGTTTTAGATATTAGCATGCATTTTAGATGTTCTACTTATTATTTAATGGGGGGGAATACCTGACCTCTGTGCTTCTGTCTTTAATAAAACTAATCCACAGCAGTTCTGGAATGATTAAAGGCATCAGAAATTTTATTATATCCTGACTGTAACAATTTAGAAATATTAGTTTTGAGAGGCAAAAGGGAGTTATCCAATACCTTTTATTGGTATTCTAAAAGAACACTAATTCAGCATCATTAAAACTTTTTAATACTTATTGAGATTTCTCCTTAATGGTACAATCCCATTTTAATTACCTGACCAGACACTAAGGTTTGTGAAAGGCAAAACTTGCCTCCTAGTGCATTGAGACTACTTATTCTATCTACACCCTCACTTGGATTATATCTCAGGAATTACATTAGCAGCTAATATTTAATCTATATAATGATAGCTCTGTTGACATTCCAAGTCTCTCTATACAACTTGAATGCAAAGATAGCAGCTAATTCAGGAGGATTCTTCCAGACGTAGCTTGAGAGAAGGCAAATCTTACATTGACCTATGAAAAAAACCAAGTCTCCACCAAGGGTAGGCTTCTGGGAGGAGTGAAATATAGGATAAAAAATAACTTTTCAATAACCTCTCTACTATTTATAACATTTTATCTAAGATAAAATTTGAAATTGGCTTCCATGTCTATAGTCAGATGAACATAAATGTGTCTCCAGTGCCCAGCTCAGTGCCTGACAAACAAAAATTCTCAACAAAGTTTTGCTGGAAGAAGAAAAATGAGTAGAAAAACAATCTAATGTCAAATAATAGTTTTTATACTGTCCTCCATTTTATATTATTCCAACCTCAACTTTCTTCCATTAGAGGAAATCATCAGCAGTTGGCACTAGTTTAATTATATTTTAGGAGATATACAAAAACATAAAATCTATGCTCATAAAACATGAGCCAAAAAATATCTAACTGCCTAAGTATGGCCATTCTCAACTGCCCTCCATTTCCTTCTTAAGCACCACTTAAATGTTCCCTTATTGCCAATTCCAGATATGTGTCTTAAATAAGTAATAAGATAATTAGCCCTGAAGTATACACACTCAACAGGCCAACTATTAAAATAATACAAGACCTTGGGAAAAAAAATAATGCATTATAAAAAGAAATCATGAAAACCCAATAGAGAGTGAAATAAGCTGGCTTCAGGGAAACACTGAATCAGACAAGTTTGAACTGTAGTCTCCATGATTCCATTTCATCATGGACATTTCTAGATAGAGCACAGATTGTCGTGAAGATCAGGAGATGCGGGATCTAGCTGAAAAGTAAAACTAAGTAGCTATGTGAGCCTGAGCATGTGAAACAGCCCCCAGTCTGAGTTTTGTTTTCTTTTGTATTGTTGCACATTATAGACACTGAATAAATATTTGACCCAACTTTCCTCATCCATAAAAAATATCACCTCAAAAGATTTTTCCAGACCTAGCATTCATTGATTCAAAGATTTCAGATTTCACTGGCATATTAACAGAATAAGAGACTAACTACAATTAGAAGGGGAAAAATATGAAGAAACTGCTGCTTTCTGAAATTTATCATTAATGATCTCTAAATACTAGATCTAACCCTGAATCAAAATGAAGCTTTCCTATTTTCTCTAATGTTTGAATGTCCAACATGTGTGATTTTACACTAAAAATTAGAATATATTTAATTTTAGGAAATTGCATGGGCTTGGTATCATATCTTCACTGGAGGTAGATTTTTATGTGAGAAGCCCTACTACTGTCTAGCAATCAACAGGATAGGTTGGACTAAACTGTGTCCTTACACCTCAGTTTGCTCACATCTAAGAGATATGCCTAGACCAGCATCACTAAAGGAATCCACATTGAGACCTTCAAGGAGTCCAGTTGACTCAGCTGAACAAGACTGACCAGGAGCAGTCACCAGTTAGAACCATTTAGACCTGACTATTCAATAACAATTTCTTGTCCTCCTTTTCTGTGCCTTGGTCCTATACTGCTAGGCAGTGAGGATTCAGAGGTAACATGAAATAACCCTCCACTCCAAGTTCATAGTTTAGCAGTTCATATAGAGAAGTGAATAGAGAAATACAAATGATGACATATATGCCAAGTAGAGATAAGGAAAGGTGTACAATGGTACATATGAAAGGCATCTAACAGTCTTCAGAGGCAAAAGGGGGCCTCTGAAGATTAGAACTGAAGGATACCTGGAGTAGGATAAAGCGATAAGATGTTAGGGAAGAGTGGCCCATCTGGTTGAACAAGAAGTCCAAAGTTGACTAATATTGGTATAGACAATGGAACAATTGTCATTGACCCCCTTTTGCTCTATTATCATCCCCAGTGCTTGTAGATATATGGGTGTCAATATTTTCAATATTCATCTTCTTTATAATTAGGTAGAATCTGCTCATATTCCTAACCAGACCTAAATATCAAATTAAGGTGTCTACCAGCAGGATTAGAGGTCCACCTCTTTGATATTTGAAATCAATACAAGTTTGTGATTGTAATTTGAAACTACTGATTAATGCTAATGTTTCTAGTGCAAAACAAATAACAAATTCCTTAATCAAAGCATTTTTCTGGTTTAATCTGCATTTAGAAAATAATTAAATTTTACTTTTTGTTCCCTAAATGACTAGCAGTTTCTGCATGTCAGAGAATCAGTGGAAGGAACTATGAGCAATACCAAGCAAAGGGTCCCACTCTGTCCTGTTATATTAGTGAACCCAAACCTAGTGTTCATGCTCTTGTCACACTAGCTTGGTTGACATTCAGCCACTTCTGATATTCATAGTAGTTTTAATCAATACATGTACAACATCCTTCTCAACTAGCTTTTTATAAGAAATCAAAGGCTAATACATCGGATGGGCCCTGGAATCAGAAAGATCTGATTTAATCTCACCTTACATGGATTAACTTGTGTGAACTTGGGCAAGTCATTTATTTCCAAGATCTTTCTCTCTAAAATGAAGGTATTAATATTACCTATCTTTAGCTAACTGAACTGCTTTACAGCTTTAGATACTTGTATGTATGTATTTAAAAGAACACATGGTGAGGTAACTGTTATCATTCTTATTGTTATGCAACCCTCCCCCCACCCCCCTCGGCTTACAGGTACTGTAAGGTCACAACCATGAAAATCACCTGTGTTTTTCTGTGATGTATGACTCCTTGATAATGCAAAGTACCTCACAGGTTCCTGTGGGAACTCCCAAGGGGATGTTGCCTGTACTCATCAAATACAATCTCCTACAGTGTGGCATGCATCATGTTCTTCCTTTCCTGCCCAGTGCCCTGAGTCACGTCCAAGGGTCATGGCTTGAGGAGACCACTAGTAAGAACACTTATGTCTGAGCCTACAATGTTGCCTTCTGATGTCCTCAAAGCCCCAATGTACTGAACTCCTAATGATGTCACACTGCATCGCCTGGAGCAGGATGACTGAGTACCAGCCATTCAGTTTCTTATGAGAACAATTTTTTTTAGCTAGTTTGCAGAGCCCTACCCTCCACACAGTTCAACTATGTGTCCATGATAACTATTTCTGAAAGAAACCGAAGGCTATCATTCATCCCCACTCCCATTCCAAGCTCCTTTCACCAACTCCTCCCACATCAACATGGCAATAAACCTTTACAACAGTGATTAGTGGACGACAGTGCAGTTCAGTGGTTAAAAGCAAGGGATGTGAGTCATACTACTTGGGCTTAATGGCAGTGGCTCTGTGCCTTAGTTTTTTTGCTTTGTTTTTTGTTTTTTTTTTAGCAATAACAACTGATATAATAATAGAACCTAATTCACACAGGAATTTTGGGAGACTAAATGAGATGAAGTATTTGAAACACTCAGCATGGTGCCCAGCACATAGCATTGGCTCAGTAGATGGGAGCAGTGGGCATTAGCTATCCCTTTCTGGTAGCCACATGTTATGGACTGCATGTTTGTTCTCCCGCTCACACACAAACACACACTCCAAAATTAACACTTTGAAATTGAATCCCCAGTGTGATGGTATTTAAGGGTAGGGCCTTTGGAAGATAATTAGATCATGAGGGTGAAGACCTCATGAATGGAATTAGTGCCCATATAAGAGGCCAGAGGTCTAAGTTGCCCTCTTTCCACTACATGAGGCTACAAGTCGGCAGTCTGGAACCTGGAAGAAGACTCTTGGTAGAACACAACCATGCTGACAACCCAATCTCTAACTTCCCAATCTCCAGAACTGTTAGACACAAATATGTGTTGTTTAAGCCACCCAGTCTGTGGTAATTTGATATAGAACCCAATTGACTGAGACACTACAGTTTAAGACAAAGCTAAGACTTCTTCCACAGCCTTACAAAATCACAAATGTTTCTATTCCTATAGTTTCTGTTTTCCTTTTAAGGGCCACCATGGGCTCAAGGGCTATTGGGATAAAAACCCTTAAATTATGAGAAAAATGATACAGAACTTTGTTTCTTAAAACCAACAACAAATCATATCGTATGTAAGTTTGAAACATTGGGTTTACAAAAGATACTTTCTTCATTTTATACAAACTTGCCACCCAAGCTGATTAATTGAAGACTGTGACACATTGATATAATTACAGTTTTATAATGATTGTTTCCCAGAGTTATTTCCTAATTGAAAAAGTGAGCCACAAAATGTGTTCACATAAATACATATTAAAGCAGCTCAACATAGCAGAAACATATATATCACCTAAAAATATATATTATTTCACTTTTGTAATTTAATTTAATGCTCACAACCACTATGTAAGGAAATTACACTAGATATTGTTCCTATGTTATAGATAAGAAGCTAAAACTTAGAGAGGGTAGGTAAATTGTACAAGTCACACAGCTGATAATGATGATACCAGCATTTCAATCTAAGATTTTCCAAATCCTATACCAGTGCTTGTTTACTATGATACTGTTGGTAAAAAACTGTTTGCTTTCATTAATTTTTATGTATATGGCTTTCAGTGTGTCAATCCTTTACCCTCCAATTCTGCCCACCTCACTTACTAAATATTTAAAAAGAATCCATTCCACTATGTGTCACAATATGATGCCAAGTATCATCAGGATTCCTTATTCCTTTCTGACCACTTTGAGTTTCCCACCTCCACCTAGAAAGATTACGGACAAAGAGATTCCAGAAAGCAATTTGGGAAAGAGTGAGGAACTGTGAATCACCATCACTGGGCTTACCTGAGCCTGGCTTCACTAAGTTTTTCTGAGACTGAAGGACCTGTGAGAAAACATGAATTCAAGGATGAGAGCTAAGGCAGAGCTTCACAGACTGTTCTCTCTTCCTTCTTTCAAGCTTTACTAGACCAGTGAGTGGTTCTCAACTCTATGTGCACCTTAGCAATACTTGAGAAGCTTTCGAAAAATCCCAAGATCTGAGCCTCCACATATGCCATTCATTTCAGAATCTCTGGAAGAGGGACCATAATATGGATATAGTTTATAAAAGCTTACAGGTGCTTCCAATGTGCACCCAGGGTCTCAGAACCAATGCACTGTACTAACCACCACATCTCAAGGGCAAGGGTACTGGAAAGGAGTGCGCTCTGCCTGGGCCAGTGGAAAAACTGGAATCTGCATCAAGAAATAACCAGATCCAGACCCCTCATGTCATCCCTGGCAGCAGTAATAGGATAGATAATACAGGGAATATTCCTTACACTGCCCAGGTTAAGCTCTCCATTCCTTTATGTGGCCTGAGTTGTTTCCAGGCATTAAAGATTACCCTATTCCCAATTGTCACTGTGCCTTCTGTGATTGTGGTGTTAATGTTGTTAGGGCTTTGTTAGGGTGACTGGTCCATTACAAAAAAAAGAAAGAAAGAAAAAAAAATCCTTCAAAATTCATCCTTCAGAGAAGAACCTGAAAACATAAAACCTAACAATTTCATCAGTTTTTCTACTTCCTGAAATTGTTTTTAGACCTGGATTATTTTGTGAGTTAAAAATCAAACATCAGTCTTAATTATAGATATTGAATGTTTAATAAATAAATATAACAAGAAAAATAAACTCATGTGTTAGAAAATAAACTCACATATGAGAAAAATCTTACCCATGCCCTTGGTTTATATGACTAAAAATATTTTCAAAGTAAATAATACTTTATATGTATGCAGTATATTTCAGATGAATATGGAGTCTTTTTGCCACTATTCTGAACTTGTCCCATCTGCCCTGATACAAGTACAAGTTATAGATTTAAAAATCTCCATAGGAATGCTATAACTCTGTATCAACAGACAAAGAAATCATTCTTGAAATACATCTGATGACATGATAGACTGGTAAAGTCAAATATCTCCAGAAGCAAAAATTAACTATGATTACTTGATGTAAGACATCACTCAAACCAATCAAATGTTATTTTGGGAAATTATAAATTTATATCCAGCATCAGTTTGTCACTCATTAAGTTCTTATAAGAATGATTGGGAAATTATCTTAATAAGTAAATGTTAGTGTTAACCTCTTCTTAGTTTGATGGCTTAAAAATATAAGTTTATATCAACTAATTGAGTCTTGCTAAAAGTCTGAGCCTGTTTGGAGATTTATTTATTCTAGTAATAATAAACTTTATCTGGGATTAATGAGGAAATTCTTGCATTGCTACATTCTACAACAAATCTACCTACCACATATTAGCAAGTCTTTCAAAATATGGCTTTATAATTAATATGAATAATATTTGCTGAGTACTTACTATATTCCAGGCACTATGTGAGGTGCTACAAATACATGAAAATCTCATTATCTAAAAGTGTTCCCATACACAAAAACTTGGGAAGCAGACTGCACTCTTGCCAAGGTGTTGTTTTAATGACTGACATGGATCCCCACCTCCTGCAGTCAACTATGACAGCAGGCAAAGGGGCTTAACAGGGAGTTACTGATCCTGCAGCTGTATTTTGCTTGCCGTTCCTTTGAAAGATGCTTACTTTGAAGATCTCGATTGTGCAGGAGAGAGGGAAGCACGATGTAACCTACAAATTGACAAAGAGAGAGGTTTTAGAGCCAGGAGTAAATCATTTTGTCAGTAACTGAATGATCACAGAGGAAGTAAACATAGTGAAGAAAATACATAAAAGGTTCTGTGAACTTGATAAAGGAATCAATTTCTTTCCCAATAAACATATTTTAAAGTACTATAGCAAGAATAGAAATGAAACTTTTCCTTCTCACCCCTTGCTCAAAGGAAAAAAAAACTAATCCAGGGGGCCTCTCCACGATCCTTAAGGCACCACAATGAATAGTTCTAGTAATGTCTACCTTTCACCAAAAAGTATACATTCCTTAAATCTGTTTCCATATTCCTGCCAACATAACTATCAGTACTCTCTACCATCTTTACTGAAACTGAAGGAGAAAAATATCACTGTTCATTTATCAATTCCCAGAACTGATAATAACAAACTTTCTTAGGTTGTCTATTTAGCTTTGTTCATCAGGTTTATACAGAATCTTTGTATGTGGCTATCGGTTTTATAGCTACAGTGAATTCACCATTTTCTATAAAAGTTATATGACAAAATGGTGACATAATTTACATTTCATCCAATTTATTGTACTTTAAATATTTTTCTACACAGGGCCTATGAAGAGGCATAATAATAGAAAATGTCTATAAAGGACCATGATAGCTTCTGCTCAAGATGGAGAAGTAGGTAAATGCTCTGCTCACCTCCTTCCACATCCACATCAAAATGACAACTAAACTACAGAAAACCATCATTGAGAATTGTCTGAATTCTAGCTGAACAAAAGTCCTATAACTAAGGATATATGGAAGCAGCCATGTGGAGACGAAGAAGGGAAGAAGGGATGGAGATGTGGAACAAGCTGGTCCCACACCCAGGTGTGGCAGTTAAACATTGGGAGGGATATCTCAGCTGCAGAGGGCCCCCTTGAAGAGAAAGCGGTCCCACCCACAACGGGGATCCTCAGCCCAGGGTTCCGGTGCCAGGAAGAGAAGTCTCCATAACTTCTAGATGTGAAAACCAGCAAAAATTACGGCTGAGTGAGGTGGAGACCAGCTGGAGTCCCAGGCATTCCTCTTAAAGGGCCTATGCAAGGACTTACTTACTGACATATTCTATCTGAGCTCCAGCACTGGAGCAATGGCTGGAAAAGGCACCAGAGACATATGGAGAAGAACTGAGTTGTCTGGTTTCAAGGCGAGGACTGGAGGAATACTTTCTCCCAGACAGAAGTGCTGGCAGAAGTTCATTTATTGAGTCCTTCCCAGCCCAGCCTGCATGTGTAGGCAGGCATAATATCTGAGTCTCCATCAAACTAGCTAATGCCATTGGCCACCACCCTGATGATTTCCTGAGACTCCTCCCCTCCCAAATTATGGGCTTACCCAAGTGACAGTGGCTTTTCCATACAAACAGCCTGTCTTGGCTCATGCTGTGGACTTTCCTAAAATCTCTTGAAGGTTTACAAACCCCAAACAAGCAGCATCTGGCCTCAAAGTGCCCTGTAGCTCTTGCTAAGCAGCCACAAGCCCATCACTAGGAACAGTCAGCCTCTATTAGCAGCTTAGCCTCTCCCAGGCACTTCCAAGTCAAGCACAAGTGACAACCATCTGCAGATCACTTTGTAGTTCATACCAAGTAGCCATGGGACGTGCACAGATAGTGGTGAAGTGTGGTCTGCACCAGAGTCCTTCCCAAGAG
This sequence comes from Aselliscus stoliczkanus, assembly GCA_033961575.1. Lineage (NCBI taxonomy): Eukaryota > Metazoa > Chordata > Mammalia > Chiroptera > Hipposideridae > Aselliscus > Aselliscus stoliczkanus. Next base: position 53,023,348 of record CM066728.1, on the reverse strand, counting down.
GCCCTAGAACCAACAAACCCAGTGCCTAGCATCAGAGCATACCAGAGCACCACCCAACAACATTCACAAACTTGGCAGGTGCCAGAGCTTCACTAAAGCAAATCCTGCTTTGTAAGGTCAGCTGCTGTACAACAGCTCCTCAACTGTATCATGGGCATTCCTCATAACCAATCAGCCTGAGGGTCACCCTCTTCCATTGACATTCAAGCAACAATCACAGCTCAACTGTAACATAAAGGCACATACAACCCACATAAGGGACATATCTGGGGCATCCAGGTTGGGTACCCAGGGAGACTGCATCACTGAGTCCCAGAGCATACCTAATACATAGAAACAAACACAGGGAGGCAGCCAAAATGAGGAAACAAAGAAACATGTCCCAAATGAAAGATTAGAACAAAGCTCCAGAAAAAGAACTAAACAAAATGGAGATAAGAAATCTACAGATACAGAGTTCAAAACACTGGTTATAAAGATGCTCAATAATCTCAGTAAGAACTTCAACAAAGAGATGGGAAACATAAAAATGGAGAGCTCTGGTCAAGATGGTGGAGTAGATAATGCTGTGCTTACCTCCTCTCACAACCATATCAAAATTACAACTAAACTACAGAATAACCATCATTAAGAATTATCTGATATCTTGCTGAACTAGTGCCCTAAAACTAAGGACATACAGAAGAAGCCACCTCAAGACCAATAGGAGGGGCAGAGATGTGTAATGGATTGGTCCCACACCCATGTGTGACCATTAAAAATCAGGAGGGGCATCTTGGCTGCGGAGGTCCCCGCCAAAGGAGCAAGTGTCCGGCACCACACCAAACTCCCAAGCACAAGGTTTCATTGCTGGGGAAAAAATCCCCCATAACTTTTGGGTGTGAAAACCAGGGAAGATTGTGGTTGAGTGAGGTGGAGGGCTGCTGAAGTCCTAGGTGCTATTCTTAAAGGGCTCATGCACAGACTTACTCACTGAGGGACTCACTTGCTCTGAGCTTCAGTGCTGGGGCTGCAGTTCGAAAGAAGCCAGGGACATACAGGAAGGAAATGAATTGTCTGGCTTTAGGTCGAGGGCTGGAGGGGAAGTCTTTCTAGCACAGAGGATCTGACGGAAGCCAATGTTTCTTTGTTGAGCCCTCCTCACTCCCAGTGTGCAAATATAAGTGGCCTCCATAACTGTGTCTCCACAAAACTAGCTAACACCCTTCCTTCACCCTGATTCCTAAGACCCCACCTAACTCAGTTTTCAATCTGCTACAAGTTGCTTTTCTGTATAAACAGCCTATCTTGACTCATGCTGCAGACTTTCCTAAAATATCTCAAAGGCTCACAAAACCCAAACAAGCAGCATCAGGCTTTACCATCTCCCATACCTCTGGCTGAGCAGCCCAAAACCTAGTACTAGTGAGAACTGGCCTCAGTTAGCAAATTGGCCTCTTGAGGTACCTCCAACCCCAGCACATGTGGTGGCCATCTGCAGATTGCTTTGTGGCTCATGGCAGGTGGACCAGAGCAGGGCAGAGGCTGCAGCTGAACTTAACCTGAGGCAGAGCTCCTCCCAGGAGGCCCTAAAGCTGGCATGTCTAGTGGCCAGCTTCTGACTGAGCCAGTGTATTACCCATCTGCCTCCAAGAACTCCATACCAAAAGAGCATACTGGGAAGGCACTAGAGCCCTGCTAATGTGAGTCCTACACAGTATGGTCAGCCCCTGCACCACACCTACTTCATTGCAGTCACAACCAGTCTTCACAATCAATCAGCCCAAGACTTAATTCCTCCCACTTATGTGCAAAAAAGACGCACCTACCACAGGAAGACACATACAACCCACACAAGGGAAATATCTTGAATACCCAGCTCAGATGACCAGAAAGACTGTGCCACTGAGCCCCACAGCACATCTACTACATAAGGCCACTATCCTAATACCTGAAGACATAGAAGCCCCACTTAATACATAAAAACAAACACAGGGAGGCAGCCAAAATGGGGAGACAAAGACACATGTCCCAAATAAAAGAACAGAGCCAAGCTCCAGAAAAAGAACTAAACAAAACGGAGATAAGCAATCTACCAGATGCAGAGTTCCAAACATTGGCTAGACCGCTTAATGATCTCAGTAAGAACTTCAACAAAAGGACAGGAAACATAAAAATGGAGATAGAAACCATAAAAAAAGAACCAGTCAGAAATGAAGACTACTGTAACTGAAATGATAAATACATTAGAGGGAGTCAATAGTAGATTAGATGAAACAGAGACTCAAATCAGTCATTTAGAAGATAACATAACAGAAAACACCCAAACAAAATAGAAAAAGGAATCCAAAAAAAGGAGAAGAGTTTAAGGTGCCTCTGGGACAATGTCAAGCATAACAGCATTTGCATCATTAGAGAGATAGCATGGTATTGAAAACCTATTTGAAGAAATAATGATGGAAAACTTCCCTAATCTGGTGAAGGAAATAAGTATACAAGACCAGGAAGTGCAGAGAGTCCCAAACAAGAGGACCAAAGAGGCCCACACCAAGGCACACATCATAATTAAAATGCCAAAGATTAAAGAAAAAGAGAGAATCTTAAAAGCAGCAAGAAAAAAAGCAGTTCATTACCTGCAATGGACCTCCCATAAGGCTGTCAGCAGATTTCTCAACAGAAACTTTGCAGACAGAAGGGATTGGCACAAAATAGTCAAGGTGATGGAAAGCAAGGACCTAACCAACATGACTCTACTCAGCAAAGGTTATTTAGAATCAAAGGACAGTAAAAAGCTTCCCAGACAAGAAAAAGCTAAAGGAGTTCACCAATACCAAATCAGAATTACAAGGAATTTTAGAGGGACTTCTTTAAGATAAAAAAAAAAAATAAAAAATATGAATAATAAAAATTGCAGTAGCTACATATCTATCACCAATTACTTTCAATGTAGATTAAATGATCTAATCAAAAGATAGTGTCACTGAATTGATATGAAAACAAGACCCTTACATATGCTGTCTATAAGAAGCTTACGTCATATCAAAAGACACACACAGACTGAAATTAAAAGGATGGGAAAAAGATATTTCATGAAAATGAAAACAAAAACTGAAAAAAAAAAAGCCGGAGTAGCAATACGATGTCTGATAGACTTTGAAAGGCTATAACAACAGTCAAAGAAGGACCTAGTAATTCCACTTCTGGGAATTTATCCAAAGAAACACAAAACACTATTTCAAAAAGACATATACATCTATATGTTCATTGTAGCATTATTTATAATAGCCATGATTGGAAGCAACCTAAGTTTCCATCGATAAATGAATGGATAAAGAAGAAGTGGGACATATATACAATGGAATATCACTTGGCCATAATAAAATAATGGATTCTTGCCATCTGCAACAACATGGATGGACCTAGAGCATATTATGCTAAGTGAATTAACTCAGACAGAGAAAGACAAATACCACATGATTTCACTTATATGTGGAATTTGAAAAACAAAATTAATGAACAAAAGGAAACAAACTCATCCACACAGAGAACACTTTGATGGTTACCAGCTGGGAGGAGGTTTCAGGGGATGTCTGAAAAAGGGGTAGGAATTAAGAAATACAAATTGGTTGTTACAAAATAGTCATGGGGATGTAAAGCATAGCATAAGGAATATAGTCAGTAATATTCCAATGACTATGTATGGTATTAGATGTGTTCTACACTTCTCAGGAGGATCACTTTGTAAGTTATATAAATGTCTAATCACTATATTGTACACATGAAACTAATCTAATATTGTTTGTCAACTGTCATTTAAAAAATTATTTAAAAATAAATAAATAAATAAATACAGGACCATGGTTAATATCTCTTAATTTAGCCTAATCCAACTAAAGTACAGTAAAATCTCATTTATTTGGACTTCATTAATTTTAAATGTGAAATATTTATATTTTTAATTAAAATTTATTGGGGTGACAATGGTTAGTAAAATTACATAGGTTTCAAGTGTACAATTCTGTTATACATCATCTATATATCACATTGTGTGTTCACCGCCCAGAGTCAGTTTTTCCATCACCATACATTTGACCCCCTTTACCCTCTTCTCCTATTCCCCCTCCTCCCTTACCCTCTGATAATCACTAAACTATTGTATGTGTCTATGAGTTTTTGTTTCTTTATTTATTTGTCTTATTCCTTTGTTTTTTCAGTTTTATATCCCACATATCAATGAAGTTATATGGTTCTTGCTTTTTTCTGTCTGACTTATTTCGCTTAGCATAATAATCTCAAGATCCATCCATGTTGTCATAAATGGTACTATTTCATCTTTTCTTATGGCAGAGCAGTATTCCACTATGTATATATACCACGTATTCTTTATCTGGTCTTCTATCAAAAGACACTTTGCTGGTTTCCATGTATTGGCCACTATAAATAAAGCTGCAATGAACTTTAGAGCACATATATCTTTACAGATAAATGTTTTCAGATTTTTTTGGTATATACCCAGAACAGGGATTGCTGAGTCATATGGTAATTCTATTTTTAATTTTTTGAAGAATCTCCACACTGTCTTCCACAGCTGCTGCACCAATCTGCATTCCCACCAACAGTGTATGAGAGTTCCTTTTTCTCCACAGCCTTTCCAACACTTGTTATTATTTGTCTTGTTGATAACAGCCATTCTAACTGGTGTGAGGTGATATCTCATTGTGGTTTTTATTTTCATTCTCTGATGATTAGTGATGTTGAGCTTTTTTTTTTTTTCCATATGTCTATTAGCCATCTGTATGTCCTCTTTGGAGAAATGTCTATTTGGGTCCTCTGCCCATTTTTTAAACTGGATTGTTTGTCTTTTTGTTGATGAGTTGTATGAGTTCCTGATATATTTTGGATATTGCCCCTCATTGGAGGCATTGTTTACAAATATCTTCTCCCATTCAGTGGGTTGCTCTTTGTTTTGTTAATGATATCTTTTTTTTTTTTTTTTTTGGAGGGCAGTGTCACTGGCCCTCATATGTGGGACCGAACCTAGGCCGCTGGCTTCCCAAGCCAGCGCTTAACCACTGCGCCACTCGGCCGGCCCAGTCAATGATATCTTTTGTTGTGCAGAACTCTTTTAGTTTGATATAGTCCATTCATTTATTTTAGCTTTTACTTCCCTCGCCTTTAATGCCAAATTCATAAAATCCTCTTTGAACCTAAGGTTCATAAATTTAGTACCTAAGTTTTCTTCTATGCAGTTTATAGTTTCAGGTATTATTAGAACCCAAAAATCATCAGATTCATACGGAACCACAAAAGACCCCGAATAGCCTAAGCAATCCTAAGAAAAAATAATAATGCTGGAGGTATTACACTCCCTGACTTCAGCTTGTACTACAGACCAATATAGTATTGGCAGAAAAACAGACACACAGACCAATGGAATAGAATTGAAAATGCAGAAATAAACCCACATAAATACGGACAGATAATTTTCAACAAATGAGCCAAAAACATACAATGGAGAAAAGAAAGCCTCTTCAATAAATGGTGCTGGGAGAATTGGAAAGCCACGTGCAAAAAAATGAAACTAGACCTTCTATCTGTCTCCATGTACCAAGTTAAACCAAAATAGACATATTTACATTTTAAATTAATTTACTCACCTGGAAAATGGGGATTGTTTCTTACCTATTTTTACTTTTTCTAATCACCCATACCCATAATACTATATTCCAATCCACAAACATCTCCTGCATAAAATAATACAAAAGCCTAACTAAGACCTCTGCTTACATTCTTGTCCCCCCCGCCAATAAATACAGACTATTCCTTATCAGGGGCCATAGTGATTTTTAAAATCTAAGAGAATATCACTTCTCTGCTTGAAACTCTAACTTCCCACATTACTCAGTGAAATCCTACAAGGCCTACATGAGTTCCACACCAACACCATTTCTCTAACCACCTCTTGACTTTTTTTTTCAGCTTTATTGAGGTATAATTGACAAATAAAAATTGCACATATTTGAAGTGTACAATGTCATGTTTCATGTACATATGAGATGTGATAAAAATACTCTGAATGTTTAAATTAAAAAATATATTATAGTAAAAGACATCAAGGCAGCCACAACAGTGCAACTAAAGACACTCACAAAAGAGGCAAGAGGACTTCCAGAACTGCTTCAGAAAGTGGCAAGAACGATGGGATAAGTGTGCTCTAAATAAGGGGGAATATTTTGAAAGGGATTAATGGCAATGTGTCTTTTACTATAATAATTTTTTTTTTTATTTAAACATTTACCATGGGTTTTGATCACACCTTGCATACATTTTGTGGTGATTACATTTTGAAGTGATTGATGAAGTTAATTAAAATATCCATTGCCTCTCATAGTTACCTTTTTTCTTCTTTTTTGTGTGTGATGAGAACACTTTAAGATCTACTCGTTTAGCAAGTTTCAAGTACATAATACATCATTATTAACTGTACTCACTATATACATTAGGTGTCCAGAGCTTATTCATTTTATATCTGAAAGTTTATACCCTTATAACCAAATCTCCCCATTTCCTCTACCCTCCAGCTCTGGTAACTACCATGAGGCTCTGTTTCTATGGGTTTTACTTTTTAAGATTCCACATATAAGTGAGATCAGACAGCATCTGTCTTTCTGTATCTGGCTTATTTCACTTAGATTAATGTTCCCCAGGTTCATCCATATTTGTCACAAATGGCAGGATTTCCTTCTTTATTAAGGATGAATAATATCCCTCTGTGTTTGTGTGTGTGTGTGTGTGTGTGTGTGTGTGTGTATCCTGAATGACCGTTGACACATGATGAATGTACAAAGAAAATGGGATATATATATATATATATATATATATATATATATATATATATATATATATATATATCTTTATATATATATATAAAGATGATATAGACATATAGATATTTCAGTTTCATTTGAGAGCTGAAAAGATACTAATTATGATATGTTGTCCTTAATAACTGTGGTTAATTATATAATAGTTGGTAGAAATTCTACTAATTTGGTGTTAGAGTTATAAACTCAAAAATCACTAAAACTAGGTGTGGTGATTTAAAAATATGGCCCCAAATTCTTTGACATTCCTCACATGGAAGTGGCAGGGTGGGGTGGGGGGTTCTACTTCTCCTCCACTTGAATCTGGGCAAGCCTGTGACAGCTTTAACTAAGAGAGTATATAGGTCAGAATAGGTCGCACACCTTCCATCTCATTCTCTGGGATGCTCATTCTGGAGTAAACCAAGCACCATGTACAAAGTTTGATCCCTCTGAAAACTCCATGGTGAAGAGGACATGGGTAGGTGCTATAATCAGCAGTCCCAGGTAACCTCCCAGCATCAGATGCCAGCCATCTTGGATGGCCAGCCCAGTCAACCCTTGAGAAGGTCACAGCCCTAGCTGGCATCTAACTATAACTGCATGAGAAACCCCAAGTGAAAACTAGCCAGTCAAGCCCATCCTGAATTTCTGATCCACAAAACTAAGAATAAGATTAAATAGTTGTGTTATATTTCCAAGTTTGGAATCTATTTATTACGAAGCACTAGAAATTCATGTACCAAAAAATGTAAAAATTGAGTAACTTATCACATACCATTTCACCTGTATTGCTCTGACTCTACTTTCCTCGTTGTAAAAAAGATGATCAAAAATGTAGTCAAATGTAAACACTGCCTTTGATTCACATAACAAAAGAGAAAAACATATTAAAACTGGGAGGTATTGTTCATTTTAGTCTCCTGAAAATGCAGCCCATGGAGGTTGTGGCTTATCAGGAGCATAAGTCAGAGTAAGGGTAGGCTGCAGACTAATCCAGCACACCATCTATTTTGTATAAAATAAAATATATACGGCCCACAGAGCCCAAAGTATTTACTATCTTACCCTTTACCAAAAAAGTTTGCCAATCCTGGAGTTAGAGAATGGCAAAACCAAAACAGGAACATATGTGTTCTGATTCATATACAAGTATTGTTTTTTCATGTGCTGCCTGATAAGAATACAATTTTTCATTAACATCAGCATATTATAATGAGTCTATTTCATGGTCCTATATGTAAAATTTACATTAGTACTTCTTAAATTTTGTAAGGAATATTCCCTTTTTGGTTTGTTTTTTTTGGGAGAGGTATTCATTTTATAGTCTTTTTATTTTGCTTTTAGTTGTGCTTTCAGAAAAAGGGATGTTAGTCACAGGAGAGTATATATACACTATTTAGTTTTCTGTTATACCATCAGTAAAGGAAAAGAAAAGAAAGCTGATATCTTAGATTAGGGGTCTGGAAGCTTTTTCATTAGGGCCACAATATTTTCCACTTTGCAAACTATACAGTGTGTGTCACAACTATCTAACTCTGCTGTTAACCCAAAAGCAGACACAGACAAGGCTTAAATAAATGGGCATGGCTGTGTCCAATAAGACTTTATTTATAAAAATTAGTGGTGGGCCAGAGTTAGCCACAGTCCTTACACAGTCTTACTCTGCATAAGAACATATGCTACTGCTTGTAGTAAGGTTGTAGTTACAAATTCTATACAGAAAAATGTAGGAAATGGCAAAAATGAGGTTCATGTAATAACATTATTTTGCCTATATATTACATGGCTTATTTTTGCTTTGTTTTGTTTTGTTTGGGGGGTTGCTATAGTCTAAAGTGATACTTAATATCCAGGTTGAGAATAATATTGAATTAGACTTGTTACTATTACAGAAAGACCTTATAAGTTAAATTTCAGCCTTTATTATTACATCTTGAAAGTCTTACCTTTTTACAGTTGATTTATTTCTCCAAGAAATAAAAGGAGGTAATTCTAGATTTCAATAGCCCCACCAAAAGAGCTACCTCCCAGCTACAGAATCCTAAAACAGGGTCTTTTTAAATTCTATTTCCTAAACAACTATTCTCAGACTGTATGAGATTGTTTTTCTCCCAATTTTCAGAACTCCTAAAGTTCTCCTATTAAAAAAAAAAAAAAACAGTCTTATTTTTACCAGTTAGTAGAGGACATTCCACTTTCAATGGGAGAGAATTTCTAATCCCCTCCATAGAGCTTTACAATATCCTCAATTTCCTGGACAAGCTGTCACTTACATAAAAGACCAATAGCACCTAATGCTAATCACTCAGGGGTAAAGTGGATAGGGTGAGAAAGACAGTGACCCAGTCTGCCCTGCACATAGTTGAAGTTGATATTAAAAAGCAGAATTTTAAAAACAACGTATGCTTCAAATTTCAACTTAAAATAAATGGCTACTTAACAAAAATAAAATATAATTTTTTCCAGTGCTACAAGCAAATAAATGGATTTTCCAGAGATTCAAATAGAAAAAGAATATATATCCTTTGTGTCTAAGATATATGTTGATTTCAGAGATTTAAAAATGCACTGATAAAATAAGCAACTAATCAATTGGAAATTCATAGAAATGTTGATTATATAAATATATAAACATGTTTATAAAGAGTAATAATTATAAAAAGCAAAATACAAAGTATGTTTTTTCAAACTTTCATAGTATGTATGCAAACTTTCAACCATTTTGATCTAAAAAATAGGAAATTTTGAGGTGTTTGCTATGAAAGCTCCTAGAATTATCCACATGTAAAAAATCCAAAATTGCTATATAAAGTGTGAAAAATATCTTTTTGTTTCATCTATAGGTAAATCAAAATTGTTGTGCAAATTTTCTTCAAACTTTTTGAAAAGGAATTATCCAGACAGGAAAATCTCTGAAGCTACACAATAAAAACTTCAGGGACAGGAGAAAACTCTTCTCCGTGCCTGCATCTATAGAGCACAACAGACAAAACAAACCATCCCCCTCTGTGTGTGTGCACACTCACACGCACTCTTACAGTGTATGCTTACTGATTCAACAAAATTGTATTGAGCGCCGTGTACATTAATTTGTATATGATATATATGTATGGACATGTATATACAGGTTACCCTTGAACAACATGGCTTTGAACTGGGTAAGTTCACTGACTCATATTTGGATTTTTTTCCATGAATACCTATACTATTTTTGATCAGCAGTTGGAAGTCATGAATGCAGAGGGCTGTATGAATCAACCTATGCCATTTTTATAAAGGAAACTTGAGCATCCATGGATACTGATATCTGTGGGGGCTCTGCCACCAATCTCCCATGGATACCACGGAACAACTAAGTTTTGAGGGGAATCAAAAGTTATACGCAGATTTTCAACTTCATGAGAATCAGCACCCCTAACCACTGTGTTGTTCAAGGGTCAACTGTATTATATGAATATAACTTTATGTGTGTGTGACTACACCTGTGAGCACAATGCCAAGGAAAAGTCTGAAGGGCAAAGAGGACATATGCAGGTAAGATGACATCCAACTACCTAAGGGCACCAGAAATTATCCTTTGGAGCAGGTTATACATATAAATGCAATAAATGTTGATGTTAAAGATTATAATGGTAATGGAGATAAGAAGAGAATGATCTCAGAGAGTCCTTCTAGCAAAAAAAGTTATTGGTGGGCAAAGATTGAGAAACATGTGCTCTGGGGAGAGGACATGAGGTAATGGGAGAAAAGATATGCTCTATTACATTACTGAGAGTAATTACTAAAATTAGGGCTTCTTCTCTACACCTTTCAATTCAACATTTCAAAGTGACATTATTTCAGAATATTTATGAAATCGCCTGGAAAATTGCTTAAAATTGTCATTGTTTGGGTTGCCGTTAACAATACAACTAAACCACTGTTTTCACTTTTTTTTTTTTTTTTTTTTGAGGGCAGTGCCACTGGCCCTCATATGTGGAGTGGGACCCGAACCGGGGCCACTGGCTTCCCAAGCCAGCGCTTAACCACCACTGTTTTCACTTTTAAAGTAAAAGAAAGTTGGGGTTGGCCTTTCACTTTTCCCTTAATCTCCGGCAAACCTATACATATTTCAACTACCTTTTATATTCATGAGAGACAAAGTACCAAAATAGTATACTAGGTATGGGATGCTGCTCATGTGGGAAACAATTCATGTTGATTCTAGAGATAAGTAATGCTCCTATTGCCCTGGCACAGCAAACCATGAGTCTCACAGGCCATCACGTTTGTTTGAGTCACCAGGTGGATACAGCCATGATAAGAATACAACTGAGGTAAATCCAACATGGTAGAGTACTAAGAAGTAATTTCTGCAGAGATGAAAACAACCTAGTCTTTACAAAAGCCAGACAATAGATTTCCAAACTGATAGAGATCTAGTTCTTAATCCTGGTTGAGAAATATGATGCACATATATCAGAAGTTTATCATTTCCTAAGAGATGCAGGAAAAACATCTATGCCCTAGGAATCAATAAGAAACAGTTTGTTTTTTTACAGTGGCAAAAATGACATATTACAGAAAGCAGGGGAAATAAAGAAAATCAGAATATTCCTTCTATTGCTGCCCCCAGGGAGACCAATATTCCCCTTAATAAGAGGAAATGGACAACTGGGGTGGGTGGGCCGGGGGGGACAAACAGGGCCTGCTGTGAAGCTGAAGGACCAAGCAGACCTGACTACTTAAGACCCAAAGGTCTCCCCAGGGACAAAGCTCTGACAAGAAGGGAACGTGGTCAGTCTAGAAGAGCATCCAGCAGAACACACAGGCTTGGAAGCAATTGCTTTACCACCGTTAACTCCAAGCTTCCCTGGAGCATCTGACTTCAAATACCAATGTCTCTTTGTCCTGTCCTTTAGAAATAGTGCCAGGTCATCCTGCTCACCTGGCATCCTTCATTCCCACCTAAATCGGCCCAGGACCTAATTGCAGATGACCAGGCACTGAAGGCACTTCTGGGCACTAAAGTTGCTCAGGATATGCCATCCCAAAATTTTCCTCTTTGGTAAGTTGATTATATGGAGCTGAAGAACTTGAAAAACAGCAAATCCAGAGAGAGGCTTTCTCTGAACACCCCTTTTCTACCAGAAGACTGATCCTCCAAAAGGAATTCAATTGTCATAAACCCCCTCCCCAGGGATTTCTTTAACCAGAGAAAACTGACTTATCACAGGAGAGAAGATTAGAAGTCCATACCACAGCCAGACAAACTTTGTCACAAACTATCACACCTCCCATCTATTTCCTAAGGACCCATTCATCTTTCCTAAAAGTCGTTTACTTCCCCCTAAGTAGTCTACATTCTTCCTCTCCTCCTATTAAAATGGTATATAATCTCTCAAAACTTGTCATTTGGGGGGTGGGATTTACTTTTTTTTTCTGTGATTCCCCTTGCACATATTAAAAACTAAGAAATTTGTATAGCTTTTCTCTTTTTTTTTTGAGGACAGTGTCACTGGCCCTCACATGTGGGACCCGAACCGGGGCTTTGGCCTCCCAAGCCAGCACTCAACCACCGCGCTACTCAGCCGGCCCTAGTTTTTCTATTATTAATCTGCCTATTGTGCATTTATTTCATAGACTCAACTATCAAGCCAGAAGAGTAGAGGGTAAGTCTTTCCTCTTATACAGTCTCCTCCCAGCACCACCTCATCCCACCAGGCTTCAGGCTGCCCAACACTACTGTTGGGCAGAAACAGTTGAAAGAAAATGGCCTTTAATATTTTGAGTAGGATGATAACTTCTTAATAGGTTATACTGTAATAGCACTTTTGTTAAATAGTAAGTATCTCAATGCCATACAAATTTAAGAAGTATTTGACAGAAGATAATGATAATAAATAATCATAATCATAATAATAATAATTAATAATAATAATAATAATATGACATATAGGGATTTATTCCAGGATGTAAATCCTTGACCGACAGCAAAGGTAAGCTATGTCTCTGCGGCTCTCCTGGGCCTATGCAGAGTGAACTGCCTGCCGGTTCTCCATGACACAGTAGCCATGGTCCAGGGAAATAGCACATTCCTTGCCCCAGTTTAGAAAGGGCTGGGAGTTTGGCCCTTACCTCCAGCAGGCCCAGTTCCTACCTTCCCCACCAGAGGCTGCTGATAGCAACAGCAACCCTGCTCGGCTACCACAACTGGTCCAAGGCCCAGTTAGCTGAAATGCCCTGGAACCACACCCAATATGGCTAACAAAGACCTTTGTTTCCAGTACATTTGATCATCAAAATAGTATTGCATTTCCCCCCAAGAGAAATGCAATTTTGTCTCCATTTCAAGCAGTTTGATGTCCGGTAAATGGAGGGAGACACAAATTTTGAACTTGAGCTTTATGTTGTGACTAACATTAACTACCATGCATCAAAGAGCAGGTTTGTTCCTCCAAATTGCCTTAAAACCCACCACAGTTTTTCGTTGTTTCACAAACCCACAATGCAATCTGCAATGCATTATGAATTCTGAGCACACAATCTTATCTATATTTCTTGTGCATTCCACAACCCCCCAAAATGCTGATCAGAGACAGTGGCCACATTCCAAGACTAGTGCCACAAGTTTGCTGCAAGTTGAGGGAGGAAATATTGAAACTAGCAGATGTTTGGGTTGCCTAGTCTTGTTATTTTCAAGACTTCATCAACAATGCAAAGCTCTAAATTAGAAATGTACTATAGTTCTATTGTTCCCTATGGAAATTTCTAACTAAAACCAGAGTCTAAGAATTCATTTTCAAACAAAAATTCTAACTTTAGTTTTAAGAGGAAAAAAATATATCCTCTTAGAAAGGAAGAAAATTCGGTCTGATGAGCCCCCCTCCAGTCAGCACCACAGTGGGAGCAGGATTTAATGGGTGGTAACTGTTCTCCCCTGCTCTTGCAGACTTGGTGACTCCATGGGGGTGTGCTCCCTGGATTTTGCTGTCCGAGAGGGAAGCCGTAGGGGATGCTCACAGCCCCACTACAGGGAGAATGCTATGTGGGTCTGGTCCCACCATGCTCAGGATAGCTCCACATGAGGCATCCTGAGTAGCTTCAAAGACAGTCTAGCTTCAGAAACCGCTCCAGAAAGCTTGCCTGCATCAGCTCTGCCATCCATACTGCTCATCCCCTGCTAGGTTTTGCACACCCAGGAAGGAAAGTTATTAGCTCCCTCCTGGACTCAAAGGAAAGATCCAGCAGAGACCATTGTTTGCTCTCAAATCTGCATCCCTGGTGGCCTTTGGTTCACATGTTAGCCTGTTTCAAAGGGACAACACACAGGGTTTAAATTACACAGCATTTCAGAAGAGCTCGGATGCAGGGCTTTTTGGCTGAAGATGGACCATCAAATGAAACCGGTAAAGTACAACCAGTTTTATTTGAATGTAAGTTTGTAGGAGGAAGACAATATACAGAGGATGCCAAAAAAACATATACACATTTTAAGAAAGGAAAAAACTGTATTAAAATTGTAATACTCAATATACACCAATAACAAAAGATAAATACAAGTCATGTGTATACATTTTTTGGCACCCCTGGTGTTTTTGTTATTGTTGCTGTGTTATCCTTCCTAAAATGCTTTTATCCCAACTCTTCCATGAAGCCACTCCTGATTACTCTGGATACACACAATGATCCCTCCATTCTCTAAACTCTTAAAAATACATATAGCATCTGCTGCCAACTAAGCACTTTATTATATATCCATCTGTATTAGTCTCTGTATTATATTTTTAATACTGACTTCCCAAATTGATCTTGAGTGTCTCAAATGCAGACAGAATGTCTTACACTTACTCTCAGAACCTATCACGGGGAGAGTGGGAATGGGGGATCCAAGAGAACCATTTGGCATAAGCCTCATATCAAAATAAGACTCAAATTTAGATTTTGGTGATATCTCCAAATGAGATTGTACCTAGATTTTCATAGATACACTGGCAAGAGTTTTAAAAAGAAGTATTGCACCCAACAACTTTAAATTCATCACAGTTCTATGATCCTTTTTTTGGCATTACTTGATTTTTTAATATCCCAGGAGCGAGCGAGCGAGAGAGAGAGAGAGAGAGAGAGAGAGAGAGAGGAGTAGTCAGTTTACCTCAGATTTTCCATAGTACCTGGCATCATGTTATAAAGAATATGATCAGAAAATATTCCCTGATGGTCAGCAAAGAGTCTGTAGATGGAAGAAAGAAATGAAAAACTGCCATGGCACTTGACTATGACCCAACGAAAATGGCTGTAGGTAGACTGGCCAGAGCCTGCTCCAAAGCAACTCTATCTTCAGGGTCCCCCCTCCTTCTCTGAGGGCCAAAACATTAGTATCAATAGAAGGGGGATGCCCTCTTCTTTTAACAGTAAGGGACTTTCTAAGAACTAGGAAACAGGATTACCCTTTTAAGCTTAAACTAGTAAAATCCAGGGACAGTGGCCATGCTTAACCAGCTGTGAAAGAAAGGCACACAGGAAACTGTCATACATGGTCAAAGGGATCAAAAAAAACCCAGAACTTCAATCAAGAAGTTTCTGGAAGTAATCTCAGGGAAGTGGGCTAGAATGTGGCTATAGTCTTCAAAATTTCATATACTCTTTGGGGAAAGATAGTGTGACGCAAAGTATGTGAATCGTAAAGGGAAACATAAATTAGTCTTGAGTTCATTATGTGAGTTCATTTTGTGAAGAGATTCCAGGGCAGCTGGTCATCTTCTGGTGCACTCTGCCCTTGTCTCTTAGACACTTCTTTCTGCCCTATTTTTTATTTTAGCTGATGTGGTAAATATTAGTCCTGTTCACCAAGTCTCTCTGGCTCTCTGACTTCTGGAACTTTTTAGAATGGTCATCCCTAATTCTTCTTTGCAGTTAGGCATGGCATTGTGACTTGTTTAGGCCAGTAAGATGAGAGTGATATCAGAGCCAGTGAGCAACTCACCACATCTTCACTGTCTTCCCCATTATAGATCACGAAAGCCTAGAGATGGAACCTTCGCTCTCTGGATCCTGGGCGAGAACGAGCAGAGCTCCCCAGCTGACCGGTGAGGAAGAAACAAGCCATTCTTATTTTAAGCCCCCGAAATATCAGTATGTTTCTTACTACGGTATAACCTGCCCTATTCTGATTAATAAGTGCAGGAAAGAGCCCACAATGTTTAATCCCCAGCCCCTCATACTAAAGGGGTTACATTGTTAGATACCAAGGGATTGCAGAAGCCACAGGATAAGAGAGGTCCACATTATTACAGCAGCCACTGGACTCATTAATTTTCAATGTTATTTTTATACTTGAAAGTTGACAAGAGAGTAAATCTTAAATGTTCTCATGACAAAAAAAGAAATGGTAATTATGTGACATGATGGAGGTATTAACTAATACTATGGTGGTAATCATTTTGCAATATATAAGTATATCAAATCAATACATCGTACATTTTAAATTTATACAATGTTGTATGTTGATTATATCTCAATAAAGCCAGAAAAAAAAAAGCGAGCCTCTTTGGGGAAAAAAAAAATATTGTAATTTTATAAAGATGAACATACACAGATGAGTGCACCCTGTCATACATTTTTAAGATAAAACAGAAAACATCACAGAATTTTAGAAGTATAGGTTTAGAGGAATTAGAGCAGAAAAGGGACCTTTGAAAGGAGCAGCCTCAATGAACAGAGGAGGAAACTGCGATGCAGAAAATCTACATGACCTACCCAATGGCCCCAGCTACTAAATGCAGTCCAGGTTGGCTCAGTCCAATTCCAGTACTCTTTCTGCCACACTTGAGTGTGCAGGATAATGATTTTCCTAGTGTTCTCAGCAACACAAAGGAAGAGAGAGATCCTCATGTCAGAAGGCATCTGTCTCTACAGTTCAACCTACAGCTGATTCTTCAGGTTGCTGACAGTGAGGTAGGTGACCCCAATATCAAACTGCCACTTTTTCATAAAGGGAGATCTTGAATAATCTTTTTTCCTTTTCTTTCCCAACTCCTCATTTTATCTATGTGGAAAGACTTAAAAATAAAATAGAATAAATGAAGATTTGCCTCCCCTCCCCTCTATATGCCTCCAAAATTTTCCAGCTTTTGACTTTTATAATCTAATCAATTGTCTCCACTGTAGAGTCATTAAATACAATGAACTATTGAAAAAAAAAAAAAAGAGAAAAGCCTCAGAGAAGGTTCCCCTATGATAAACAGACCCTTTTACTAGCTGCCTTTGGAACAAGGCAGGGTTTGAATAAATAACCTGCGGTCGGCTTAGTACCAGATCATTTTTCAAGCATTATCTTAGATAAGGTGTAGAAGTAACAGTTATGTTTTCTTTTTTAAGTTGGAACACAGTTTTCCTTTTTTTCAGATTCTTTTGGAACTTTATGAACCCAAATTCTCAAGTGGAAGAATTCAAAGCACATGAAAAGCAAACTAGATTTTTTAATTTTTTAATTTTTTTTACTTTTTTAGCTGAGCCATCCAGCCACCTGTTGGCAGCTCAGTGGCAGCTCAGCTTGGGCTGGGCATCGAACTGCTGTTGCTCAGAGCTCAGCTCACATTCTTGAGTGAGCCCTTCACCAACTGAGCCACTTGGCTGGCCCCAAATGAGATTTTTTTTACAAAGGGAATAAAAAAAAATAAAAAAAAAGGACTAAAGGGCCCGGCCAAGTGGTTCAGTTGGTTAAGTGTTGGCTTAGAGAGTGTGCTCTGAGCAACAGGGCCACCAATTTGATTCCCACATGGGCCAGTGAATGCTGAGCCCTAGCTGAGCTGTCACTGAGCTGCCAACAGGTGGCAGGATGGCTTAGCTAGTGTAACAACAAGATTGCTTGTTCAATGGTGGGCTACGCCCACCCGCAACTAAAGATTGAACTCGGTATCTTAAGCTGAGCTGCCACCTGGATGGCTCAAAGGATAGAGCGTGTGCTCTTAACAACAAGGCTTCTGGTTTGACTCCCATATGGGATGGTGACTACGGCCACCTGCAACTAAGGTTGAACAGAGCACCTTGAGCTTAGATGCCACCAGCTTCCAATGGGAAGCCAGATGGCAATTGGCACCCTTCACAACGAAGATTGAAGAACAACAGCTTGACTGGTCCCCTCCCCCAATTCCCCAGCACTGTTCCCCTGTCCCAATTCCCCAATAAAATCTTTAAAAAAAAAAGACTAAAAATCATAACCCAGTGTCACTCCCAGTCTTTCAGAGATAATAATACATACTTAAAATAACTTGATCTAAAACTCCAGAAGCAACCTAGCCAACATGCATTGTATCTATAAAATTAGCCTATGACAATTTAAGGTCAAGAGCTTATAAAAGTCAATATTCGAGTTCTACCTGTTGTAAAGGGGCCAACTTTTACAATAGGTATTATCGAATAGTTGGCAGTGCGAGATGCTCCGAGCCATGTCCTGCAATGTCCACGAGCATGGACGTGAGTTCCTGCCCATTGGGTTTTTGTTTGTTTGTTTGTTTGGTTTTGGTTGTTGTTGTTTCATGCACATTATTTACAAAGGAAATATTTCTTTTGCTTTTGCACAAGTCCCTACTCATTTTTAGAAAGCAACGCCTTACCAAATTAACTTCTGTTTCCTTGATGTAGTCTCAGTGAAACAAAATTTCCCTGTGGTGCTCTTCAGATGAAAGTTGTTTTTAAAATAGTGATTAACACCCTGAGTCAAATTTTAGTTATTCTATTGTCATTGCAGCTGCAGAAGGAAAGTTTGTAAGAAATTTCACAAAGCTCCCAAACTGAATACCACAGGATGGTCCCCATCGTACCTGTCCAAATATGTCCCCCACTCCTTCTTGCCAAAATCTTTGCCAGGACCACTTCCCCAGCAGCCTTCCATGCTGATTCCTTTTTCAAACTTTTACTCATACTATTTTAACACATGCACACATGCAAAAACTCTTCGCAGCTCCATCTATATCCTGCCCAACCTTCAAAGCCTAATCCAAGTTTCAAAGCCCCCTGGAGCACTTTCAATATTAAATTTACCCTCAGCAATAATCCAATTCTGTAAATTCTGACAGCAATTGCTATGCTTGCCATTCATTCGGATGTTTAGTCATATTTTGCTTTGCATTGTGATGTAATTGTTTTATTGCATATGACTTGGTTCTTTGATTTGATCAAAAGCTCATGGACAGAAGAACATATTTGATGTAAAACAAAGAATGAAATACATCAGGAAAAGCCTACATAGCAAATGAGGTCTTTATATCTTGCCAAATCCTTAGATCATCTACTTTCACAAATGTTCTGTGTTTAATCTACAAAGACCCAAGGAGGTAGACAGAGCTTCACTTCTACCCAATAGCCACCCAAAAAATTGTTTGCCCTTTGCAGTCAAACAAAAATGAAGGCCAAAACTCAGATGAGCCACTCTAGCAAATGGACTGCTTCACTGCAAGGTTGAAACATCAGCCAAGGCCAAGCAGTGGGAATTTTACAAAGCAGCAGACAGTAGTGATGTGTCATAATTAGAGGAAATCAACACCCAGCCACTTGCAGCTGCAGACTCTGCCCTCATTCCCTCCAGGTATAATATACCTGCAGAAATAGCACTCATCACAAAGATGGCCACAGAGCACAGGCATCCTTGACATATCCAGGAGATAGAATCTTAAAAAGGCATGTACTTAGGTCATACAGGCAAGTTTCTCACTATAAATAAAAGTAAAGATGAAAGTAGATTTTTATTACCTTTGAAAGGTAATAAAAATGCCAAAAAATTTATACACATTTTAAGAAAGGAAAAAAACTGTATTAAAATTGTAATGTTCGATACACACCAATAACAAAAGATGCATACAAGTCACATTTGACCTCTGCAATTAGAAGAGGTGCTCAAAATGTTTACCATCAATGTCCAGGCACTTCTGATTATGGTGAACTACTGCTTGAGCAACACTGACCAAAGTGTCCGTTTGTATACATTTTTTGCACCCCCCAGTATAATTCTATACACATTTCAATGTTTTGGCTATGTAGTGGCTTTAGTAGAGAGTGGGGAATTTTCAGTGTTTTTCTGCCTTAGTGAATAATAGTGTACAGATGATGTCAGTTCATTGTTTCCCAGCATAATAGAGGTAAACTGCTGTGTTACACACACACACACACACACACACACACACACACACACACCCTCCTTCCTTGGACTTTACTTTTTCTGGTTAACAGTATAGTTAATGTGCAGTGCAGGTAGTCATCCAGATAGAGGCAAAAGTGCTATTTTAGAAGTTTCCTTCAGTTGGTGCCTGTTATTTTAGGGCAGCAATTCTCACCAGGGGTGATTCTGCCCCTCAGAGGACATTTGGCAATGTCTGGAGACATTTTGGGTTATCATGACTGAGCTGGTGGTGCTACTGGCATGCTGCTAAACACCCTACAATTTCCAGGACAATCTCCCACAACAAAAAATTATTAGGTCCAAAATGTCAGGGATGTCGACTATGAGAAACCCTGTTCTGAGGGTAAGAGCAATATATAATTTTAGGGAAAGAGTGCTTAATGGTTGGGGCAAATTATTTAAATGGTCCTTTGTTTTATGAAAAGAAAAGCCAAAGTTTTATTCAGAAATAGAGGATTTCAGACCCTCAGGCCAAATAATGGCTTTGCAAATAGCATCTCTGGAAACCAGAATGGTGTTAACTTTCATTTCAATTTCACAGCTAAGGCGCATGAGGAAGGAGGCAGGAGGTAAGAACAAATGGCCCAGATTTCCAGGATTGATTTGAGGGGACCCCCTTGTAAGGGAGATAAAATGACCCCCAACAGTTCCACAGTAGGCTAGGGGCTAAGAAGAGCCAGTCAAAATGATGCTCGCTATGGTAAGTGTGGCGGATGGCATTGAGAATTGGTGAGATTCGAACAAGTGTTTTCTTTTTTTATGCTGTTATTATCTTATAATACCCTCCCGAAACTTCCAAAGAAGTTTTGTAAAGCACCACAGCCTGGTATCTGCTGTGTTTAGGGCATAAAGTACCCAACTGAGAGTCTCACTGGAACAAGTACAGGTAACAGTGGGGAGAAAGCTGGGGGAGGCTGGGAGAGTGGTAAGATGAACGGGCAAGCCATACTCTGAGTGAGGCAAACAGGGAAAGAAGGTTGGATGGAAGCCTCTTAGACCACTCAACAGCCTAAGAGAGATTCTCCAAGGCAGTGGAGAAGTCTATCAGCCAAAGTTGGCTGTCAGAGGAGTGATGTGTCTCCCAAGAACAAGTCTGCCTTAGCATCCCTGCCTGGCTCAGTTCCTGGGTGGGAGATGTGGCCTCGGTGCAAACATGGCAACAGATTTCAGAGTGCAACTGCTGATGAAACTTGGTCAAAATTACAGTCACTGTACCTGGAGGTCTGCTAGGTCCATTCTCATGGCCAGCTCACAAATAGGAGCATAACCAGCTAATCAACTGGTAAAAATATCTCCTGGACACCAGTATTCAACCCTACTAGCTGTTCAAATATCCTCCTTTTAGCCACTTGCAATTGATGATTTAATTACTGATAAACATCTCCATAGTAAATAATTTTCAAGTGAGAGTTGAAGGAAAGGAAAGCCAAAACTTCTAGGCTTGCCAGAGCAATAGGAGAAAATGAACAGACTTCAGAGAGTGCTAAAATTAAGAAACCCTTTGCCCACATGGCATCAGCTGGAACTGACCCAGACTATGCCACTCAGAATTCCAACTCAGGGCACCTTAGCATGTTGCCAACCTCTGTCATATAATGACTGCCGACTCCCTTTCCAAACTTGAAACTGCTCCATTAGAGACCCATCATTATCCACTATAGAACTCCTAAGAGAAAATTGAATCAAATAAATTATTAGCAGTTTCATAATAAAGTTCAAATCATCTTCCATATATTTTCCTCAAACTGCCAGAGTAATTTATATATTAAACATTTAGATAGTACCATCCTTCCTTGTCAAGTCTCCCTCATGAGAGATTAAGTAAAGAGGAGACCATTATATTCCAGGAGAGTTTAAGTTAAGAAAGGCCACCATGAGCTTGGAAGACCTCTCAGAGGCCTGCCAGCTCTGTGATTTTATGATTTCAGATGAAGAACCTGAGAGCACAATGAGAAACTTTCCCCACAATAGAAAAGGAAGCCAGTGGAAAAGCTGCCTTAGGGAATGTCTCACTTCTTGGGCTAGATCCCAAAATATGGAATATGTTTTTAACCATAGATGATCATGTTGTCCTTTTATTCAGAACTTCTTTTGGAAGGAGTGGTCATTAGAAGACAGTATTTGTTTATATTTATAAACATTCCAAAAACAGCATACAGAAGAACAAGTAAGCCTTGAAAGATCATCATGAGATTTGTGTTTTGGTCCTGGACAGAATTTCAAGCATGACCAGCAGTTATGTTTCCAGTAACAGGGTGGACCAAAGTCCTTTTCTCCCTTGTATCTTATGCAGTGTGTTCATATTGTCACCCCAAAACAGAAGAAATATTGACACAGTGGTTTCATACAGTTACAGTCAAGTTGGCCTCAAACACTGGGGACATCAGAAATGTCCCTTAGTGTGTTCTTCACTCAAATCCATATGATTTTTGGTTGCTCTGACATTAAAATTACTGTACACATTGTTTTCATCTTCTGTTTGCCTAATGTAGAACACAGAAATGTTATTAGCTTCAGAGAGTCTGTGCACGCACACACACACACACACACACACACACACACTCATGCACACACACAAAAAAAGCACAGCTTGTCAACAGCTTTGGCAAAGTAAAATACAAATGATGATTAGAAACATGTGTCCCCAGCAAAGAGGCACAGAAACTAAAAGGTCATCTTTTTCCAAATGACCTAATTAGAAAAGCCTGGAGTGCTGGCTACAGTATAATGGTTTTACACAGCTTTTAACTCAGACTTCCTGTTTTAAAACAGTGCAATTTACTGCTCCTGTAGCAAATATGAATTGTCACTTAATGCCAACAGAATTAGGCCTCACAACACCACCTGCCTCCAGCAATCTCCTCATTGTTGGACCCATCAGCGGAGGATAGCTGATTTACCATCCCAGAATGACCATTGAGAACCTAGTGCTAGGACTGCTGCCAAACTGAGAACAAGGATTTCATGTAGAAGAGAGCCCAGGAGGTACTTTACATTAATGCCGATTGAAATATGCATGAATAGACCAAAGGGAAAAGCAGTTGTTCTGAATCTGACTATCAGTGAATGCCTCTTAGATTCTTTTTTTTCTGGTCCCAGAGCTAAGATTTTGATGCTGAATAATTTTAATTGCCCATACACAACACACAGGCTGGCTGAAACTGCCACATGGTAGAAACTCAAACAGGCACCCAAATAGAATTGTCGTTTTAAATAGATGCCTCTGTAAATTTGTATTTAATCTCTCTCATATTTATTCAATATGTCGTGATGTTTCATTAAGTATTCATTTTGCTTGTCTGTTTTATTGCCTCAGTTCTCCCATCTGAAACACCTAACTAATGCTCTGAGGAAAATATTTATCCAAGACTCTGAAGAATTTAAAATGCAGTAGCAGCAATGGGTGTCCAGCTACTGACTGTTCCCCAGCCTCTCTTGTGGCTAAGTGTGGTCATATGACTAAATTTAGGTCTATTGGAGGTCAATTGGAGGATTTCCACAACTTCTGAATAACCTTTTATAGACAATTTGCCTGGAATTCTCTTTGTTCTCCATCACTGGCTGTGAAACAGTAACAATTACAGCAACCTTAAGTGACAGAGCTCCACTGACAGCCCTGTAACCTTTCATCTATACACTTTTCATTGAGAGAGAAATAAGCTCCTATCATTCTTAAAACACTGTAGATTAGATCCACTTTGTCATAGCAGCTTTGCCTGCACCTCACTGATACAAACAAATCTAGTATCAAGAAGTTTCAGGGCTGGCCGAGTGGCGCATTGGTTAAGAGCTGGCTTGGGAAGCCAGCGGCCCTGGTTCGGGTTCCACATATGAGGTCCAGTGATACTGCCCTCGTAATAAAATAAAAAAAAAAAGAAAAGAAGTTGCATCCACTCATTGTGCCTTGATTTTGAGTATATATTATGAATTGTTCAATTCATTAATAAATCAAACAGAAAGTGACCTTAGACTTATCCTCATTCTTGCCAATTCTTGAGTCTATCCCAGTCTTCAAGATCAAGCTTACTCCTGCAATCTGTTCTGTAAAATGAGGAGGATGAGGAGCGCTGGAGTTTCAAATTCTATGGTCTAAGATCCTAGACTATACTATATCTTGAAGTAGACCAGATCAGAATTATTTTTCATGGCATTATATCAAAAGAGATATATCTGTAAATACTGGTTCTATAATTTCCCAGATAACGAGCATTTCCTTCATTGAATACTTTCTTTGCAATCTTTTTAATTCCTCTCTTTGTACTGTCTCCCTCCCTGTACCCTTAGTCACACAAAAGTCTATTCCAATTTATAAAACCCCTTCATTGGATTCCACTGCCACTCTGGGAAATATCTTATTTTACGTATTACTTTCTCTGCCCACGTTTCTCAAACATGTAGTCTAGGTCAACTGCCTCTAAGCCTACATCCTCAGGCTGTCCTTAAAGTCCTAAAACCTTGGCTGCCTCCTCCCAAAATTTCATGAGGTAAATGCTCCATTTTCCCAATTTTTGTATTCCTAGATTATTATTTATATGTCCAACAAACATTTATTGAGCCTCTCCCATGTGTCTTGAAATAAAGGGACAGTATACAAAGCACAGTGCTTAAAGAGCTTACCATTTTATACTGGGCTGTTTTAAAAAAATCTCCTTGAACTTGACTTGATGCCCATGAAAACCCACCATTCTGCTTCTCCTAGTACTGCTCTAATTATCCCATTCTTTTTATTGGCTGCTCTTCCTTTTCCAATACCCCTTTAATAGGGGTTTTCTTCTATGCTCAGTAAGTACCATGTCCTCTGTTTTGTCTCTCTACTCTCTTCCTTTGGAAATAACTTCAGTCCTCCTGTCTTCAATTATCATGTCCTGTGAATGATCCTTATCTGCATGTAGGCATACGTTTCCACCCAGTTTCATATTCTTAGTCATAATTCATTACCATACTGCCCTTGAAATCCCAACATATCCAAATCTAAATTTATTTTCTTTATACATACTCCCATCCTAACACTTTAGCTAAAATATTCCCCTAGTGCATTCCCCTACCTATATGTACCTTAACTTTGTTATCTTTCTTTTTCCCTTTACGGGTTAGCCAAGCCTTCCTAGACAAGGGTAAGAGCAGAAGTTCCAAACAAAGCTACATATTTTTCTTGCTTGCTTTAATTCAGGCCACCTCACTCCTGGTAACAGGAGGACCTTTTTCTCAGAGCACGGTTCGTTCCATGCAGTGCCAAGTAGTTGGGAGAACAAATGAAGGAATGTCAATAAGCAACTGCATAAGTTACTACCAACATTTACCTGACAAAAATTAGAGGGAGAAGTATGATGGTCAATCCCCAAAGAGTTCCCAAATATTCAGGATTAGATGAATACATTTATAAAAGCATTTTCCCCAAACCAAATGAGATGAGCACACCTAGTACTTTCTATTTTCATATTATTATAAAATGGGAAGATACATATTTCCTTTCCATTCTTTGACTATGGTTGATGTTAAATTTACCTGTCCATTGTTCTCCTATTTTTGGTTCCACTTTTTGTCAGAGACCTGTTTTTCTTTTGTTACTTTTAACATGTGCTTATATGTTTCAGAAAAACCTGTAGTTTTGTCTTATTTTTTACCTCATTTCACATGCACATACTTTTTTCTTGTTTGCTTTATCATTCAGTTTTTAGATACGAACAGACACAAAAGGATTCTTCAAGAATGCATGTAGAATGTACACGATTACCTAAGGGTCAAGTAAAGGCTACTTAGGCAGGAACAATGCCCAAACCACACACAGCAAAGACCCCACCTACACAATTCAGGGCACCCTGAGAGGACACCAGAAATTCTTGTACTGTTGCCCTGGAAAGCCAAATGTCTCTGCCAGCACCTTCACCTGAAATGACTTACTCATTGCACCTACTTTTCCCCACTGCTCACATCTGAATTGATGTCTCACTGAGGCCATCTGACTGATGATACATCAGTTACATGACTGTATCATATCTACAAGGGAGGCTGGGAAAGTTAATTACTTCCCTCAGTCTTGAATAATGTAAGTAAAGGAAATAGCCTCAAACTAGAAAGGATATTCAAGGAATTTGTGTAAACAAAAGATCTGACAAGCATTCACTACATTCACTCACTGGCTTCCCTTCCCAACTTCACTATTTTTACCAATATTGCTGTTATTTTACCAAATGAGCAAGGCTTCTGCTGTCGTCATGTGGGTATCTTTATTCTCCTTCAATTCCTGAATCATACTAATCAACAATTGTTTTCAAGTCATTCATTACTTGTCCACTATAAATATTGTTGCTGTGGGGATTCAATAGAAGCATAATATATATAATATTATATATAATAAAAATTGATTTTATTATAATAGGAGTTTTGAGGACAGATCTATCAGAATGGATAAAGTCAAGAAAGGAGGTTATAGAAGAAAATTAGCAAAGAAAAGTACAAAATAAAATTTCTACAGTTTGCAAGATTGGTTTCCACCTTCAAATACACTACTAAAAGAACAGAAACTTTATAAATAAATGACAATAGTCATATCAGGATATGCCCTAGTGATATTTCAGGGCAATGTAAAAAAAGAAGAGATTCTACACTTTTCCTGCAAGAAAAAACATCCAGTTCTCTTACAGAGAAATTTGAATTTAGAATGTCACTTCTCAACAACACTGGGAAGAGGGTGGAGCAATGCCTTCAAGGCCGACCAAGTGGCGCACTGGTTAAGCGCTAGCTTGGGAAGCCAACAGCCCCAGTTCAGGTCCCACATATGAGGGCCAGTGATACTGCCCTCAAAAAAAAAAAAAAAATTTCTGATGGAAAATTATTTTCAACATTTATTTCTGTAGAATTTAGTCAAACTATCAATGAAATGTCTAACTATAAAAGACATTATCAGATGTGCAAGAACTCATACAATTGTCCTCTCACATACCCTTTCTGGGAAGTTATTTGAGAATGTTCTCCAGTAAAAAGAAGGAGTAAAACAAAAGATATGAATCCAAAAAAGTAAATTAATAAATAATCCCAAAAAGAGAAAGTGGATTCAAACCAGAAAGGTATTAGGGGAAGTCCTAAAGTTACTGCTTTATAGCTTTGTGATAACCATCCCACATAGAAACAAAAAGATGAGGATTGAGTAATTAGGATATTTTTAAAACTTGAAAAAAAAATATCTAATGCCTGATATGGTAAAAAGTTTAAAAATAAGTGAAGAGTTATCAGAAGGAAGCCATGGTAATAAAAAGGGAAGACAATAGAAACTTTAAAAAAAGAAAATCTGTAGAAGAAAATAAAATGAGAATGGTAACTTACTTAGATCTGGAGAGAACAATACTCACATAGTTATAATAATAAAAACTGAAAACTAATCAAATAATCTAATGAAAACTCTTTAATCAAATCAGGTTAAATATATTACTATATAGAGAAGACAGAGAGGGGAAATAAGAAGTAAGAGGCCTATGTCCTATGTTCAGGGCAGGAAGTAGTTTCTAAAATTGCTCATCACAAAAGCAGCATAGAAAGTTAAATAGCTAAAAGGGTTAAAGAATCTTTCCTCTGAGGAGTAGGACTGGGGGTTTCAGGGAGAAGGGGAGAGTTAAGTTTTATCAGCCCTTCCATGCTATTTGCTTTTACGCCATGTGAATATTAATTTTGTATTTTAAGTTTTTTCTTTCTCTCTCTCTCTCTCTCTCTCTCTCTCTCTCTCTCTCTCTCTCTCTCTCTCTCCTTCCCTTCCTCCCTCCCCCTACCCCCCACCCCACCCAACCCCCCCCTCCCTCTCTTTCATCTGAGAGCTTAAGGAGGGTGAATAGGATTTGGCAAAACTGAGGAGGTAAAAGAGCATAGCAAAATCATCAATGGGAACTGAAGAAGCAAAACAACTTGGCTGGTCAGAGTTGCAGTTGTTACTGTAAAAGGCAACTTGAAAGTAAGGGTGGGACGAGGTTACTGAGACCAGAAGCTTGTTTGGAGCTTTTGTAGTTACCTGAATAACACCAGGATGAAAACAGCATTTTAGGAAAATATGATTGATTGGCTCTAGTGTGTGAGATGAAGAGAGGATGGAAATACTCAACTTTTAGCAGCTACCCTAGTCTAATACATCAGGTTTAATATGTCTGCCAACTCTTTTCCCCTCATAATCATAAAGTATAGCTATCACTGTATTCCTCACTTGTAAACTGGTACCATAACAGTGGAAATTAGCACTCAGGTTCTTCACCATCAAGATTAGTAGCTCTCATTAGATTACTGGTTTCTCATTAGTATCATCTAGAGATGCTTAAAAAAAAAAAATACATAATTTCTGGGCAACATCCAAAACCATACTTTCTGGGTAAGAGTTTCCACAATGTAATTCCCAGTCTAGCAGCATCATTGCCACCTGAGAACTTATTAGAAAGTAAATTCTTGGGTACCACCCCATACTATTGAATCAGTTTGGGCCCTCCAGATGATTCTGATGTTTGCTAAGACTAAGAACTACTGCTATGAGTGTGTTGGTTCTAGTCAAGACCTTGGAGTTAAGCAACTAATTATATGACCTTGAGCAAGTTACTTAGTCATAAGAATGAATGGGAAGTTAAACATAACCCCTGTCAGCACATTTAACATCCTGCAATAGCAGGCTCTTCCTTCTCTTACTATTTTCTCTACCACCTGATCTTAAGCTACACTTCACTTCCATCATTAGCTGCATGTACTGTGCAGTCTTTTTGAGAACAAACATGGAGTTCATTACATAGAGTGTCAGGAGCCACACTTGGACCTTCAAATGAACATTTCATCACTGTGGCCTCACAGCCTTTCTTTTTCTTTGTGTCCTCTACTCTTCTTATCCAGCTCCTTTCTACTTCCACCATCCTGACCTCATGCACATAAACTCTGGGTTTCTGAGCTCCATTACTTTCTATTCCAAGAATGCTCTTCTCCTCAGGTCTCTTTAAAAAATTTCATTTTGTTTTTGGGTCAAAATTCAAATAGTTATCTCCTTTTTTAAATCTTTAGATAGTTCCAACCATAGAGTATTCCTAAGTAATCTCAGGGCACATCTATATTTCTGTTATAATCTTTAACATGTTCATACTTTAATGCAGTTCCCAGTATACCTTTTCCTATATTTACAAAACTTTAAACATCAGAGATCAGATTTTGTTCATCTTGTCTTGCCCCTCTACAGTACCTTATGCATAAGCTTTCAGTTCTTGGTAGCTGAATTCAGTTGAATTGAACTGACCTCTCCTACTCAGAAATCTTCTGTTATACCTATGCATCTGTGTTATCAAGTCTAACATCAGAATATTGCTATTTTTTTGTGGCTGCATAGTGCCCAATCACTTTTATTTCCTGCTTGTCCCCAACACAAATTCACCAATACAGCTTGGTCAGTGATTCTCAGCACCAACTGCACATTAGAATCCCCTAGAAAGCTTTTGAGAAATACCATTGCCCAAGTTTGTCCACCAAAGATTTTATAAATCAATCAAGGGTGGGACCTAGCCATATATATGTTTGGACCTAGATATATATATATATATATATATATATATATATATATATACACGCTGAGCTGAGCCATCCTGCCACCTGTTGACAGCTCAGCAGCAACTCAGCTCAGGCTGGGAATCAAACTGGCGACCCTGTTGCTCAGAACTCACACTCTTGAGTGAACTCTTAACCAACTGAGCCACTAGGCTGGCCCTTAGCCATCTATATTTTTATAAAGCCTCCTAATGTGCAACCATGGTTGAGAAATATTGACCTAGTGTATTGCCTCACTTTTTCCTGATAGCAATTCATTCACCTTTAGTAATGTTTTCATGTTCTTCTAACAATCTAGTTTGGTAACTTTCAGACACCTCTGTATTTCTACAGGATTCAGTTAAAAGTCTTGCCTACTTCAGGAAGATTTTCCCCACTATCCCTACCTACTCCAACCTTTTATAGTCTCACATTTTATTGACTTATTATTTCACTTTCATATATTAGTATTTGACTCTTCATTACAAATACCTGCAGAACAGGAAGTCTGATAAACTTAACATGCCATACATTCAATTATCTCTTTGATATGATGATATTTTAAGATAAACACTTAATACAAAACAAATAAAAATAATAAAAACTAAATATATAAGTGTATTATGATTACATTTACTTAACATAGCACTAAGAGCCCAAACTCTAAAATGACAATTGACACAACAGAAATACAAAAAATTACAAGAAAATATTATGAACAATTATATGCCAACTAATTGGCCAATCTGGAAGAAATGGATGAACTCTTAGAAATATACAACCTTCTAAGAACTAATCAAGAAGAAACAGAAAATCTGAACAAACCAATGGCTACTAATGAAATTGAGTCAGTAATAAAAAAAAAAAAAAAGAAAACCTCCCAACAAAGTCATGGACTGAAAGACTTCACAGGTGAATTTTATCAAGAATTTAAAACAACATAAAACAAAAAATTAACACCTATCCTTCTCAAAATATTCCAAAAAATTCAAAAAGAGGGAAATCCCCTAAACCGTTTTATGAAACCATTACCAATTCCAAAACCAGACAAAGACATTAAAAAAAAAGAAAATTATAGGCAGATATCTCTAATGAACACAGATGTAAAATTCCTCAAAAGATAAATATTAGCAAACCAAATTCATAAAAAGATCATATGCCATGATCAAGTGGGATTTATCACTTTGATACAGGTTGTTTCAATATCTGCAAATCAATTAATAGGATATACCACATAAAAAAATGAAAATAAAAATCATATGATCATATCATTAGATGCGGAAAAAAGCATTTGACAAAATCCAGGATTCATTTATGATAAAAACTCTCAGCAAAGTGGAAATATAGGTAACATATCTCAACATAATAAAGGCCACATATGAAAAACCCACAGCTAACATTATACTTAACAAAGAAACACAAAAAGCGTTCTCCTTAAGATCAGGAGTAAGACAAGGATGCCTACTTTCACCACTTTTATTCAACATGGTATTGGGATTCCAAGTCATAGCAATCAGACAAGAAAAGAAACAAAGAGCATCCAAATTGGAAAGGAAGAAGTAAAACTGTCATTGTTTGCAAATGGTGTTATACTTTATATAGAGAACCCAAAAGATTCCTCCAAAAATCTATTACAACTGATAAACGAATTCAGTAAAGTGGCAAGACACAAAATTAATAATCAGAAATTGGTTGCATTTTTATACATCAATAATGAATTATTAGACAGAGAAATAAATTAAGAAAATTATCTCATTTACAATTGCATCAAAAAAAAAAAATACTTAGGAATAAATTTAACCAAGGAAGCAAAAGACCTGTACTCAGAAAATTATAAGACATTGAAAACAGAAATTAAAGAAGATATAAATCAATGGAAATGTGTATCATGCTTATGGATGGGCAGAATTATTATAGTTAAAGTGTTCACATTACCCAAAGAAATCTACAGATTCAATGTAATCCCTATCAAAATACCAGTGACAGTCTTCACAGAACTAAAACAAATAATCTGAATATTTATATGGAACCATAAAACACCCTGAATATCTACAGCAATACTGAGAAAGAAGAACAAAGCTGGAGGTATCACACTACCTGATACCAAATTATACTACAAGACCATAGTAATCAAAACGGCATGGCTCTTAAACTATTGTCATTGTTTTTTATTCTTTGGTCTTTTTGCTGTGCCAACTGGGTGATTTCTGCTATTTTATCTTCCAAATCTCTGATCCGCTCCTCTGCTTCATCTACTCTACTGGTGATTACTTCGAGTGTGTTTTTCATTTCAGTTATTGTATTCTTTAGTTCTAACAGGTTGTTTTTTATGGTTCCCCTATCCTTCTTTATGTCCTCGCTAAGTTCTTTAAACATTCTTATCATCAGTGTTCTAAACTGTGTCTCTGAAAGGTTGGATCCCTCTGTTTCATTTGGTTCCATTTCTGGAGGTTTCTTCTGATCTTTTACTTGTGACATGTTTCTTTGTTTCCCCATTCTGGCTGTTGCTCTGGGATTGCTTTGATGTATTAGATAGACAACTACAATATTGCCACAGGGATATGAAACACAGTTCGGGGAATATAATAATGTTGTAAAAATTTTTGTGGCGTGTCAGGTAGTCACATGTCTTGTTAGGGAGACCACTTCATGGATGGAGTAGAGGCTTGATCACTGCACTGTACACCTGAAGCTGATGTTGTATAGTATTGTATGCCAACTGCAACTGAATATGTGGATGGTCACGGGATGTGGAGTATACTGTGGAGGGGAATCAGGGGAGTTGTGATGGATATGTATGATATGGGGGGGGACTGGGGTGGTGAACTGGGGGAGAGGAGTTTTCACTTTGGGGGGTAAAGAGCATAACTATTGCATTGTGTTGTACACCTGAAACTAATAAAAAAAAGAAAAAAAAACAGCATAGTATTGGCATAAAAAACAGACACATAGGTCAATGGAGCAGAACAGAGAGCCCAGAAATACACCCATGCCTATATGGTCATTTAATCTTTGACAAAGAAAGCAAGAATTTACACTGGAGTGAAGACAGTCTATTCAATAAATAGTGCTGGAAAAACTGGACAGATACATGCAAAAAAAATTAAACTAGACTGTCTCTTATGCCATATACAAGAATATACTCAAAATGGGTTAAACACTTAAATGTAAGACCTGAAAACATAAAACTCCTAGAACAAAATATAGGAAGTAAACTCTCAGACATTACCCTTAGTAATATTTTTACTGATATATCTCTTTGGGCAAGGGAAACAAAATAAAAAATAAAAGGGACTACATCAACCCAAAAAAAGGTTTTTCAAAGTGAAGGAAATCATCAAAGAAATAAAAGGACATCCTACTGAATGGGAGGAGATATTTCTCAATAATACATCTGATAAGGGATTAATATCCAAAATTCATTAAAACAACAACAACAAAGAAACTCATGCAACTCAACACCAAAAACACAAACATTTCAGTTTAAGAAAACTGAGCAGAGGACCTGAATAGACATTTCTCCAAAGGGGACATACACATGGCCAATAGACATATTAAAAGATGCTCAATATCACTAATCATCAGAGAAATGAAAATAAAAACTATAATAAGATACCACTCATTCCTGTCAGAAGGGCTATCATCAATAAGTCAACAAACAAGAAGTGCTGATGAAGATGCTGAGAAAGGAGAACTCTCATGCACTGTTGGTGGGATTGCAAATTGGTGCAGCCACTATGGAAAATGGTTTGGAGGTTCTTCAAAAACTTAAAAATAGAGCTACTTTATGACCTAGCAATTCCACCTCTGGGTATTTATCTGAAGAAACCCAAGACACTAATTTGAAAAGATATATGACCCCCTATGTTCATTGCAGCACTATTTACAATAGCCAAGATATAAAAGGAACCAAGTGCCCATAAATAGACAATTGGATAAAGAAGATGTGGTTCATACATAAAATGGAATATTACTTAGCCATAAAAAGTAAAATCTTTCCATTTGTGGTAACATGGATGGATTTAGAAGGTATTGTGCTAAGTAAAATATGTCAGAGTGAGAAAGACAAATAGCACATGATCTCCCTTATATGTGGAATCTAAAAGAACAAGAAAAAATACTAACAAAGCAGAAACACACATATGAGGTCTGGCAATTAAGTTTGTGAACTCATCCTAGAAAAGTGCTACATACCTCATTGCTAAATATCACTATGGTCACCTTAGAATTCCCCTGGGAAGATATGCACTGACACCAGCACCTAGTTCACCCTTCAAAGCAATTTTGGAACTCTTTTTCTGGAATAGCAATCAGAGCTGTCGTCATCTTACCCTTGATGTCCTGAATGTCATCAAAATGTCTTCCTTTCAATATTTCCTTTATCTTCCAGTAAAGAAAGAAGTCATTAGGGGCCAGATCAGGTGAGTAGGGAGGGTGTTCCAATACAGTTATTTGTTTACAGGCTAAAAATCCCAGACAGTGCTATGTGAGCTGGTGCATTGTCGTGATGCAAAAGCCATGAATTGCTGGTGAAAAGTTCAGGTCGTCTAACTTTTCATACAGCCTTTTCAGCACTTCCCAAATAGTAAACTTGGTTAACTATCTGTCCAGTTAGTACAAATTCATAATGAATAATCCCTCTGATATAAAAAAAGGTTAGCAACATCATTGCAATAAGTTCACGAACTTAATTGTCAGGCCTCATAGATATAGAGAACAAACAGATGGTTGCCAGAGGGTAGAGAGGTTGGGGGGCTGAGTGAAAAAAATGGAGGGCTTAAGAA
Source organism: Aselliscus stoliczkanus (assembly GCA_033961575.1). Lineage (NCBI taxonomy): Eukaryota > Metazoa > Chordata > Mammalia > Chiroptera > Hipposideridae > Aselliscus > Aselliscus stoliczkanus. The sequence goes on along the minus strand of CM066728.1, from coordinate 52,989,029 downwards.
CTATAAATTAATAGTGACAAAATAATCATGGGGGTGTAAAGTAGAGCATAGAGAATATAGTCAGTAACGTTGCAACAAGTGCCAGGTTGGTACTAGACTAATCAGGGGGATCACTGCATAAATTCTATAAATGTCTAACCACTATGCTGTACACGTGAAATTTTTATAAAATAACTCTGAATATCGACTGTAACAAAACAAAAACAAAAAGAAGCCCGATCTCTAGAGTCAGGCATACCTAGATTTGAATCCTAGCTTCTGCTCTGGTATTGTGTGATCTTGGGCAAGTTACATAACCTTTCTGAATCCCAGTTTTCTGATATGTAAAAAGTGAATAATAGCAGTACATACCTCATTAAATTGTTGTAAAGATTAAATGAAATAAGGTATATAAAATGCTTAGCAAATATCTGACACATATTAAGCAATCAGTTCAGAAATGTAATTAATTCTTATTTGAGTCCAAGTTTCACACCTAACTCGTTTTAAATCAGCATTTATTTAAGAAAAAGCATCAACATTTTAAATCTTTTCTTCAAAAATAAAGACAAGTGATCCCTTATGCTATATGGCTATATCTAACCAAATTATTTTCCCATACTTACGCTTAACACTGTTATTATTATGTTAGAATGTTCATTACATGGAGGGCTCTGAGTAATTTCAATGATTATGGATATATCACTGCATTATATCATGCAGTTGCCTACAATTTACAGATTTTAATTTAGTTACTAAATAGTAAAGATTTCTGATTAAGAATTCACCAGAGGGGTAGAAACCGAATTCAAGGGGAGTGAAGTCAGTATCATGGGCCATTTAGCTGAATTAAACCCAGTTTCCATGCAATGTTATAGAGAATGATTAGAATGCTACATCTCGGTTACTACAAGCATTGAGTTGATTACCAACCAATCTACATCTCTGCATTTTCACACTCACCACCCACGACTTCAGAGCATTTCTATAATGAAACTCTACAGGGAGAAAAACTGAGTGTTTTTCTTTTACCTTGTGCAATCTCACTCAGCTAACATACACTAAAGTTGCCACCAAATGATAACACAGAGAAAGATGGAAAAATGAGAGCATGAAGGAAAGGAGCCAGAGAGGGGGGGAGGCAGGGGAACAAGATCATAAATAGCAAATCATGACTATAAAAATCAATAAAAATTCATTATAAAAGCATACAAAAAATGTTTAGATTTATTTACTCAGCTCTGAACCCTATTCTTCAAGATGCTTTATTGTTTTGCTCTTTAGAAAGTGTTAAGAGATTTCTACAACAGAATTATTTCAATTTTATTAAAGTTTATTTTTAAATGAGCACTGAGCAATTTATAGAAAAATCTATGTTCTCTTTGGCTCATGTGATGCAGCCTTACCTGTTAAAGGCTCAATAAACTGTTATTGCTTTATATTGTTGAACAGTTGCAACTATAAAAACAAAATATAACAGCTTCACATTTCCCCCAGCCTTCTCTCTTATTTCCTCGTAGACCCTTTTTCTGTTTTTTTCTTCACTATGTATCGGAATACACATTCACATTCTTTAAACAGTGTTTTCAGATCAGAGCACAAGTTTTCATATGAAATGTATAGGTTTCTGCTGTGTTTAACAATTTAAAAAAGGAAAAAAAGGCAACTCTGACAGGTTCATATTTTCACTGTTCAATTTCATATACTTGGTACAACTGATGAAACTTCAGACACAAAAGCAGTATAATGTACACAAGCTATTCTTTTTTTCCATCAAAGCACACATTGAAATGGTTGACTTATTGCCTGAGAATCAATTATCAGAATTTTTTATTATTTTCAAGAACATCCTCTTTGAATACAGAAATTGCAAATATTTTTTCTTTTAAGTTTTTAGGTTTTCCTTAGCAAAGGTAAAAAACAGAAGTAATACTGACTGTTGTTTCTGCCTAATAATTAGTGCGGGCAGCAGCGTTACAGAGTTTAACACAAGGAAATCATTTGTTCATGACTACGCGTAGGAATATGAAAACACTTGTCAATGTAAACATACTTGAGATGCTGAGGTATATTGTGACAAGTTAAACTGTGGGTCTTGTATAAATTTACCTGTTTGTCTGATAAGAGCATATTTCAAAGGTTATCCATGCCTAGAAACTTATACCAGGCAGAGAGAGAGTCCCCGCAATTCCTCCCACCCCCCCGCTGTTTCTTCAATGTGGCTTTGGGACACTGGGGTAATAATAACATGTATTATGAATGACGTGCAAAAATTAGGAAGAGTAAAGGAGAAAAATAATGTTTTCTCCAGATTTGTTATTGCTACTCCTCCAAAGGCCAAAATACCTTAATACTGCAAAGTCAATGAAATTATTTTCCATTCTTGTGAACTGTCATGGCAGAATAGATCTTCTTAGTTCAAAACTTATTTTTGCAAGTCAAAAATAACTCCATTTGACTTTCAGTATTTGGTGGCAGTGTTTTAATTTTTGAGAACGAATATACAAATTAGAACTACTTGGGACCCACTCACCACAAAGTGACCAGTTAGTTTTTATAGAGCCCACATTAGTGCTAGCATAGCAACACCTACTGGTACGTTTCTGAAGTAAAGTTGAAACCAACATGGCCAGAAATTGGTTCTTCCATCTTAATGAGAAAACTTACAACCTGGTTTTTACCTGTGATGTCTAAACATAAAACTGACTGCTTCCAGATGACAGAATGGGAAGGAAAACAAGTTGTTGAAGAAAAAAAATAACTCTTTATGTTTAGAGTACCACTCAGGCGATTGCTGCACTTCCCTGTAAATTAAAGTTGCCGTTCAGTCTGCTTCTGAAAATTATGTCACGTAGTTCATGGTTGAGACTGATCCTCCCCCGACTTCTCCTCCTATCTTCCTCCTCCTCCTCCTTCTTCCTCATACATTCTTTAAAGGGAGTCACACAGTTACAGGAAGCTATTCACAAGAGTACTGAATGGATTTGAAGTAAGCTGAGAGGCATCATGTTTATTTTTACCACAGATATGAAGTCTAGTCACCAAACAATGAATAATACAGCATGTAATGTCAGAGTCTGCCAGCTTTACCAAGTACTAAACAACATCTTAACTTAAGGAGATTTTCAGGAACAATGAGGAACACAAAAAAAATAGAAATGCAGAGTATAATGACTAACAAAAGGAAAATGCACCCAGATTGCTATTAATCCCAAAGTTCAGTAAAATTTGACTTCACCAACATTTAGAAAAGCCATAGTTCCTGTTTTGTTAAGCTCCTCTGTAGTAATTCCTTGAAAAATTCTGTCCTAAGAAAGTAAACAAGAAGCCATGTGCGGCCAGTTAACCAACTTGTAGGCTGGCACACTGGTTGTCTGCCCCTTTGCTTTCCCAAGAAAGGCAACATGAAGTCTTCATTCATTGATAAGCAGTCCATTGAAGGAATTCAGGAGGTGGGCAACACAAACTGGAGTAATCCATGGAAAGCCAAAACCTGAGGCAAAGTAAAGAGGATCCAACCAAGGAAAGTATGGTCAGTTTCTCCAAATTCTTTCCCTCCTAGATAAGGTAATGATTTTTACTTACATTCTTTAAGGATTATATAAAATATCTGCTATTTCTATCCAATACAAACCTACATTTCAGTTAAGATGGCCTCTATGCAGTTCTATTTATTTAGTTAATGATGTAGATACATCCATCATCCCTATAGCACAATTTTCAGTTTCCCATTTGGTTTAAAACTACTGAGACTGATGGACTCTTGGGGAACATTAGGGAGTTTAGTGTTTCCAAAACACAGAAATATGTGGGTTTTGTATATAGCTGGAAAACGTCTAGACCTTTATCACCTAATGCCTGGCTTCCTGGGGCCACTTCCTAATTGCTCTCTAAATACTAGTCTTACCCCCTTCTGAACATTCCTTTCAGATTTATTTGTCTAAAATACTTCTTTCACCAAGTCATATACCTTCTCAGAAACCTAAGTTGCTCATCTTGCCAAAGAATTTTAAACTCCATAGCTTAATGTTTTGTTTTCCAGCGGTGGACCCCAACCTTCTTTTCAGCGATGGTTCTCACTAGCCTCTTAACACAAATCTGTCTCTCCTGTCAAGCTAAGCAACAGGTTAGTCAACCTGTCTCTCATGAAGATGTTCATTACTATTGCCGCCATGTCTTGTTAAGTGGTGACTTTTGCCTCCTCCTTTCTCAGTTAGTATCATTTCCACCCCCTCACCCACCCCTGCATCAGGGCTTTCTCCATTTCCTCAATCAAAACCATCTAGAAACCTCTATATAGCCATCAATAGTTTATTCCAGCCCCACAGAAATCCTCTGATTTTTCTTGCTAATTGTTTACGGTTTCAGGCATATACTCTTTTATAATTTAGCATTTCATGTGTATATAGTCCTTTTTTTAAATGTGGCAACAAAATCCTTTAGAATAGGAATGGAAATTTACACTTTTGTATAGCCTCTATAACTCCAAACACAGTATACAAACTGAGAGGTGAACAAAAGGGAAGAAAGTAAAAGCTTCAAAAAAGTACTATGGCTGGCTGAGTGGCGCACTGGTTAAGAACTGGCTTAGGGTGCCAGCTCTAAGCAGCAGGGCCTCGCTTCAGATCCCACATATGAGGGCCAGTGACACAGCCCTCTACAGCTAAGATAGTGAACAACAGCTTCACCTGGAGCTGGGCTGCTGTGAGTCCCCAGGGACAGCACAGCTGCAGCCCCTGCTGCAGTGGGCTGCCATAGGCTACAGTGAGTGGCCGGCAGCCAGCGTGAGCTGCCAAGGGCCACCATGAGAGGCCCTCCAGAGGCCGGCGACTGATCTGTCTCACCTGAGAAGAGCGCAATGATAATACCAACATGGGCCAGTGAAGCAATGTCCTCCAGAATTAGACTGAAGAACGAAGGACACCAATTTGTCTGTTCCCCTTCCCCAATTCCCCATTAAAAAAAAAAAAGTGCTAGCATTATACTCTGAAAATGGTACAAGATATCTAGAATGAAAAATATCTCACATTTTTAAGCATTGTCATATGCATTTTCTTATTGAGTAATGTAGTAGTATCTCACAATAGATCTAAGAAATTCAGGAAATTCTGTTTCCACAGGAGAAGAAAATAGAAAGGACAGTGGATTCAGAATATGGGGTACCTGTGACACCTTTTCAATGAGCCAATAACCTTACTTATTCAGGGAGGATCCATCACCTGAGATATTGCCATGGTATATTTTCTGCAACTTTAAGTCAAATCACTGCATTTTTCTTTCATTTTTAAAAAATCGTGGCTCTGTGTGTATGTGTGTTTGCGCACGCATGCGCCAACACAGAAGGTGCCAAAAATGTATACACATTTTAAGAAGGGCAAAAACTATTAAAATTGTATTGTAATACTCAACACATATCGATAACAAAAGATGACTACAAGTCATGTGTATACATTTTCTTGGCACCCCTGGTATATTGCTGCCTATTTTAACCGTGGTTAGTTTGTAATTCAGACCACCCTAGTTTTTCCTCACTGGATATTCCGTTTTCACTTTTTTGGTTTAAATAATTGTTTGAACTTTTGCACTTATTTATTAGGAATACATCTTAGGAAAAACTGGGGAATCCCTTTTTAAACTACTTTAGAAGTTCATGAAATCATAGATGTAAAAATATGCTCTGGAACATAAGTCACTCTACAAATTCCACTTATTTTCATTATGGCTACAGTTACTATGAAATATTCTTTAAAGGCAAATTGCCCTCATAATAAAATGCACTTGTCATCTCAGCAATTAAACCAATTTATACAAAACTCTTTTAAAGAATATTAAAGGTTCTATGCATACCCGTGGTTTGTTTTTCCTTCCATGATACCTCCAATTGTGAAGCTAATGTTTTGATAAACTAGGCCTGTGATGAACTTGCTTTTTGATATCCTTTCAATACAGTATTTCCTTCTAGTCATCAGTTTGACGCTAGAATCACTCAAGGTTTTCAAAGGGCAAAAGATAATAAGTAATCTTCACAGTCCTAGAGATCAACAGGCAAGCTGTCCTCCCCACAAATGTTATTCATAAGGGAACTTCTAAGGGGGAGTTGAAAGGAGAAAAGGAAGATGGAGAAGAGGAGAGAACACTGTATTCATACCATGCAATTTCCATATAAACTACTCCATGAACCAAAGTAATGTACCTAAAAGCTGAACAAAGTCAGTACAAACTCTGTTAAAATAATTGGCATTGAGGAAGATAAATAAGCTGCTGCCTATTGATCTGAATCCTTTTTGCCCTTTAAATCTCACTTGACACTACACAATTGTATTTCCCTTCATGACCCCAGTGTCTTGATCTGAAACCTAAGCAGTCATTTCTCACTGAAGGGGTAGAGAATAGTTTTGTTAACATCTGGTTTGTAGGCTCTTTTATTTTTAAGTTCCTGTTGAAACCTCCTTGATCTGCCTACAAGGGAATTGGAGCACATACCATGTGCCTGGTGCCTAAATCTCTTTTTTCTTTATTTGTTCTACAGAATATTGATTTAGATTTTGGCCTATTGGCATTGCTTTAAAGTTTTAAACACTGGCTCTTATACCTAGAGGAAACACTTTACTGAAGCTAAAATGATCACCCAAGAGAACTTATTGGGGAAACACATAGACCAAAATTAGCCCTTGGCTCTGAATGTACAGCTCCCATTGA